>JAHDVE020008949.1:0-395893 GCA_022606495.2 Halesus radiatus | reverse complement strand
TAACCATGTCATAAACAAATTAATATTTATCAATGACTACTGTTAGGTTCTGAAATAAAAATATGATGCCTCCTAAATAAGGAACTCCAGTCTATTTTTAAAAAAATATATCAATAATGACGTTCAATCTTAAATACCAGCCTTTTTTTTTCTAAAGTTAGTTTTCACGGTTAAAATAATTTTCAATTTTTCAAAGCCCTCCAAAGCGCTCCAAATTTATGGCCGGTCTCTTCTGATCAGTTGTGAGGTTAGAATGTGAAATGTCAAAACATGGATGAGCTTTACCGTACATTATTTTATATTCTATTCACGACTAACCATAACTAAACATAAGTAATAAAATTATGTACACTTTTAGAAACTTTAACTCAAAGACTAATAATAGTATTGAGCATTAACATTATCATAATATCCATATTTTCATAATATCCATAATTGGTTTGCTCTTGAATTCTCAATTTTTTTTCATAATTTTTTTTTAATATTAAACAATATAGAGCTTCAAGTCATCCAAATAAAGTTTAAATTTCAAAACTTAAAAAATACGCATTTAAAATACAAAACAAAATCGAAAAATAAAAATGTTCCAAATGCAATAGTACCAACATAAATAGGTGTTTTGATGAGATGATTTTTTATTAACTTTTAAATAACGATTTATAAATTCTACGTATAACTGTAAATAATAAATTTATGTATTCAGAATTGGCGTTTTCTGATCTGTATGAATAAGAGTATATATGTATTTTTAAATCCATTATATTTTTCACTGGAGTTCCTTATTGCTATTTATCCAGTCCCTGCCTTTATCAACCAAACACAACGTTTTAAGAAATGGAACACAGTGATATATGCTATACCCCACATTTTAGTGTGCGTAATTTTCTTTTGTAACATTCTATAATTACTTATTTTTAATTACAGTGCAACATAAAAAAAATACTAAGCATTGGTTAAACATTCCAAACTGCTTAAGATATGGTACATGGTACAAAATATGACAAAATGTTAATTTATGTAAATCATGATTAATAGTTGAAAAAAACACGGTTAAAGACGGCTCGGTTAATTTGAATACGAAGTAGGGATATTATAATTTTGTTATTTTTTTCGAGTTAGGACTCAGTATAAAAACACGTTATTTAAAAAAATGAATAATAGTTTCAGGTTGATAAAAATAATTGTAAATATTTGCATACGCGGAGGACCAAAAAAAATGCACTACATTTTTTACTTTCTTTGTATAAAAATGCGTAAATATTGAAGAAGAACTGACGCCATTTTTAATGTTAGTATGAAATGATATTTGTCAAAAGTGCCATTTTTATGAAATGGATATTTAAAATTAAAATAAAAAAAAAAACAAACTAAAACCCTAAAATCTGTTCTTTTATTTCCGAATAGTTTTTTATTTATTTTTATGAAACTGAAAGTATTTTTCTTTTTTTTAAATTATCAGTCCCAACTGGAAAAAAATACCATGTTTTTTCTTAATCTATTAGTTAGGTAACCATCACGCCGATTCTCCGCAGGGGTGGCAGAGAAGACGAACTGCCCAACAGCTCAGTCTTGTCACACACTTCTTGCTTCATTCACATTCATACATAATTTTTTTTAAACGTTGACAAATAAGTTATTTTATGTATTATATAATTTTAGCAATTGACAAAAAGGTCACTGCTCAGCTGATGTAGTTAACGTTATTAAGTTGCCTTCTGTTATTCTGACTTCTGGCATTGCCCGAATCAAGGATTTGATTCTCTTGATCGTGCCATGTCTTCCTCGGGCGTCCCCGGCTTTTTCCATTCGCATTTGTGTCACATATCCTTCTCGCACGCCTTTCTTTATTAACTTGCCCCACATGTCTGAACCATCTCATCGTCTCTTTCATAATCTTACCCTATAACTATTATCTTAGTCATTCTTTGCGAACCTCAACATTTTATATATTATCATATATGGTTTTACCACATTCGCCTCAGAGATCTCATTTCTACAGCATCTCTTTTCTTTCTTTATTTTTAGGTTAAATGAATTGACTGTTGCATTATAATAAAAATAGAATTTTATATCGATGTTTCTTAAATTCACGAATGGTCGGGTTTGATGTTCATTTATCATTGAGTTTGACTGTCCTTTAGTTAAGGGATGGAATATTCCAAATACCCCTACAATTTGGAAGTCGTTCTTGTTTAGGAAACGCACCCTTTAACCGGCCCATTTACTGCTTGCGTGTAGTGTCCCTTCACCAGCAACTTGTTAATGAAGTAAATTGTTGTAATGACCACCCCTGGCCATTGACCGCAAACTTTTTCCATTTTCTGCCACATTAGGGCAGATAAGGTTTCATCCCACCCTCCCCTCTATATCCCCCACCCTCTCCACCCCACCCTTTCACCGACTGTGAAATACAACTTTTCTTTTATCATTATTACAGTCAGAGACGAAAAGTCCAGCCATTGTCTCCGAGTCATTTATGATAAAAACTTGCTACAGATAGTGGTAAGTTTCGCCAATTTCCAAAGTCGGCCAAGGAAAACATTGGGAATCATTTGTCATTATTTAATGCTCCGTGTAATATGTAAAATGTCACAATGTTTGCAAATATTACACCGTACCAAGAATAAGTTATGTGGAAGGTTACGAAAAACTTTATCTTTCGTCCTATCGTGTTATTTAATTAATCAGTTCCTTCTGACTTGAAACAGATATATTTTTTATATATGAGTTAATGGCGTTTATAAACTCCATTGTAATATATTTTTAATCACTGAAGATAATATTAACAACTCCAAAATCGAAACACGAAACCGGAAAAGACACAGAAAAGAAAAAGATAACGGTAGCAGCTGGGATTTGATTCCAGGACCGCTTGGTCTATCTGGGACCTGCGCTCTATGCCAACTGAGTTACGGCTAACCCAATCCATACCGTCATCTTTATCAGTATCATACTTCAAAAATAAAAGGTAGCAGCCAAAAAATATGTGGGATGATGATATTGACAGTTCTTAGAAGTCGCTCAGTAGGCGTAAAGCGCAGGTCTCAAATAGATCATGAGGTCCCGGGTTCGAAACCTACCGTTATCTATGAAAATAAAGCAATCACTTTTTGGAAAACGTTGTTTGTTTTGAACCATTTTATTAAATGTACGCATTTATCAACCGGTTTCGGTTAATCTTAACCTTTCTCAGGGCTGTAAATAAATAAACCGTTTATATGTTCACGGTCCTGAGGAACATTAATATTAAACGAAATCGAGTAAATTTAATAAATTGATTTAACACAAAGGACGTTTTTCATTAGAATAATAATAAAATAAAAAAAATAATAATTCATAACACTTTATATTATATAAAAATAAAACTTCATTTATATATAATATACCTATTATTCCAAATGAGTTAGAAAAAAATCATTCCGGGAAGGACAAATATAAAATAAAAGAAAAGTGTATTTACAAAAGCATACATAGTGGAAACAGAATACACATAAATAGCAGTGTGCTATGTTACATCTAAGAAAAGGCTCATATATGGTACACAGAGAGACCTTTATAAAAGTACACGAAGAAAGATAAACAGATGTAAAAACCGTTTTAAAAACAGAATGCATGTACATATATTTTTTTTTAAATATGCACAATTTTTATTGAGCTGTAACCCCAAGAGGAACGGCTACGCTGCCTGTTACATACATAGCTTAATTTTGGATTTGAGTCCAAAATACCCATCCAAAACGAATGATTTTTTTTTTAATTAAAGGTTTAGTGAATATCTAGTACCGATGAGGAGTATTTTATTTATTTTTGTTTTAAATTATGAAGTATTTGCCATGAAAAAAAAACAATTTTCATAATTTTAAAGGTAACTTAGAAAATTATTTGCGGGTTTATTATATTTAAATTTTTTTTTATCAAATTTAGTATGTATATGATTACGTAAATAAAAATATTATAACAAAACATTTAAGTCCACCATAATGCTTAAGTAATTGTTAAAGGTGCCTCTAAAATCGCGAAAAATCGATTCCTTTAATGGCCTATTTAATAATGTAAAACAAAAATAAGTAAATTAGTTCTAATCCGTACTAGATATTTACTCTACTTTTTGATGAAAAAAAATCATTAGGTTGAGTATTTTGGCCTCAAATCCAAAATTAAGTTTTGTATGAAACAAGCCGCGCAGCCGTTCCTCTTAAGGGTGGTTTATAATTCGTGAAATCCCTTTAGAGCTTTGCCTAAAATTTCGAAACCCTTTACCTATTTATTTGGAAGGACAAATTTTGCCGAATTCCATAGCCTATGCAAGAAATTATATTGCTAGCAAAGAGCAGTTGCGTTGGTCTAGAAAGTTTTTCCAAATTTTATGCCAGAGCCCACCGTTTAAGAGTTTTTGGAGAGATGAATGAATCGAAATTCTTCGCTGATTGTGTAGTATTTATTATTTATTAGTTATTTTATCGAGCTCTTATATGTGCGTGAAACAGATGTATCATTATTGTAAATATTCATTCATACCTTTTTTTTTCTGCATACATTACTGTTTCTATCTATTTAAATTACTTTCATAACCATAACACGAATCGCTTTCTCTCAAGAAATTAAAATACAATGAATAAATAACATTTTCTTCTTGTACACTGTTTGCAATAAAGCTAATTATGATTGATCGATTCATACTAAAAGGCGTGCATTGCACATATTTCATGTAATATTTCTTACAAATGGAACCTAATATTACATATATGAAATCCATTGGCGTAACTACCGCCTGGACTTCTCAGAACCAATTCTGAATAATCAAATAAAAGTATTTAATCATTGTAGAAAATAATATTAACATAATCTAAATGAAATATGAAAACGGAAAATGATGACATTATTTTCTACAATGATTAAATATTAAAATGAGGTTTTTAAATCTCAATAAAAATAATTAATAATCAAAAATAAAAGTATATTTATATTACGTATATCAATAATATCCGTTAACGATTCCAATTCTTCCCATTCTTTTACTGAACTGGATGCGTTTTACAAAAATTTTCTGACTAACCAGCTTACCACTATTGACTTTTTCAATATGTTTTTGTAATTGATATCGCAACTGCCTATTATATGGTATCCTAAATTTGGAGAATTATTTTTTTTTGCACAAAGATCCCATATTAAATTGTAGCTACCTGCTTCTAACTGGACACTAAAAAATATTATTTTGACAAACGTCAAACACCTGAAGCACGGCGATACTAATGACATCTAGAGTTTGTATATAGTTGACGGTTATCCTTGATAGAGTTCATTCCTTCACTCTTGCTTGCCCTGCGTATATCGAATTAGTTAAATTCCTTTGTACTTGTGTGTAATATTTTTCATAAACCTTTTATAACTTATGTATACTTAAATATAAATGAACTCCTGTAGCAGTAAATTGGAGTTATAAAAGGTTTTTTTTTACTGTCGAGTGCAATTTAACTGAATTATGTAGACAACGCAGAGCAAGCAGGAATGAAGGAATTAATGCTATTGAGGAAAACCGTCCACTGTATAGGAGCTGTAGATTTCACTAGTGTTGCCGTGCTGCAAACTGTTGACGGCTGTCATAACAGTCAATCGTAGTAGTGGCCAGTTTAGCAGGTAAAATCAGGTAGCTACATAATAAAATACAACTGCTCAGAATACAAATACAAACAGATGATTATTGCATAAATCCTCAACAATTATTAAGATATGTGTCTAAAATATAAGTATCAAATGTGAGGTTTGTTTTGTATTCTCGCCTCTGTTGGTAATTATTTGGAATGGTACTTACACTTATTCCTGAATTTGTTCGTGAGTCAAATGAAATATTTAGATATTGTATTTCGTGAAGGCTAATAATAGTCTAATAATATCTAACAAGTTATAAAAAAAAGAGTATTTCTTTCGAGACTTTGTAAAATAAGTCAATAGATGTCTCATATAAATAAAAATCGGGTAGGTATATCCTAGACTCTATTCCGGTTGCAATTGTGTTCAGGTAGAACTTTGCAATCATCATAAGGATAGCAGCCAATAATATGGGATTTAAAATGCAGGATAATATTAAGAAGTCTTGAACTTGAAGTATGATATCGGTGCAGATGGCGTAAATTGAACTGATCTCATTAGGTTAGTCGGCAAAGCGGTTGTCCCGGATAGACAGAGGTCCTGGGTTCCAGCCCCAGATGCGACTGATACCTTTTTATTTTTCTGTTATTTTTCCGGATTCGTGTTTCATTTGGGATGTGTTAATATTATCTTCAATGATTAAAAATATTACTATGAAGTTTACAAACTTCAATAAGTTATAAAAAAATATATAAAAAGGGAAATAAATAATAAATTAATTAATCCTTGCCCTCTTCACGAAGGGTTCGGTTAATATTTTTTTCTGAGAACCCAATAATAAATAGTTATAGCGCTTCGCCACTGATGAAATCCTCGAGTAAAGTTATTTAATATTTCCTTAATATATTATTTACAACTACTAGCTGTTTTTCCAGAATTATTAGCATTCAGAATACTATAAATACAGTCTTTATACACGAGATTAAACTCCGACGGATGGAGCATAATTTTCGTTAACTTTAATCAAATGAAGGAGATACCCATAAAGAACTGGGTCAAATGTCACATTTATCTTTTTATTATACTTTTTGTTCTTCATGGCTTTTGTCTGCCACACACTATTAGCTTATTACTCTGTATTATTTATGGAACTTTAAGCCATGTTCCCATTCATTCGTGTGTAGTTTGTTCCTTTGTTCGTATTGATTGTGGCCATCTTAAATCAGGTTTTAAATTTTGTTTTGTAAATAAATTGTACGTTTTTGCTTTGATTTATTGATCTGAAACATAATTTATGGATGTAAACAAACCTTTAATCACTACACCGATTCCCCGTAGGAATAAACAAATGGGATGGAATGCTAAACACAAAATCACTCCTGATACACCCCATGATTCATTCACATTCATGCACGTCTATTTCCCCATCTCTGAATTTGGTTGACTGTGTTGTTTAATGCTCTCCTGGGACGCTCTCGTCTCTTTTTTCCAACTACTTCTAAGTAATGTATTATTCTATCCTGACACGCCTTTTTGCCAAATTATTTGTATGCCCAAACCACGTAATCGTCACCCTCTTATTCTTATACATTATAGATCTCTCCGCTGTTATTGTTTGTATTCCTTTTTTCCTACGTAATTAACCAATATTACACTAGAACCAATTCAATATTTTCAAACCGGCCAATTCAACTTATACATAGTCAATTTATCAGTTATTGTCAATAGTGATAATAATAATTGTCGAAATACTTATTTTTACTGCTTAATTTAATGTTGTTAATTTTTTCTATAAAACGAATTAAATTAAAAATATAATAGTATAATCTTCTAGTCTGTTGTTTACTCAAATTAATAGTTTTTTTTAACATGAATTCATTTTGAACACTTGACCTTCAAAACAAGAGGAAGTTTTCTGTCTACATGAGATTTCTAAAAATCATCCACGTCGCCCCTTGCCACCTCCTAAAGTAAAATTTTGCACACTTGACTTTCAAAATCAGAGGAAAATTACTGGGTGGTGGTAAGGGTCATGGTAGGGGTAGGGGTAGGGGTAAGGATAGGGGTAAGGGTAGGGGTAGGGGTAGGGGAGGGGTCACACATCACATCCTCAAAACTTTACTCCAAACCATTCAAACGTCGGGCAATGCCGGGTACTCCAGCTAGTAAGAAGATGAAAGAAAGACGAATAGTTCATAGGAATCGAAGTATGATACCGATAAAATTGACAAGACGGATAGAGGTAGATGTAACTCAGTGAATTAGAGAGCGAGGTCCAGGATAAACCCTAAGGTCCCGATTTCGAGTCCCAGATGATACCGTTATCTTTTTCTTTTTTGTGTCTTTTCGGTTTTATGTTTCATTTTGGGTTGTTAATATTATCTTCAATGATTAGGAATATTTATTTGTTAAAGCTTTATTTACATATTTTAAACTCTTGGAAATTGCCATCTCAACATAGGCGTTTCACACAGTGCGATTGGTAATATGTCAGCCAAAACCAAATGTTATAAATGTAATAAATAAATAAAAATAAAATTCTTTTGCTTCCTAAAGAAATACACTTATATGCAATTCAGTAAAGCTGGTTTCATGGTAAAGTTATTTTTGTTGTAGAGAAGTCACAGATAAAACGTTTATTTTTGTTATACGTGTTTTATTTTTCTTCTCAATGTGACATCTGAGATTTACGATTCGTGGAGGAAGTGTCATTCTTCATTGTGACATTTTACGAGTAGTTTACTTGGAATGGGGGATAAAACGTTAAATACTTTTCCGATTGTTTAATCGAAGGAAATAGGCAACAATAAAAGAATTGTCTAGTGAATAAAAGTGTGTTCTATCGTCAATTCCCAGTTTTCCTTTCTAATATCTTAAAACTAAAGGATTGTTATTTTACTTGGGTAAAGAAGAAATGATACGTTTCAAGTAAGTGCCTAAATCATATTTTTATTAATGTCGCCAGAAATGTCTGATTGAAACTTTCTTGATATCTTTGATATTTAAATGAAACTTAACTCCGCACTGAGGAAAATATGTCAACTTTTGGGATGCTGTGTGGGGGTCTTTTTAAGAAGGGGGGACAACGGAAGTTCTGGGAAAGAAAAAGGTATGAGGAGTGTGTAGGAAAATCTGGGGGTCTGTGCGTCCAGGAGAGACGGACCTATGAATCCATCCCTTCATCTGCGGTGCAAAGAGATTATAGATCGGGAGAGTCTGGCTGGAGATCTCAAACAGTCTCCCTCAACCGGCCTTTCCCGTTCAGGCCCGCCATGCAGTCGGTGGGCAGACGCATCCGCCGCCAAGACCTGGACAAACCTCACCCCATAAACCCAGGTACCTCTACTAAGTTACCAAACGTAGCGAACCACTATGGCAGATGTATTGGTTATCCAATGCATGGTTTCCCGGGCGGCGATACCCACCTCCGCCTCTCAAATCGAAAACTTATTTTCCAAAAACTATTTTAATGATTTTTTTTTTGTCGTCAGCTATACATCATTATTATACCCTCGAAAACTTATATCAAATATCAATCAACTTAATAACAAATAGCTGTTCTACTGAAACATATTTTTTAAACCTTTGTTTTGCGCTCTTGCATGAATCGAACTTAAATTCGCAACTCCTGATTTTAAAAAAAAATACAACTTCATGTAACATGTTGTGCACAGTGGCCGCGTTATTCTTTTGATGCTTTTTGAAGCAAACTATAAGCTTTCATTTTCTGCTACATTAAGATAGCTTATGAGACATAATAATATATATATATATTTCGTTAAAATATTTTCAACACGTTCACATTTGATCATGGGTGCAATTTTTCATTAATCCTTCCCTAAAAGGAAAAAAAAACTCTTATCCCCATTGTGAAAAGTGTGATCATCAACTCGTCGTGGGTAGTTAAGCACATTTCACTCGTAACTCTGGAATAATGCGCGTCCCACTGTAGCGCGCTACGAGCTACGAGCCACGGCTACGAGCTATTGCTACGCCAGTTGTGGTAACGCGCCGAGCTTTTTGTCTGTCGCCCCAGTTTTCAATAAGGCGGCTGTCATCAATAAAAACTGCGGAAAAACCTTTTGCTGAAAGATCTAGCGGAGGATTGTATTTTGGTTCCTCGGATATTTTATATTTGTTTATTTTTTTGGAATAACTTATTGAAGCTTATATCTTTTTAATCATCAAAGATAATATTAGCAACTCCCAAATTGAAACACGAAACCGAAAAGATGCAGAAAAGAAAAAGATAACCGTAGCAGCTGAGATTCGAGCCCAGGACCTTGTGGTCTATCCGGGACCTGCGCTCTACGCCAACTGACCTACGGCTACCCCAATCCATCAATATAAAATAAAAATCGAGTAGGTATATCCAAGACACTATCTAACGATTACAAATAAATTCGGACAGAATATTGTAGTTATAAAAAGATAGCAGACAAAAAAATATATGAGTATTAATTAAGGATGATATTGACAGTTCTTAGAAGTCGAAGTAAGAAGGATTGGGGCAACCGTAGCTCAGTTAGCATAGAGCGCACGTCCCGGATAGACTATGAGATCCTGAGTTCGAATTCCAGCTGCAATCGTTTTCTTTTTCTTTCTGTGTATTTTCAGTTTCGTGTTTCGATTTGGGAGTTGTTAATATTATCGTCAATGATTAAAAATATTTTATGTTAGATTTATTAAAAAAAAACTCACTTTCTCCTTAAATAACTACAAGCATTAGATACGAGTATATCACAGAAACTTTTTTAAAACTAGGTATGGTCGGCCATCTTAGAACGACAAGAAATTTATTTATTTACCCCCCCAATTTAAGGCTTTTCCATTGGACATTTCGTCGCACAGAACACAAACAGGTGTATCTCATATTTAGCAATTTTCCTGGAGAGCCAAAACACCATTCTTTAACGCAGAATTCTTTTAATTTTTTTACATGTTTCGCTAATGGGGTTTTAATTAAGCATTTTTCTTTACCCCATTAGCGAATAATAAAATATTTCAGAACCCTGCATTAAAACAGTTTTTGACTCATAAATAGTGCAGTAGATAAGTTTGACTTATGTAAACATGTATTTATAAATATTATTGTATCTACTTGTACAAGACTACCACTCAGAATCGAAACATTCATTAAAATATCTAGAGCTATATTTGGTGACCAAATCTGTATAGCTAAGTACTTTCCCACCTGCCTCTCCTCGTCTCCCTTCCCTTTCTGTTACCCTTAACCTCTCAAAATATCTTGAGGTGATTTCAGCGTGAGGTGATTTCAGCACCCTTGAGGTGATTTTTCACAAAAACGGCGTTATACAAATCATCCAATTATTATTATTTATTATTATATCCTAATTGAGGATGCCATAGCCCACTGGCTCCAGACGGTTGGGAGCAGTTGGGACTCTTGTGCAGTGTTAACATAAAACAGTAGTATTGTGTCGGTTACATCATAATCAATATGAATAACGAATAAGCAAATAGCTAAACGATATTAAATATAGTACAAGTATTATAAACCAAGCACACCTTTATAAAAATAAAATAATTAGATATTCGTTTGCCCCATATAGTAAATTATAATTAAAACCCCACAGATACTTGAAATAACACAAAATAACGTACACGTATTTTTAAATTAAGGTTAGAAAAGCTCTGGAAAACATAATTATAATTTGCTACACATGTTTTTATCCTATGTGTACCTATGAATTGCGTATCTACTACCTACCAAATATTTCAATCAAATTCAATCTATTCTTAATTATTACTTTTAATATATTATAAGAGTTTAAAAAGTTTTTTTTATTTTTTATTTTACACACGTGAGCGAACTCAATCGAAAATATTTCAATTTATCCGTGCTGGAAGAAAATTCTATTTAATTTCAAAAGATTTCTCACGAGTGTTTTTTGTGTTTATATATTTGAACGCGATGATATTCTTCTAATTGGTGGCATATTTAATAATACATAATTTCGCTGCATCTTCAATTCGGCAGTTTTTCAATCAAGGCGCTCTGATGTCGTCAATAAGAACTAGGAAAAGGCATGGGAAAAGTTACAAAACAAACGTTGTCGAAGAGGGATGAGACAGTATGGGGGAGGGAGTGACTTTTATAAAACGATCAAGAAAGGGCACTTTATCAAAGGGGGGCTTGTGATCGCATAGATAATTTCCCCTGCGAGGCCGCCGAGGGATCGTAAAACAGGATCTCTTATGTAGATGAGAGATAGGGATGTGAAGGTAACGCACAAAAAGGAAATAAGAAAAATTACTTATTAAAGGTGATTATCCACTTAATAATACGGAGAAATCATAAATTATTTGTTAATTGGTATACCTGTATATTTATTATCATTGATATTTTATTAATCTATTAAACTTTATGTGGTCTAATATAAACTTATATACTTTTAATTATCAATTTACATATTGTTTATTTCTAATACTTATTGCTTACATAATCTTTACACCTTTCTCTAAATATAGCTAATCCAGGTACATTTTTTTTTTTATTTCACCGGGAAATAAGCTATACATTTCAATGCCTTTTGCAAACGATTTTGTGTTTTGGATTTTTTTTTGTCTAATATATTCTTTCTGTCTTGTATGGTGTGTATGAAAGTATTTATTGTAATTTAGTTTGTCTCTAAAGGAAGGTGGTAGTAAATTGTTAAAAACTTTGATAATGAAAATTAAAACATTATTTCTTTGTTTAACGCTCGTTCTAATTCCTTGGGCATTTTTTGTATGGATTTATATTTATTACACATTAAAATTTGTCTCATTGCTCTATTTTGGATTATTTGGAGTTTTTTATGTTACCTACATTACTTAGATAGAGAAAACTAGAACAGTCGTCTATTTGTGGTGCAACAATTGTTTTATAAATTAGTAAACAATATTTTTCCTAATTCTTCTAATGAAAGACCTTTTTTATTGTTTATGCAATAAAATTAATGTTTTCTTTAAGAGTCGTCT
Organism: Halesus radiatus; assembly: GCA_022606495.2. Taxonomy (NCBI): domain Eukaryota; kingdom Metazoa; phylum Arthropoda; class Insecta; order Trichoptera; family Limnephilidae; genus Halesus; species Halesus radiatus. The sequence goes on along the minus strand of JAHDVE020008949.1, from coordinate 383,320 downwards.
TTATATCACTATAAAACAGAGTGATGTTTCCTGATGCAGCAAAATACTCGAATAGTAAATTCTGGCATCATTGCTTCTTGTTCCATTTTTGGTCCATTCAAATGAATAAGAATTACTTTCTTTTCACCACTGGTTAATACATAAATATCAGATATATTAGATAATCATAAATTTAATAGTATTTTGAACAAAGTATTTTTTATTAATAATGACATCAAAAAATAATTACGCATTTATTGAACAAATATTTACAGCTTACAGAAAATGTTTACAGCTGTAAGAAAAGGCGAGTTTAAGCGACGTTGAAAGGGATGATTCTAAAAAAGCTCTTACGAAATGAGTTCATTCGTCCTTGACGCACTTACCAAATCCAGATTCATATAATAATATTATGTCCTTTGCTTCTATAAAATTCTTTAAGTTACATGTTGATTCAACAATTTTTATTTTTTATTTCCGAGATCTAAGGGATGATTTCGCACAAAAACGATTCTATTCCACTTCTTTCTTTCCAACGCATAGAATATACTTATTGCAACACCTAACATGAAAAAAATAACTTTCTCGCAGTTCAAGACTTGAATTCATCTCACTTCGCCCTCGGAATATAAAACCAGTAGAAACTGTTTAAATGGAAAATGATTCCAGCCTCTGATACTAGACGATTTATTAGATCCACTCCAGACGAACCAGTTGTTGAATCGTGAAAAATGTATTCTCGGAAAATAAACAAATACCGAAGTTTTTTACACAAAATTTGCATACATAAACGTGAAGGTTTCATATATTTTATCCACTCCTCGCGTGCGGAATATTATTTCGTCACTATTAAATTTTCCAAACCATTATTTGCATGCTTGTCAACATATCTATGTTATTATTTTATTTATATACCACTGTGTGATTTAACCTCGTGTGGTATCAAATTGTCTATAAAGTCGTCCTTGTTGGTGCTATACATGCAGATATCAGATTGTATATTTAAATAAAATTCTTTTAAACATTCTCGTGTTAATTGTTTTCCACACAAACCGTGTTTAGATATAACCCAGTTTAGAAGTGGGTAATACCTAGGTACTAGTTTTAACGTTAATATCGTTCATTAGAATTATTATTTTGATATTGTCTATATGTATACCGAGTAGATATTTGCATTCATTGATTTTATGTAATCTCATTATTTTTGGAAAAACATTATAATAGTTAAGTGTAATTGTTGTATAGCTCTATTATTTGTTTGTAGGGAATATTTATACTTTATGCATTCTGTTTATAATCCTCTGTCAAAGAATATATATATTTTTTTAATTTATTTAAAGACATACAACAAAGTTGCATTCCCATGAGTTATCAATTCCTGTCAAAATATCGAACCGAAGTAGTACGTACGACCACAAATTTATGCACGAGTTTAAAATGTATCAAGAACATCTCTTGTCCCGATCCTATCTTCCTCTTCCTCTCCCCCCTTCCTTGTTATTTTGTTTTTTTCTTTATCTTGTTAGCTTCATAAATAAAACATCTGTATTTAACCACTGTTAGCACAAGAAACTTTGTTTGCTTACCTTTTGTTAAACTTCTTTTGTATATATATTTGTATTTAAAGCTTTTTGTTTCTTACAAATAAATAAATAAATTCAACTCATTTTGGACTGTTCATTTTTGCTAGATAACATTAAGTTTAACAAAGTTTTCAAGGCAAATATGTAAATGAAAGTATGAATTCCAAAAACATATATAAACAATAGGAAAATAACTTAAATAAATGTACAGGCTCGAAACATACAGAAACAATAGAAATACAACGTTTTACAAGATACACATATACCTACATCAGAATCTGCAAAGCTAGGACGACTATCAGAACAGAGTTGATATATATGATAAATGGTTTTCCAAATAGAATTTTTAACCGCCTTAGCTTCGGCTTACCTCGGCATACTAAAAGCGATAACGCATGAACGAACTTGATGTATACGACGTATCACGAACGTTTTGTGGGTTTCGGTTATCGTTATTTTTTAACCTGAACGTACGGGATACGGTTTGTTGCGTTCGGGCGATGATATAGCGGCCGTATCACGTACATTCGTATGGTTAGGGCGGCGAAAGGACATCATAGAGAAATAATATGTAATAATAATATGTAAGTATGCCTATACCCGTGTATTGTAATTGATTTATTTGAGTATTATTATGTATGGATATTTCAAGTTTAATTGTTCTCCTACTCTACTCTATTTTATATAAGTTTTATTGTAATTTATTATTATATTTGATTTAATGATGTTTTTTTTAAATTATCCTGGTGACAATCTGCTCTGGCAATTTAGTGGGTTTTTATTCATAGAGGAATTTAAAAAAAACTTCTTTTGGTATCAATGCTTCTTACGACAGCTGTAAAGTACATTTTTATCACTATCACAACCAGATTTATAGTATGGTGTATTGTGTACACATAAAATATCAATGTAAAATTTGAAACATTGAAAATATGCGGAAAATACATAATACGTAAAATAAATATATCGTAAATGAATTAAAAATTACTTTGTAATCACCATTTTATTATTATTTACATCTCAACATATTTCGAAAGCGATGCTTTCCTCATCAGGAATATAAAGAATACTAAAAAATAATAATGTCAAGTGTAGACAAATGATAAACATAGAACACAATAATGTAAGAATAGACAAATTATAAACATTAACAAAAATTGATTAAAGTAGGTAATAATTAATCAAAAATGTTAATAAAAAATTATTATGAAACATTGAATAAAAAAATTATATTAGAAATTAAAAGAAAATATTTTTATTATTAATATTAATATGAAAATAAATTCAAGAGAAAGCTATTTAAAAAAAAAACATTTGATTATTAATTATATTTAATTGATTATTAATATTTTTTCTGATATCTAAAATTTCAAATTTTGTCTTTAATTTTATTCTTTAATTACCTTATTTTAAAATGACGTTACAAAGTGAATACCAATCTTTTGAAGAAATTATAAAAGTAATGTGTTCATTGGTAGATGTGGTCGATGGTTCGGCGGGTAGGATGCTCGGCTAGCAACCAGATGGATCCAATTCTATACTCAGCTTACACCGACTAAGGCGCCCCCTTACAGGACAAACGTTTAGTTACATTAAAAAGGTTTGTACTGTAAACTTTATACTTAATTATTGTTTAGTTTGCTTTACATTACAGTAGACGTATTTACGTTTACTGAATAAATACAAAGCTTTTTTTAAAATTACCTGCTTTAAAATACGTTTTCTAAATAACATTCTAGTCAGCACGAGATAAATCCGATAAAGGGTTGATTTATTTTTTCCCTTAAAGTCTCTTTTGTCTAGTTAATCCCCTTGAGCGTCGTATTTTCGGGTCGCCATCTCCCCAGACACTTACCCTCAATAATATCAATGCTTGTTACGCCAATCAATAAAGATTCGTCTGTTTTGCGCTTTTGATTATTAGCAGATTAATTCCGCATTACCCACGTTGCCTTGACAATATCGAGTGAAGGAGAAAGATCTGTGATCTCCAGAGGGAAGCTGTGACGCTGACGAACGAGGTATTTCGGCTATCCTAACGATCATCCCGCGTTAATCAAGCCCAGCTCCTACCGGCATTTATTTGGAAATCTGTCCGACCGAAAATTCCACCAGATTTATTATACTCAAATATATTTTCTTCCCCTCTCTCTCGTTGGCTCTCTGATTTAGTTCTTTGCTTGGAAAAAATACTTTTATTTCATTATAAGAAATCCTGTTAAAATTCTTTCGGAGTCAGCAAGTAATTCTCATTGACAATTATTTTACTCGACTTTTCATGTTACTTTGATGATCATTCGATGTTTTAAAAATAAAATCTATATTTTGTTTGTTGTGGTTCTTTGCATTTCTACCTTTCTCAGCAAAGAATTTGTTTGTCTTGTATGTGAAGTGTTTCTACGCGAAAAGCTGATTATGATTAAAATCTAACAACAACAAAAGTTTTTCACATTGGGAAAACAAAGATTTTCAAATGAATTGCTAAAAAAGAATCGCACCCTTTTTTCTCAAATCACATGGTGTTACTAATTAAAATTTTCGACGACCTACAAACTTTGCTACCTTAAAAGTGAAAGATTAATTTGGAACTTAATTTTCTCAGAAATCACAACTAATGTTGGCAATTAAAACTAAATCTATAGTACATATAGCATTTATGTCTGGAGTGACTCCCATTGATCTTTCCAATATTGTACTCATGTGACCGAGAAATGTTGATTTATTGCCGACGGAACGGCTTTACAGTTAATTATGTTTAAAACTAGGGTTGGGTAGCCCGGGTTGGTTTATTACCTTCTGAACATTGTGGACAACAATAGTTTTAATTATGCCAGTTTGAAGATGCCCGTGGTAGGGTGAAACCGGTCCGGTCTGAAATAAACAAGTGTAAGATAGCTACAAAGGTTTTTTAATCGACAAATTCACAGAGACCTAATCGATCAATCCTAATCCAAAACAGATAGCACTAAACATTTTTTATCACGCGCATTTTCCTACAAACTGTGGGGTTCCTCAAGGTACAAACCTTTACCCTTTACTTTTCTGGTGGATAGGAGACCTTTCTATCCACCAGTGGCGTGAAGTCTGTAAAACCTGAAAAACATTGCCTATCCTAAGAAAAACGAACAAAATAAAGAAATTAAACAGTACCAAAAAGTATTTTACGTGTATTTGGTAAGATACGATACGATTCGATACGAATGTACCACCCCAGCCAGGAGCACTCCTGTCCCGGTGCGACCGGTACACCAGGTGGCACTGATTTTTTACGGCTTGGAACACGTGGTCTGTGGATGGGAAGGAGGTTGGTGTTTGATCGACTGGTATACATGGCAAGCTAATAAGCCAACATAGGAATTTATGATGGGCAGGAATAAAGGAATCTTTTGAGCATTGCTTTTTTCATCTTCGTGTCATTCTTTTTCTGCTATTTTCTTGACTCCTATTGCCTCCTTGTGCCTCCTCTCATCCCTTCTTTTGGATTTCTTATCTCTTCTTGGTTCTGCTTCTCCTCCCTTTTCTCATAACAGGAGCAAGTTTCATGTATTTCGTAAGGTACGTCCATTTATTCAGTGGACCACAAGAATGATAATAAAACAGTCATTTAAAAATATTCAATTAGAAAATACACATAATAATAATCGACGGCCTCCATGGTCGAGGGGTAAGGCTCTCGACTACGAATCCGAAGGTCGCGGGTTCAAATCCCGGCGTGCGCAAGTAATTTTTATTTAATTAATTTGTGTTGTTTCACAATTAATTAATTTAAAAAATAATATATGGTATATTTGCGCACGTTCCTGAGTGGAAGATACTCTCAGTATCGCCCTGGTGAAAGACCACCATTCAGAATTGAAACGTTGCTTGAAATGGCTTTTAGCCGTGTTTGGTGACCAGATCTGAATAGCCAGGTATTTCCCCTTTTCATCACCTTCCTCTCCCCTTCTCCTTCCCCTCCCCAATACCTTCAGCCTCACAACATTCCCCAATTGGGAACGCCATAGTCTCACTGGCTCCAGACGGTTGGGAGCAGTTTGGGACTCTTGTGAGGTATTCATGTAAAAAAAAAAAAAAAACACATATCCTAACTTTGTTCATAGAGAAAAGCGCGCCACTGCTATGCACAAAGAGCATACTGAGGCTACAGAGTGTTGTAATTATTTTCCATATCACAAAATGTAAATACTAAATTTATGTCAAACCCCTTGATACTACGACATGCTTGTATTTTTAAGATCCCACGCGTAAAATCATCGTGTTATATTTGATCTATTAATACCACAGCTAGTTAATAAAATCCCATAATAAGTGACATAGCGTCCCGGTTCCGCTGTCAGCGGAGTCGAGATCCGGGATGGAATCACCGACGGATAACTTTTCCTATGCAATCGTTTCTTCTTTACGGGCAATAAAATCCTATTTGTCGGAATTAATATTTTATTAGGCGGAAGGGGGGCGTCGCGTCGTCACAATCCTGTTTCCCATGTTTAGTTACCTTTTAGGATCAGGGACGTAACGACAAATAAGGATATTGTTGAGAAATTACTGTAAATTTTGCCTAAATGAACAATCTTAGTCCATCACAAATATTTCATTCATTTCATAGTATTTTTATTTTATTTTTTGTTTATTTGGGAGACCAACAGTTTACACAAAAAATAAAGTATATTAAATAAGTGATATAAATTTGACCATTTACAGGTTTCCAATTGGGTATGATATTAGAGCGAATGAATGAAGGAAATAATGTAAGGAGAATATATGACGCGAATGTGAATAGAAGAAGAAGCCGGGGACGTCCGAGGAAGACATGGCACGATCGAGTGAATTAAACACTTGAGTTATTAGATGTTGTAAGAATGTGAATGAAGCAACAAGTGTATGCCAAGATCGAGTTGTTTGGCGGTCCGTCTTCTCTGCGTACCCCTGCGGCGAAACGGCGTGATGGTTAGTTACTCAGTTAGTTATTTAGAATCTAGTGATTTTCGAAAAATCAAAAAAAATATATATATATACAAATATACAAAATGAACAAGAAATATGAATTCAAAAGTTACGCGTAATTTTTTATGGGGTGTGGACCGGAAGGGGTGGGGGGATCGATCTACTTGAAATGTATGTGTGTGATTTTGTATTAGTAAAAGTACAAGAAAAAAAGGTGTATATATATGTAAAAAAGAAAGTTCATAGGCCGGTATTATATGGCATGGGGTGAGTAGGTATCTGAAGTTATAAAGGCGATAAATAATGTTTCAAAACGAAGAACACATTCAAGAAATTAGACACCTCCCTACTTTTAAAAATACGTCATAAGCCGCTAACAAACATTTATGGCGGACATTATATTTAATTAAAATCTTTTTGGGTAATTCAGCTATCCATTCAAAAAGTCTGCCAGCTCACGGTATTTTTTTATAAGTTGTAACTTTTGTAATCACATGATGAAGTTTGTTAATGTGGACATATTCAAACAACAGAACACATCGTAGAAGAATGTCCCCTTCATCAGTTTCAAGTGACTACTGTCCCCGTTCACTGGCTGAATAACCTCAGCATCCAACTATGACCTCCACCAACTCTCACCATAGAAAGTTGTAATTATGAGAAGAATACTCTGAAATGTACACGATTTATCAAAATATTGAATAACGTACAGGTATAAAAGGTAGGTGGGGCAAAAGTCATCACCCTATCGGAAGGTGCTCTCATTTTTGCAAGCGGCATCTTATGTCATACTAATCACATATATTCATTGCTTGCTTAGCAGGTTTCAAATTTTAAGAGAAATTCAATGAAAATTAAAAAATAAAGAGTTCCTTTTTAATTCCGAATGAGCACTTTTGCGTCACCTTGTACGTATTTTTTTTTCTGTGGACACTGAATTTGTGCCAGTATCATGAAATAATTAAAAAAAAAAGAAATCTATTGAAAATAATCTATATATGTAAAAATCAATGTAAGATTGTTTGTTTGTTTGTCCCCGATTGTCTCGAAAATTACTGGACCGGTTTCGCTGAAAATTGCACAGTTTGTTCTTAGTAGTGCCGGGAAGGTTTAGAGAGCAGTTTTAATGAAATCTAAGATGTAAAACTGTTGCTATAACATTTTAAAATTAGTATGAAAAACCCTCCATGTTTTATTTAGGTTAGCACATAGATATAACACTCTGGTTAGCCACAGATTGCATATTAAAAAGAATAAGGTTTTTTTGGGTAGAATATTTTCGAAATGGAAATTTTATGATTTAGATATATTTCGAAAAAATAAACGTTTGGAATGAAATAAAATATTCAAATGAATGTTTCTTTATTTGGAGATAATTACTTTCCCTGTCTAATCAATTATGGTACCCTAATGACAAGCAAGAATTCGCAACTTCATAACTTTTTTTTTTTAAATCCCGAGCAAGGCCGGGTACACATCAGCTAGTACTAAATAAAGACAACCACAACAACAGATACAGATAAAATATCAATTATAATTTATTCAAATGATTGATAACTTTGTGGCATCATTATTAATTATATAATTGAAAATACACTTTGTATATACCACTTTACTTAAAATATATAAATATTTCTGCGTGTTTCGATAGCATTGCTATCGAAACATGTAGAAATATTTATATATTTTAAGTAAAGTGGTATATACAAAGTGTATTTTCAATTATATAAAATATCAATTGTTTGATGGAGTAAATTATTAAACCTAGGCTAAATAAAACAATTAAAAGTAGTTTATTTAATAATAAGAAAAATATCTTGTAAAGTTTCCGGTGCCCGAGAGACTGCCCAGGTTGCCCAAACGGTCGCTACGCCCCTGCAAGGAAACCTTTCACTTAGTCAGCTGGTATTGAACACTCGCTTTAACGATTGCCATTCATTTCTTACCGGTTCTCTGCCCGAACCATGCGTCTTCCTTTCAGCAGGGACCCGAACCGTTACAAATAAACCCTTACTGAAAATATTCTAGCAATTTTTCAGCGGGCGCGGAAGTTGATTTGCATCTCCTCCTCTGGAATTTATTGGATCAAATGGAAATTTTATTGTTTCTTTCAATTAATCGGATGAGCAATTAATTTTAAAGATTGATGATATTCATAAACTAATTAATAATGCTTTTAAATTAAATATGTCTCGTTTTAAATGCATTATAAATAATAATCAATTACAAAGAAGAGAGAATTTTTACACTAATGAGGTAAACAATGAAATCGATTTTTTTTAAACTTGGAACAGAAATATATTTGCCAACCGTAAATATACTCGTACATATAAAATATAATTAGTAAATGGGAATGACAGTTGAAGACGCTCTTTTTTTCTTATTTTAGTACCGCACAAGAGTCCCAACTGTCTGGAGCCAGTGATACTATGGCTTTCCCAATTTGGTTATGTTGTGATACTGAAGGTATCGAGGAGGAGAAGGAAATGGTGGAAAAGAAGGTGGGCTAAAGAACGGCTAAAGCTATTTCAAACAACGTTTCGATTCTGAATTGTGATCTTTCACCAGGGCGTTACTAAAATTATCTTCCAATCCAGAAAGTGCGCAAATATACTATTTATGAAACAAAACAAATTATTTAAATAAATTTTACTTGGGCACGCCGGGATTTGAACCCGCGATCTCCGAATTTGTTTTCCAGAGCCTTACCCCTCGACTATGGAAGCCGTCTCCGGGCAATTTGGGTCCTTGTGTAACATAAATATACATTCACATAGAATATTATATACACACTGTTATATGTTGTATTTATTAATTATTTTTATTTATTTATTTAGACATGTACACAATATGTTTTATTTAAATTTACATAGTTTAAGTACGTATGTCCATACAATACCTTAGTAATTATGTCTGGGATGAGAATGCTTCTTAACTAACTAGGGTAGGTGTGCGTAATAATAACAAAAAGGAAGAAAGTGTGTGGAGAAGTGTAGAGAATTAATGAAATTAGATGCTCACGAATTTTAATCGACTATGAATAAAAGTTTTAATGAAAAATTAAGTGTAGTTTTAAATTAATTAACATTTCATAAATTTGTTTTGTACGTTAGTGTAGTAATTTTACGTAGTGTTATATATTATGATCTCGCGAGTTCTTTGCTGCATTAGTGTCACAGCGTGAAGAAGCGATAATAATATTTTTTTCCTGCAGTAAATACGGTCTTTTTTTTACAAAGTACGACAAACAAAGCTACGAGTTATTCGTGACATTTGATTTATATTTTTGTTGAAAGAAATCAATCTAAGACATTGTTGTTTCAACAATAGCTTGACCCCTCAACCTAATGTACACTGTCCTTTTTAGATAGAGAATATTTCTAAACAAGGAACTGATTTACTACCACGGCCTTCAAGCCTTAAGAAAACCGTACATTATAAAGACCGATATAATAATTTATTTTCTTAGTGCCTTTGTGTCTTGTAAAGTAAGTAGTATAACTTCACTCGGTGATTTAAATGCATTCGATCTTTAGCGCTGACTCGTTCACTGAATTTAAATGTGTGTAACTGGTATTTTGATATCCAAATCTGCTTTCCACTGAAGAGATAACCGACAGAAGTATATTATGTGTGTATCGCTCTGCCTGAAATGACGTTATTTTTTCCTTCAATTTATCAACATGTTCAAATGTAGTTCGTTCTTGAGCAGATAATCAATTTGATTGGCCTACTGAGGCCTAGGACTCGAAATGTCGTTTGTAAATTGGTGATTTCAGTTTGCTTTGAAATCGGTGTGATAAATCACATTTCCAAGAAATCAGTTCATTGCGACTGTCAAATAATAACGGTAAATCTCAAAGAAATTAGCTCTTTTATTTGTTCAAGTAATTATGAACTTCGACACTTGTGTGTGAAAGTTCACAATCTTCAGACAAATTATTAAAGACCGCCACGTAATTCAAAACCTGTTATTTATGACTTGGAATTTTGATTTTTTTCCATTCATGTAAAACAGTGATGCACAACCTGATTGATAAAAATCGAGAGAATTTATTCTTGTCACCTCCGAGATAGAAAAAATTTGGTCCGCGGCATTTTTTTGTACGTTCTATGGTTGGTTTATTAAATCATTACCGTTTTATTAAATACGAAAAGTTACCCGACCAACTTTTATATGAAAACCACGATTATAATTATATTTTCTCAAATAAATTTTGATATTGCAAGGAAATTTTTTGCAAAATGATACATTTTTTACTATATACTGCGTTTGTACCCTACCCTGAATTTAATGAAAATCGATAAATTGGCCCTCCGACTAAAAAGGTCGTGCATCACTGATGTAAAACAATACTGGATAACTATCAAACGGTAGGATTTGGCGTTATAAAATCTGCAGAGTATTTCTCTTAAGAATTTCAAGTTACTATTTTCAGATCGATTACATCATTTCCATCCTGTGCTACAAAGCTTTCATATGTGTAATTTTATAATTAAAAAAAATAGATAGTGCCTGCATTGTTTGTTCAATATTTTTCAATATTTCATTAAGGAATTAGAGTGTTTAGATCTCGCGAGAAGCCGAATAAAATTAGCTGGTAAAAATATAATAATTTAATACATATATAAAGGGTTTTAGATTAAATTTACTTGAACAGTTAGAAATTAACAAACGAACGAATGATCCTAATATTACATTAATTAATAAAGTAAGAAAAATTATATATTCACCGCTTCTCAGTATGTTTACATTATCAAAACAGTGCAACACATTTAAATAAATCAATTAAGGAAACATTATCAGTTAAATACGAGGAAACACTATATAAGTGTGAAAACCTCACAGAATTCAGAATTTAATTGTTTTCTGACTAAATCGATTTTACTGATAATAAATCATTATTTTTAAAAACCCGTCCAAATTAGAATGGGGTGGGAGTGAATAAAATCATGTAAATAAGTCGTCACAATGTGGATTAACCGCAGTTTGAAAATGGCCTTTAACGCCGAAACCGCTGTCACAATAATAAAAACTAAAAATACTTGCAGAACTTAATAATAACATTATTAAATGTGATTTACATTAAATTTTATTAAAAAAAAATAACTCGACTTTGTTTTCTAAATGAATGAATTTCTATCTTTAAAAGTACCTACTCTCGAAATTCTATTAAATTCCTTCCTTCTAACTATATATTTAATTCAAATGTCCTTTTTTTCTTTACAAAGACAAAGTTGATCAATAACGACTCTCATGTTTAATAAAATTAATGAGAAATTCTTTATTTACACCACTATTTAAAATGTAAATATCTCAGTAACATGTTTCAGAGGCGAAGCTTTTCTCATCCAGGATACACAGTATAGTAAAAAAACAATGGCAAGTATAGACAAATAATTATTTGTCTATACTTATCTACATCTTATAAATGTATCGTATTGTAAAATTTTTGTGTACAGTGCCAGAGAACATTTCTCCCTCTTCCTGTGTCAACTGTGGTTAGAGGTGCATAAATGTAAAGATAATCTTCTCTACCCAGTGATCGGTCTGCCTGTTGCTACTGTAGGGCTTTAAATACTTATATATAAGCACACACAATGTATTTTTTGATCCGAGGCGATTCACTTCCTAATTTTCGAACGAAATCACGCACTCCACGCAGGTGGCCAAAATGTTGAAATTCCCGATTAACACCGAGCGTATTCTTCGATTTACGCAAAAAAATATCACCAAATGCATTTTTTATTTTATTTTGTAAAGCTAGAGTAAGTTTTTAGGTCTGATACTTTTTTTCTAAGCTTATAAAAAGACTCACCAAAAAAATGCCCGATTAAACGGTTAAAAGGCCAAAGTGTGTTCTACTAGCAGTATTTAATTAAATCATCTATGATATTTCTAGACCATCTAACTTTCAAACCAAAAGCACACGATTTCGCATTACTTCCCATTACATCGTTAATATCTATTAAAAGCTTCTTACGCTTTTTAAGGTCATTTTATAGATATTTTCCATTCCTAAAAATTGTAAGTATTTCAATAAATACCAACTCTTCTTATGCCACCAATCTTCTAATAAATGTAACATCAACAGAAAAGGAATAACAAATAGCAACTGTAAAACTATCATCTCTATGCTTAAATTTTCTAATAAAACTGTGTTCATCTGAAGACCTGCCAGGTAAGTATGTTTTTCTGTATCTGTTTGTACATAATTAGTTAAGAAATATTTGTACATCGCCCTTGAGGTAATTTTATAATATACAAATCATCCAATTATTATTATTATTATTATTATGGCCGTAAGCGAAACCGGACGGTTTTAATAAATTAAATAAATTACGTGGTTATAAACATTTAAAAAAGTAAATTTTTCCATACGAATCCAATACGCGCGGCCGAGGCCCGTGACGTTTAATGTTCCGAATGCAATTGTACCAACATAATGGATGTTTTTATGAGATGATTTTTTATTCACTTTTATAACGATTTATAAATTCTACATATAATATATATAATAAAAATTGTATATTCTGAATCACTGTTTACTGATCTATATGATTTTTATAAGCATAATGTTTTTTTACTGGAGTTCCTTATTTCAAAAGCATCATCACTGTATCTTCATAATTTCTCCGTTTGATTTTCGCATCGAAACTACCGTCGATTTGACGAAGAAGTCGGATTGAATACGAGCCACCTTGTTATTACGGGCAAACCTGCCGGACGGTGATTACGGTGAGCCATCGACTAATGTATGCGCATTTGCGAATAGGGCCTATTACGGGTGCATAACTTACCAACGCACTTGGATGGTCAAGGCTAGTGGCTAGAGGTCTAGGACGAATCCCCCTCCCTGCTGGCAGTGGTGTCATGAGACTCCACTCTGCCAGGGTCCAAGGCTGAGGTGCCTTCATATATACGGCCCTTTTTGTCCATCGATACCATCACGGGTAGTTTTTACGACACGTTTTGTAGAACGACCTCTCAGATTTGTACCTCAAACAAGCACAAGAAATATTTTTTGATGTAATCCAGCCAAATCTTTCAGAGCCAGCAGGATTATGGCATTCCGATAATATTAGAAATAGGGAGGATTTTTTTTTGGTATATAACCAGGCTCTTTACACAAACTGATAGTAGGTATTTTTGTCATATTAATATTTTAAAAAATTGATCATTCATACGTTAACAGTTAATGGACCCAACTAATCCATTGCAATGTAGTATATATAATATTTTGAACGTGTTGTTTTTATTCCAATATTTAAACATTGATACATAGATACGTACTTCTTCATTCAAGATATAATAGAGCCTCCTTTGGGACTTAGTACCACAGGCGATCACCTAATCTGCCAAGCAATCTCTACGCCACTGATCAAGAACTTATCTGCACCATGACAAGACGACAAGAAGAGACAGGCAGAGGAGATGTTTATATTATGGTGTCCGCAATTTACTCCCATCTCCCATCCTCGGCGATACAATAATACGGCACTTAGTGATGCCGAACACGTGTGTGTCCCAATAGCCCTGTCCAGTGTCCACGCACCGCGCTCCCAACGTTCGAAGCAGTTTCCAACCAACAAATACTTTTTTCAGAATTGTAAACGAAATCAATAAGGAACTCCGGTGAAGAATATCATCGCCAGAAAAAATATATTCATATGGATCAGCAAACGCCGATTCTGAAAATATAAGTTTTATTATACGTAGATTTTATAAAAGTAATTAAAAGTAAACACTTTGTTATGTTGTTCCATTGCATTCAGAACATCTGACGTCACGGGTCTCTTACATGCGTTTTTCTGATTTTGGATTTGTATGGAATATTTTTTTTTGATTTTATTTGAATTTGAATTTCAATCTTTTTTAAGTTTTTTGAAATATAAACTTAATTTGGGTGACTTTAAGCTCTATAATTGTTACTTCAAATAATGTAAAATATCTTTGTGCAGTCAAATTTATTAAATTAATAATAATTACCTTTACAATTTCTTTTTGTTCTATATTTATCATTTGTCTGTACTTGAAATTATTATTTTTTTAGTATTCTGTATATTCCTGATGAGGAAAGCATCGCTTTCGAAACATGTTGATGTGTATATATTAATAGAGTGGAGAATACAAAGTAATTTTTAATTCATTTATTAAACATCTCTTTCGAATGAATATTTATAAAGTGGTGAATACTAAGTATATTTTTTAATGCGTTTATTAATAATGACGCCATAATGTGAATAGCAATCATTTAAAGAAATTATAATAATTACTCTGTTTAAAACCACTGTATTTAATATGTTGTTATCTATGATGGTTTTCGTTAAAAAATATATTATTAATTACGTTAAACATGATACACGAGACATAAGCAAATCGACAATCAGCCATTTATGAATAATAAAAATGTTATTTTTCTTTAAATATATTTTTTTAAAGGTACATTTCTTTATGGTGTACTGTGAATATCATATATAATATGTACGGTAAAGTTGATTATTTTTTTAACATAACCTCTAAAATAAGGTTCGGAATATTAGAAAGACAGAAAAAATTAATGAAAGTGCGGGTAGGTTGCATTTTAATACATTTTAATACGGTACACTTCAAAAACAATTATTGTATATGCTGACATTTTACAATGTGCATGTACCTTCAATTAGAAGCGGTAAAATTTTTGATATTGTTAAAAACACCTCGAATTTTTGCATAGGAAATCGAGTATAGTGAATCAATATAACGGGAAATTCAACGGCCCAGTGACGTCACACACCCAGTCATAGATTTCTTGCGTTTTAGCGGGCTTTGAAAAATTAAAACTTTAATAATAATTTTAAAACTTAGAAAAAAATACTGAGTAATAAAAAAAAATAGATTTAAGTTCCTTATTCTGATCGTTATAATATGACTGCATATTGGTCGATTCTTGTTCGCATGTGTCTAAGTAATGCGTCGCACACTTCGCGGAATCAGGACAGCGCCAATGATATCCCATTTGCATGCACTCTGATATGCCCCCGTCCATTCAAGGAAAATTGATGCTGGTGCAATGAACTTATATGAACGCTCGCCAAACTCAAACTTTATCAAATCTTCCTGGTTTATTTATAAGTATTTACCTATTGAGTTCTGATGGTTTTATTATTTTACGCGTACCGGACGCTTTGACGTTTTTAAACACATCAAACTACGACTTGTACTTACCGGCAAATTATTTATACCTATATGTGTTTTATTACCTCTCCGTATTAATATTTTATTATCATATTTTGTATTATAGTAAAATCAGTCGTAAAGTTATTATTCTATGTAATATTTGATTAAACTGTTATTCCTATTCGTCATTAAATTAACTTTCCACTGTATGAATGCTTGTTTACTAATGGTAACCAGAACTTAATAATTATTTTCCATATTTATAACGCTAAATCTTTAAAAAAAATAATTTTGATGTTTTCCCCATTTCTTTAAAACGAACTGTCAAACGAATCTGAAAACATTTGAATGTGAAGAACACATTTCAAAGACAAAGTCCGTAACTTGGTGTTGCCATAGTAATGATATGTTGTATTTCCAAATTAATAAATATCTACAATTAAATCCCAAGCTATACATTCATTTATAACTTCAACGTAAATATGATTCAAAGTCTGGAAATAATACGGAAGTAATATTTTTCTAGTTATTTAAATAATTATATAATTAAAAATACACTTTGTATACACCACTTTAGAGTTTGTATGATTGTAAAGTGGTGTATACAAAGCGTATTTTTAATTATATAATTAATAATGCGTGATAAATAAATAATTAGTAAGGCATGGAACTGGCAGAAGAAGGATGAAAGTAGACTGAATGCTGTAGAAATGAGATCTCTGAGACGAATGTGTGGTAAAACCATGTATGATCGAGTGAAAAATGTTAGAGATTCGTAAAGAATGCAAGGCTGATGTAAGCGTAGTGAGCAAGATTAAGAAAGGGACGCTTAGATGGTTTGGGCATGTAGAACGAATGAATGAAGAAAGGAGTGTAAGGAGAATATATGACGCGAATGTGAATGGAAGAAGAAGCCGGGGACGTCCAAGGAAGACGTGGCACGATCAAGTGAATCAAATACTTGAGTCGGGCCATGTCAGAAGTCGGAATAATAGAAGAGAATGTATGAGACGATGTATGAATGTGAATGAAGCAAGGGGTGTATGCCAAGATCGAGTTGTTTGGCGGTCCGTCCTCTCTGCCTACCCCTGCGGGGAAACGGCGTGATGGTTAGTTAGTTAGTTAGTTAGTTATTATGCGTTTAAAAAACCTACGTATGGAGTTTTAGTTATTGTATTTATACATCGAATATAAAATCTTATGGGAAGGAGATGTCGGTAAGGGATTATTTATTAATTCGAAATAATGATGAAATTATTACGCAATATGATAAACATAATATTTTTAGAGCGACAAATATTTCTTATGTATTTAAATTTTTTTAATATGTTTCACATTTTTCGAATTCAAATCTGTCATATGACTTTTTTCTGACCGTCCTAGGTATGTTTTACAAAATGTTTTTAAATGTTGAATACCCTCAAAAAATAATTTTAAAGATTTAAAATGCAAAAAATAATAAAATAGAATATATATTTTTTAATACGGATTTATTTTAGATAAATTTATTTTTTTTAAAAGTACCGGGAAGATAGCAATTACTTTTTTTTCTGATTATAAAAAATATTTTAATATCTTGTAAAACATACGTAAGACGGTCAGAAAAAGTCGTATTTCTGATTTAATTTGATAAATGCTAACCATATGTAATTTAAAAAAAAAACATATAATTAAATACATTCTCCTTAAAATCAGTATGTTTATCGTATTGCGTAATAATGTTATCATTATTATAAATAATTCTTCTGCTACGTCCCTTTGCCCTTTAGGGGCCTATGTTCCTTTATTATTTAAATTATGGGGGGTGGTTTTTCGAAACCACATAGACCGTGACCTTCCTCTTGTTTTGAATGTCAAGTGTGCAAAATAACATCAAGTTCTGAGTAAAATTGTAAATTTTGTGTACAAAATAAACAAACACCGCCCGTGACTCTACTTTACATAAATATATAGATAAATGTTCCTGTCATTCTCTTCAAGGAAAATAATTTATGCTGTTTACTCGCCGAAGTCATCGTTTTATTCAATAAATTCTTTGTCCCCTATAAAACGTACCGAGGTAACATACTAGCATAATGGTCGCATGGAGCCTGTAATAACTAGTAACCCGTCTCATAATCGCCGCGGCCACCCTGGGGTGATGAAGCGCACAGCGTGTTTGAGATACTTACTGGGCACCTAAAGGGAGAAGTAAAGGTATACCTAAAGGCTCTAGGTATAGGCCTGCTTTAAGTCAACCGATGAGTCCCTGGTCAGGTGTGGCGGCAATGGAGCCCGCCGTATAATGGTGATCGTGGGACTGGCTAATTGGCGACGCGAACCTTCGCCTCTCGTATCTCCGCTCCGTATCGTACCCTCGCAGGCTTCTGTTACCCGGGTGATCTGAACGTGTGTTGGTCAGGGATGCCCGATTAAAATTATGCACGATAAATCACATCGGGAGGAAACGATCAATTTTGATCGAGATGTATCATACATCGAGACGGCGTACCTTGATAATGTTTACCTTGGTAAATTTATTGTTGATAAAAGGAAATTCAAGGTGCGTTTGTAGAGATATCTCTACTGCTGTTAAATTTAACGTAATTAACTTAGCAAATCATATATGCCAGAGGTTCCCAACCTTATTTGTCTCGCCACCCACTTTGGAATATATTTGTCATCAGCCCCCCGTTTCTTTTTATGCGGCAACGTGATGAAATCTAAATATATTCACTGTGGCTGAGAGATAATAACTCTCATTTCTGCGGTTGACTCTATTCTATACCCCTGTTATCCATTATGGCAACGTGATGAAATCTAAATATATTCACTGTGGCTGAGAGATAATAACTCTCATTTCTGCGGTTGACTCTATTTTATACCCCTGTTATCCATTATGGCAACGTGATGAAATCTAAATATATTCACTGTGGTTGAGAGATAATAACTCTCATTTCTGCGGTTGACTCTATTCTATACCCCTGTTCTCCATTATGATAGCTCATTGCTCTTGATAAATATTTATGTGCATATTTTACATATAATATTATGTAGTACATTATTGTTCACCTGACAACAGATCCCGAGAAACCTGGTTAGGTGTTATTACACCGTGAATAAAATGACAAAAGAAAACTATTTTTCCATTTTCTCAATTATTTTTTCAACGGCGTATCTATGACAAATTTAAATTAATTAGGAAAATTTATTAAATATGTTTTTTGTGACTTCGCCCCTCTTTTCAGCCCTTCACCGCGCCTTTTCGCTCTTAACCGCCCCCATTTGCCCTGAGTTCACCACCGCCTCCTTGGATCTCAAGAATTTTCCGATTTAGTACCTACCTTCTTGGTATCAGTGGTATGATTAGAAGGTCAACCGATTGTTGTTGCGCCGGAAAAATCTTTTTAGGGATTATATTCTACTGAGTTTAAGTCAAGTAGAAAACACATACAGGATATTATTTATGCGATATTGATTTTCTTTCAAGTATACATAGATCATATTTCGGGGGATTTTCTGTACAATTATTTGCGTCCAGTCATATTCCAAAATTTTTTGTCGATTAAAAATTGTTTGCTGCTTCTACCGCCAAGAATCACAGAATGGGTGCGAAAATTTACCATTTTTTTACACCGGAATGGTGTTTTTAAAAATAGGTTACTAACGGCTTCGGCGCGATGTAATTAGAAAAAGCGTTGATTTTAAACCCCGTTTCCCCGTGACAACATTTTGGAAATACGATGCAAGAGTTCATATGCATAATCTTGTAGGTATCCATATATAGGGTGAAAGAAACATACCTGACTCACTTAAACCGGCGATTCCTTAGCTTATTTGGAGTAAAAAAATGTTAATGATATATTTTTTTAAATTATATATAAGTAGGTTTTGGACAGTTAGGGTCAGGGTAGGTGTTTGGGCTGTCACACGACTGAGTTATCAGTGATAAAGTCAAATAATTCTTTTTTGTTTTTTGAAAAAAAAGAAAAAATATATACAACAACAACAAAAACTGTCACCGGAGACCAAAATGCCATTTACATTTCTTACTCCAAATTAAATAAGCTCGATAATCGCAGGTTAAAGTTTGTCAGGTGCGTCCCTTAACGACCTGTATATATAATAGTCCAGTGCAACGTGAAGCCTGTCAAAAGTTCACCTGCAACTCCCGCCAGACTCTGCTAGAGGGGTCACTAATGAAATCAGCATTTTTTTAGGAAAATTCCATTCAGTGTTTTGGAGTTTTCCAAACACTGCCAGCTTCGGCCCTGAAGTTTTCCATCCGTGATTACCCCGGAGTTGAAGTGTTCTGAACATGCAAATTTTATTTTTCAGCGATTACCTGTTTACTTTTGTTAGTTTTTATCCAGGGTAAGTATTCAACCTAAAAATAATTAAAACATGGATCAGTTTATTTTCTTTCATTTCCAGATTGTTTATCCTTCCAATAATACCCAATCTATTTAAATACGCAATCATTAAATATTTATTAAAATATTATACTAGGGAAGCTCGGGAATGTTGTAAGCTTCCTTTCATCCGTTACGGAAATATGGTGCCTTTATGCTATTAGCCTTTTGGCACTTCAAACTTTTACGATAATTCCTACTTTCAGAGCGAACAAAAAGCTTCACGAATACGCCTTTGTTTTAATATTTGACCATTCTCTTTATTTTGAAACAAATTACTGATTCCTGATAATAAATCGTTTTAAATAAACTAAATATTAACAGCAAAAAAGCTTACCTCGTATTTTCTACAATTATCTCAATAAAATCACAACCCTATGAAGCAGAAAATTCATGTGAGTTGTGGTGATTTTTTTTAGATCTTCCTCAGACTGAAATGTCTGGATCAACAAAACTGTTAATTTTAGCATCCCGCACCGTCACTTCCATAATGAGTTATAAAGCTTTATTCTTTTATTATTATTTATTAAGTTAAAAGAAAAGCCTCTAAAAGAAAACGACAACAAAATATTTGGGCCTTATAGTAGATTCTCAACTCTCGTGGGATCTCCACATAAATCATGTAAAGGAGAAAATTACCCCCATAACTGGTGTGCTATATAGACTTCAAGGATTACTACCCATTCCGTTACTAACTGCAGTATATTACGCCATGGTACATTCACACATTTCCTATCTCTGCTGTATCTGGGCTTTGCCTCGAAGAAATTGATTGCTGATCTGCAGGTGGTTCAAAACTGAGCCCTCAGAAATGTTTTTGGACTTCCATGGGACACTCATGTCAGGGACATCTACTCAGTTTCCGGTATCCTTCCAATCACGATCCTTCCTAAGTATGAAATCACCAGCACTATCCTACAAATTACTCAACAATCAACTCACACTAACGTCAAGCCACTTTACAATCAAGACATCCACAACCACAATACTCGAAATAACAATAAAATCCGCATTCCTCAAACACACTACAAAATATGGAATAAAATCTTTAAACTACATTGCCTACACACTTTATAATTCGCTTCCAGATATGTACAAAACCATCCAGAAAAATAAAAAAATCCCAAAATGATGGTATAAAGGAATACTTTTTAAGGATATTTAAAAATGAAAATCAGTAAATCCATATTTGTATATTTTGTTGTTCCTTTATATGTTTTCTCTTGTGTGTTGTTCTATTTAACTTGGCCTTATAAAATTATTTCTGTCTGTATGTGAAACTTCTATTTTTGATATTTTGCTGTCAATGTAAAATTGTATGTACTATCTCCTACTTATGTATTGTAAATTCCTCCCGTCCTAAAATGAGTTTTGAAACTTGAATTAACTACATACATACATATGATTCTTAGCCTATTTAAATGTTTATATTATATATCATATTACTTAATATTACATTATATTCTTTGTATACCTTACATGTTATTCCTATCTTACATATAATAGCTATTTTTAATGAGTCTAGTTTTTGGACTGTTAATTCGTGGTGGAATTCCATTGTATTAGAATTGAAATTAAAACACTTTTGTACTTTGTTCCACTTATTTATTTTCACCAGGACCGGTTTCATCCTACTACGGACGTTTTAAGACTGGTAGTTGAAATTCTTATGCTACGGTATTTATACAAACTTAGGCAGGAGTACACAACATTGTCTCTATATAATTAATGTTTCTATTTTGTTAATTTGAGGTATTAAAAGTTATTTTGTTAATTTAAGGTACATATAGGTAATTATAATGTTTAATATCAAAATTATGAATGATGTTACGTAGTAAATAGATAATTTTAAATTCGCATGAATGTATATGAATTTATATAATTGAAAAGGTTTGTGATTACTGATATTTTATTTTGGTAATATTGGGATATTCCCCTCCTTGTTGCTTAGGGCTTAATTGACAAATATTGATAGCACTATGGTAATTATTATTATTATGGTTCTCCGTGTATTTGGGTTATTACATTTTTTACAAAAGTTTTTTAATTTCAATTCTAATAACATATAATAGCTATCTTATGCTTCTTTTATCACTTTCAGTCTTGTATTCGTGTACAATTTATTACGTTGTCTTGTGTAGTGTTCGCGTACTTGTGATGTTTTTATAAATGCTGTGTTCGTGTGTATAAGTCCATTTGGTATTTTGCAGATTAATAGGCATATATTATATTCGTATATATATATTAAGTTCATTTCTTGGTGTGGTGTTTTTGTGGGGGGGTGTCTGGGTTATAATTAAACAGTTTTTTTATAACTTTATTCGGTATTATTTGTAATTCGTTCAAGAATGTAATGTGTGTGTTTCCTCATATTTCTACTAGGTAATTTAGTGGGAACTGACTTTACCTAACTAACTTAACGTGTGTTGGTAAAATATGAACTGTTCTACCAAACACACCAATTAATGGGATGATTTTTTATTTTCGTTTTTGTATGTGTTGCTTAAGGGACAAGTATTTATCAATAATAACATCCAATGTCTATTAAAAAGGTTAGACATAGTTTGTTATAGATTTTTCATCTGTTCGGTTTGAAAAACGAGTGGGTAATCAATCTCGGGAAAATTTATCCACTTGTAATAAATATTTTATATTGTGCTTCTGACAAAACTATTGTATTTTGCTTGAATTAACCCAAAGAACCCACATTTTAATTTCGTCTGTCTGTCATAAGCCGACAAATTGTGTATAATTCTTGGGAAAGGGGGCTTCTCCGTGAATAATCTCTGATAATTGAGCCGATGGGTCTCCCCTATTAAGCCAACATACCTTCACACGATATGCAAATGATTGTCTCGGTTTTGCGTGTTAGCTTCGGTTGCTGGATGCTAGTATTGCCAGTGTTGCTAGCTGCTACCGAGGTACATGGCGTGGTACTTGCCAGTGGCATCTATAAGTGGCGTGGCAGTATTTGGTAGGGTATAATGTAGGATGGGAATACTAGGCTAGAGGTAGCTACCACATTGCCTGCGCTTTGGGGCGTGTCTCGCATATTTGAAAACGATATTTCACGTCAATCTAAAGTATTATAAGTGACTAGCTGATGTGTACCCGGCCTTGCCAGTGATTTTTTTTTTTATTTATAAACTTATGAAGTTGTGAATTCTCGCTTGTCATTAGGGTGCCAAAATTGATTTGACAGCGAAATTAACTATCTCCAAATACAGAAACGTTCATTTGAATGTTTTATTTCATTCCAAACGTTTATTTTTTCAAAATATATCTAAATCATAAAATTCTTAAGTAGGTACCTACTCGTGTTTTTCATTTTGAAAATATTCTACAAAAAAAAAACTTCTTCTTTTGAATATGCAATCTGTGACTAACCAGAGTGTTATATCTATGGGCTAACCTAAATAAAACATGGCGGGTTGAATGTTTTTCATACTAATTTTAAAACGTTATAGCAACAGTTTTACATATTGGATTTCATTCAAACTGCTTTCTAAACCTTTCCGACACTAATAAAAACAAACTTTCGGTCCAGTGACTTTCGAGAACACCGAGGACAAACAAACAAAGTTACAAACTTACATTGATTTTTATATATATAGATTTAGAAATCTTTTCAAATATTTTTTTTCGAAGTCGAAATAACTCACGCAATTACAGCTCATGGGTGTTATATTAACCGTCTGTTTAATCCATAGAAACAAAGGGTGATGCGGCATGAAAGCATGCCGACTGTCGCTGTAGTTACGACCAAGCTGCATGGAGCCAATTAATGTTGCGATTTGTTAAAAAAATATATATATAAAATATATTTCTACAAGGTTTTAATCACGCACCAAATGTGTTTTATGGTTTAGGTTAAGTGGTTCTTTTATTGGTAGATTTTATTTGCACACACGTTCCATCAATCCACTCAATTACGACGGCAAAAATTATAATAAAATATAAATAAAAGCTCCCTTCCTAGAACCGGCCAGGTCTCGCCAATTACGTGATTAATTTAAACCGTTAATTAAAAAACAAAAGCTCCCCCCCTTGCCCTTTGTGCCCGGAAAATGGGTCCAAACAGCTGGTTAAATTAAATCATTTCGATTTTCATTTTTACTTTCGCCACCGGGTAATTGTGGGAAACGTCCGTGCATAATTTTGTTTTGATTGAATAAACGCGTCACCCGGGGCGAAGGATACTAATTGGTCCGTTTTGCACGCGTTTACCCTGACACATTAAATTTAGGCTGTTTTCTGTTTGGCCCCCACGTTGAGATGCAATTTATATTTGTGTTGGGTGGATGCAATATACAATGTGGACTAAACGGGTGGTACCTACTCGTATTATGTTTGATGCACTCTTATTCATACCAGACATCACAATATTGTGCTTTTATAATGAAACGCAATAAACAAATGATGAAATTCGATGAAATAAAGCATTCACTACTCCAGAAAAAATTGCTTATTCCAATACTATTCCTTCTTCAGTAAAATGTATCATGTCATGTCTTAAATTTTGATTGAATTAGCGAAACATGTAGTAAATTGTGTAAGAATCTGGCAAAAAAAAACAGATTTTTTTTTGCTCTCCTGGAAAGTTGCTAAATATGAGATAGGCCTGTTTGTGTTGTGAGTGAAAAATTAATTTAAATGGAAAATAACCCTAATTTGACGCTTTTTCGGGGGCTGTTTATGTAGCTCCGTCAACTCAATAAAATTAAATAATAACAAACTGGACCTGCTCTATAAAATGTCATAGTGGGAAATGCTGTGCGGGAAAATGTCATAAATTCGGTTCAAGGATTCTAGGTATTATTGAATACCTACATATTGTAATATTGTAACTCTGGAAAATGTAATCTTTCTGGGTTATTTTATTCGAATTATATTGAGATTAGGAATTTCTGGATTTTTTTTTGTTTTAAAAATAAAAATGTAAGATTCACACGACCCATGTTAAATTCTTCATTCTTTAGTCAGTCTTTTGAACAGCCTTCCAACCTATATCATCTGCCCCGATGATGAGCATTGCAAGCCTTTCTGAAAGCCTTCGAAGTGCAACACATCTGATAAAACGACATATGTTTTTTTTTCTAAACTAGATAAGAAACTCTCTTTTGAAGTAATATACGACCAACCTGCACGGACTGTCAAAGCGGCTGAGCCAATAAAAAGTATGCATTTGGTATGTAGGTAGATATAGAGGTGCATAGATGCGATTTACAGAAGTATGAGTGAACGTCATGAAATGTCGATGATGGTTTCGTGAGAACGGTTTCATACCAATAATGGTTCGTGGCCCAACTCCAGTGTTTCCATTTTCTATAGTATGCACCGTATGCAGCTTGTATTTTATTATTTGAATTCTGCAGTTTAACGTAATATACGTTTTACGTTTGCATATTAATTGTTATGGGTTTGGCCTCCGGTACCTTTATTAATTACTAAGCACTGAATGAAACAATTCACACATATCTAATGTTCAATTTAGTTTGGTGAGTTCAATCATCATTGTCAGTCTGCTTCCATCCGGTAATTATTTCCACAATATTTAATTTATTCAAAATGTGACATAATTTGTATTATTTAATGATAAATAGCATTCCGCGTGAGTGTTAGTGTTATAAAAAAACTAAATTCAATTAATTGTCATTGCAATGTGTTACTAATTTTGACCATTATTTCAATTTAATTGTTCTCCCCAGACATCGAACCGTTGTATTTGAGGGTGATTACAGCTATTCCTCAACTGCTTTGGAATGAAATGCCACTATCTATTCAAACATCGACATTACTGCAGTGCTTCGAGAAGCTCTGTAGCGAATGGTTGCTGACTGCACATCATAATTGATAAATAATGAAATGGATACTTGTGTTAGTGATTTGGTATTTTTGAATATTTTTTTATTTATTTAAGTGTAGAGATTTTATGTAAGAAATGTGAATTTATCTGATTTGTAGAGGCACTGCTGAAAACCAGCTTCACTCCGGATCCGGACTCCGAAATATATAGCTGAACAGTTAAATTTTTTGTCAACTGCTAAGTGAAAAAAAAAGTGAAATAACTTATTAATAAATGTTTTTTTTATTATTATTTATTATTCGGTGTTTAATACTTACGTTAACAACGTTTTTATTTGTCAATCAACCAATTAAACTTGAATGTGCAACACGCCGATAAATCCGTTGTAACCTCTCTTTCATTCTCATAAACGACGCATGTATCAAAAAAGTTTGTTGCAATGGACCTCTCGGTGGCCGGACCATGCTTTCAATTATTCAATACAAAGTTGAGCGTAAACATCGCCTAAAGATTAACCGCTGACTTGTCAATAAATTTAATTAAAACAATGTATCTTAGAATCAGGGTCAGTCTTTTCTGTTGTGGGTATTACTAATCGACGTGAAATACACGATAATCTGCCGTCATTGTTTGCTAATGGGTATAATAAAACGTCAAAAAATCGGCATAAACCTGTCCATTCGATCGCCTTTCCAAATTCATTGAGAAGTATTTTTAAAATATGGTCCGGATCGTATCGGTGTCGGCATTTAAATTGGGAGTAAGTTAGTCGTGTTCCAAAAGTGGAAATGCCGAGAAGTGGGCGATACATTGCGGAGGGGAATAATGAGTGAAGTGTTGATGGCTCCGCTAACCATTGTAAGGCAGGACACCATTAATCTTTCATAATTTCCTATTATCTTAGGAGCTTCTAACCATTAAGCCTTGGGTTGTTATCTATTGTAATTCCCGAGATGGTTAGGTGTTCCTTAAGTTCTTCGCTCTGGCAGGGAATATAAATAATATGGCAGAGTTATGAATATGGTATACTTTATCCCACGTTATTTATCTTAATGGTCGAAATATGTTTATAGCCTAGAAACGAAATTTCACACACATATATTATATCCCTCTGCTATACAATCAAGGCGTGTCCTCGGGTAGGATAGACATTTTTTGTTCCAATTATTTTTCGATTCTTCCATATTATTCGTTTATTGTTTGCTAGCACGCGTTTGTCTTGTGTAATGTGTTATTGAAGGTGACCCAACGAGCCCAATTGGTTATGTCACCCTTTGCGTGTCTCTATCAAAATGTTCTACAAGTCATTCGCTGTTAAAATAAAACAAAAAAGGTGGAGCCGAGAATGATCTCAGAATCTTTAATCATTGAAGAAAATAATATTAACATAATTTAAATGAAACATGGAAATGAAAAAAAAACAACAGAGATTTCAGTCGCATCTGGGACTCTGGAACTGGGTAATTGCTCATAATAGCCGTTAACTCGCTATTGCCGTTATCGTTGTAACCGATTTTGACTGTATAAAAATATCAACATGTTTCGAAAGCGAAGCTATCCTCATCAGAATACACAGTATACTTAATATAATTTATTAATAATGCCGCAAAATAATTATACATCTATTGGTCTATTGAAGAAACAAAAAATTATGTCTCTTCAATTTTTAATTATTAATTATTTTTATTGATATTTAAAAACCTCATTTTAATATTTAATCATTGTAGAAAATAATATTAACATAACCTTAATGAAATATAAATTACTCATTATAAAGATAGTTGCCAATAATATGGGATAAAAAATTGAGAATAATATTAACAAATCTTGAATTTGAGATATGATATCGATGAAGATGGCATAAATTGAACTGATCTCATTAGCTAAGTTGGTTCAGCGGTTGCCCCGGATAGGCAGAGGTCCTGGGTTCGAGTCCCAGATGCGACTGAAATCTTTTTATTTTCTGTAATTTTTTCCGTTTTCATATTTCATATATAGGTTATGTTAAGATTATTTTCTACAATTAAATTATGTCTATTATTTTCTTGGCGACGACCGCTGTCTTCTTGCCAAGTATACAAAATAATTATCGCCTCATTAATTAATAAATTACCTAAGTCCATTTTGGCAGCTTTATAGGAGAAACAAAAAATTGATCATTTTTAAACCTAATAGTTTGAAATTTAATATCGTGAAATACGATTTTGAACTGCTTTTATTTAAAGTGTGTCGAATTCTGAGATTCAATCGAAGTGCAAAGTTACGAATTGCAAATAAATTGAAAGTGAAGCTAACGTAAATATTTATTTCAAACGAATGAAAACGTTAATTATTTTTATTTATTAATTTTCTTTTATTTTATCAATTTATTTCTTAACGTATAATAATTATCATGTGGATCTGAAATTTTCGAAGTAATATATATATATATATATATATATATATATAAATATGTTTTTTACTCCTAAAAGGTGACTTTAAAATAAATCGAAACCAAATGACATAAAATAATATTACATGTTATAAAACCACTTTCGGAAAAAGAAACACATATATTTTTGCAAAAAAACACCACAACATCCTTCCCCCACATATGAAATGATAGGAAAGTTTAATGAGTACATTTCAAGAATTAAATTCTGGCTGAAAGAGGTCAATGAAATAGCTTTAAAAACAGCACTAAAAAAGACATGACGCACCTAATTAGATGATATCAAATTAAATAACTCTAGTCCGCCTCATCACAGAAAAGACTCCCTAAGTAAGGAAGATTAATAAAAACACAAAACGTAAAATAGTTCACAAAATATAATAATTAATATACGTATTTTTAAACATACATCATATTTTCCATTTTCACATTTTCATTTTTTTATTTTTTTTTTATTTGAAAATCTCCATTATTGATTTTTTTTTTCCTTAATAGACTAATTAAGGTGACGATATATAACATAGTACTAATTGCATATTTTTTACAAGTAACTGCATTATGTATGGATGGTATAATTTTGATGACTCTCTCCTCATTGATTTGAAAACTCCGATCAGTTGTACGTTTTTTTCAGTAATTTTTGTTAAATTTGCAATACATTGTTGTATAAATTACAATTGTTTTACAATTCTGCGGATTGGTAGATGTAAAACAAATTAGTAACTCCAGCAACTCCATTCAGAAAACAAGATACACCTACCAGCTGCATGTTTTGACAACCATACCTATAAAAAAATTCTCAGGAGACTGATTAACTAATATATTTTTTTGCTTTGAATGGCAAATATCATTATCTCCAATTAGTTTTTTTTTACGATTCAGAGTGATAAATTATTACATAATACACCCAAGAGGCAGTTAAATTTTTATCCCAGCCATAATGCATGAGGTTATTCATAGAGGTAGCATGAAATACATCCCTGAAAACAAATAAATCATTGTTCTTTCAAACTCATAAAAAGCTCACTTTTTTCGCTGCCTACTTGTCCGCCGGTGATGTCATGTTTTTTCCTTCCATTTTTGTAAACCTGAGGTTAATAAATCATGTTGATGATGATGTTTTAATGTTGACATGACCATGTGATTACATTTCAAGATCGTGGGCATTTCATTACAATTGGATATACCTACTACTTACCGAGTGCGCCATACAATTTGTTTGATGGTCCTGATTATACGCAGCGACTGGACGATCCATTGTGGTAAATTACTGACATTGTGATGTCGTCACACGAAATGATGTACATTGTCATACCAGTGCAAGAACTCTGTGACATGATAAATTATAATTGGGGGCAATGATGGTACCCGGCATTATTAATGTCGGTACATGTTTTTATCTTATTTGAGTAATAATGATTAACATTAAAGTATAACTTTGATTTTGAGATTTAAAAAAACGTATATATTGTCCACGCTACTCCTCCATTAGCAGTGTTAAAAAAAATACATGATTTTTTTCTGAAATCAGTAAAAGATCAGCTGATTCTAATATAACATTAATTCAATGACTTCCTCTCTATTTAAATTTATTTCATAATTTCCGATTTCGTTTATAATAAATATACAGACGATAATACCTACTGAATATCTTCCCCGAGGTAACATTTTTTTTAATGAAAAGAAAAAAAACTATTCATAACAAAGTGTCTATAAATTGTTACATTGTAAGTGCCCCAGAAATACAAAAATATATTATTATTCTTAAAATTCAAATGGCATTTTTGTATGGCTGAAAATAATAAAATGTAAAAATTGTCTATAGCTAATATTTCGTAGGACTAAATAAAACCCCTCATTATGAAATTTTTTGCCTAATCAAAAACGATTCCTTTTAAGGAAAATTCCTTATCTTTTTCCTTAGATTTAAATACATCTTGCTTAACTGCGGTTCCAGTTCTCTCGGATGACAGCTGTCATTCCGCGAACGACATTCTTTTGAAATGTCGATATTTACGTAGTTTTAACAAAATGAAAACTCAATATTAATATTATCCGATTGCAATTGAGTTCTGGATGAAACTTTGCAATCATCATAAGGATAGCAGCCAATAATATGGGATTTATAAAAATAGAGGATAATATTAACAAGTCTTGAACTTGAAGTATGATATCGGTGTAAATGGCGTAAATTGAACTGGTCTCATTAGATTAGTTGGTTAAGCGGTTACCCCGGATAGGTAGAGGTTCTGGGTTCGAGTCCCAGATGCGACTGAAATCTTTTTAATTTCTGTTGTTTTTTTCGGTTTCGTGGTTCATTTGGGAAGTGTTAATATTATATTATTCAATAATTCAATATTATCATACGTATTGTCTTTAAATATTATAAATGAGTTATTTGTCGTATAATAATGATATTGTATGAACCGATTCAACAAAATTGCGATGTTTGTGAAGTATTTATGCCAAAAGTCCGAAATATCAGATAAAAATTATTTTATTTCTCAAAATTATATTAAACTACAGTATAAAGTAAGTAATAATAAACTACACGTGAGGTATATGTGATGCACCTGTAATTTTTTAACAATACTGTGATAATTAAACCACCAACTCGTTGAAAAATGTTTTGTCATTGACATCTAATCGGAATCGCAATTAAGCAGCATAAAACCATAAAAAAAAAACAAGAATAGGTCTCCTGATTCCAAATAATCAAGAGTGGTAGATACTTTCAGTATTGCCCTGGGGAAAGACCACCATTCAGAATCCGCACTTGAAATGGTTTTAACCGTGTTTGGTGATCAGATTTGAATATCCATAGTATATACTACTATACCCACCTTCCTCTTATCCTTCCCCTTCCCTCCACCTTCAGCCTCACAACATATCCAAATTGGGGATGCCATAGTCTCACTGGCTCCAGGCGGTTAGAAGCAGCTGAGACTTTTGTGCGGTACTCACAAAAATAAATCGATGCCTTAGTTCAACTTAGTTCAAACTGGATTTAAATTTTTTTAGTAAAGACATAACTTTACATCGCTCCGATGTAAAGTTATTTTGTCCACCTATAACGCAACAATAGATGCAACATGTAAGTAATTTATCAACCTATCATATCGTAGGTGTAAATGGCTACATTTATTAAGTTCCAAACGGAAACATTTGTTATGTTTCTCCATTGAACTAAGAATGTGCTGATTTCATTATAATTCCATAGAGAATTATCTGACTACGTAATTAGAACGAATTAAACTTATTTTTTATTGAAATATGAAGAGGGAGAGTTTCTTTACCAATTTTCATCATTAACTCAAAACCCAAAAATTTTGAGTTATTTCCCTATTGAACTAACGTATCGAAATAATAGTAAAATCTTTTTATTGAGTTCATATGGAGATTTAAAAAGTTCCCCGAGTTTTTTTTTATTCATTCGATGAACATTGAGACCACTTTATTTAGATTTTATGTACCTAATAGCTGTAATATGCCTGAAGACTCTGGGAGTTTTTTGACACCATGCCTAACTAGTCCTGCACTTTTTTTTAAAAACACCGTACAATAAATAAGTACACTCATATACCTAATACCGAACAAAATTAATTTGGTCA
Source organism: Halesus radiatus (assembly GCA_022606495.2). Lineage (NCBI taxonomy): Eukaryota > Metazoa > Arthropoda > Insecta > Trichoptera > Limnephilidae > Halesus > Halesus radiatus. Next base: position 351,415 of record JAHDVE020008949.1, on the reverse strand, counting down.
TGAAATTCAACACATTCAATATTAGCTCTCAATTGACTTAATATCACCCCTGAAAATGAATCGATGGAGATGCAATTACATCAGCATCTTCGTCATAATTTTCCAAGAAAAGTTCCCTTAAATGCCTTCATTGAAGACCTGAAATCAGGGCCCCGCGCGGACCGGCAGCGGGCACGAGCGCCAAAGCTCCCGAGCTCCCGAGCACCCGATCACCTCGGGCTCTCGGGTCTGGCCCCCGGCACAAGCGCCAAGATTCTTTCTCACGCATTGTTACATTAGTTATTACACATCACGAAGAGATGAAGCCTCACGTGTATAATGTGTAATTAGTCGAGGGTACTAAATTACAGGTTCATGTTCGGACGCAAACAATGCTAGAGGTTAAACAGCGTTTCTGAGGCAGTGTCCGTTGTCGGAACGTAGTCCGTACGTAGCCCGTAAGGCTCGGTGGAAGAATGCCTTAATTATAGGAGCTGCTGAGGTCGGTCATTTAAACGAGTTATCAAATATCCTGAGAAAAAATTTACTTAATTTGGAAATAATGACACTTTTTACACGGATTAGAGATTGCTCCTGCTGGGTTTTACAAAAATACAGTTTTTTTATTACCCAACTACGAATGAGGAAATTTGAACAAAATGTTAGACCGATGCAAGCGCAATGATCAAAGTATAAAATTGGAAACTTGAAATTTTTGGACATATTGAAATATGAACTTAAGCAGTGGCGTGCATTGTATTTTTAAATCAAATTATGCACTGGGAAAAACTACGAATTAATTGATATTTAAAAAAAAACTGTAATATACTCGTATGTGGTAAGTTTGGCTAAGCTGCTGACTTTAGCCGATGTTGGTTGGGATTACCTGCCACATAACATATCCAAATAACCGCTTAATTTATGCATATTACAAGCCAATTACTGGATATTTAAAATATCCATATTTTTTCAACCGAATAATTTCATGAAGGAAAGCCAATATAATGTGATTATTATTTCTTTATAATTGTATCTTGCTACATTTGTGATTTGTACCGAAAAGCACTGCCTTTTTCGACACTAACACAACCGAGTCTTCCTTTGAATGCGCATTGGGCACACACATACTTTATGTGTAGAAAACAGTCAATATTTGAATTATGACATATGCATGGTTTTTGCATACTTAGTTCCTGATTTTAACACGTTATTTAACACGTTAACACGTGGAGATGCGGGAATTTTTGAAAGTGTAGATTTATAACTTGCAATAATTTTATAAATTTGAACATTATTTTTCATTTTATGTGATTAAAGTAGGGTAAGCAGGGCTTATGTGCCTGTATGGAATGCACGCCTCTGGACGCAAGTAAGAATTTCACTAGAGTTTAATGTGATGGAACAAGTCTGGGACGTTCCGGAAAGACATCTCAAGAATCAGGATAATATATTAATATGTGTGAATATGGTTAAAGCGAGGAGTGTGCTCAAGGACAATGATGTGTGTTAATACCCCAACTGTAGATGCCATAGCCCCACTGGCTGCGAGCAGTTCGAATGTGTTGACAATTTATTTATATATATATATATATATATTTATTTTTTATATCATCTCTCTCTATGATACATATTAGTATTTTTGCTTGTTTATTTTACTTTAGCACTACCTAATCCCTCGATCTATATAGCCAGGCATTTATCAACATTATTTTTCCTTCTCATTTTCTTTCAGCCTCATTTCCCTATTTGCCATCCCAAATTCGCACAAAAAAGCCTTCCCTAAACATTTACCAACGTTCAAAATTTCTTACAAAACCAATTACTTTTTTTTAACCTTCAACAAATGTTACTTTTGAAAGTCATTAGTCATTCCTTCTCACTCCCCTGTTTTGACTTTCAGTTTCACCCAGACTGCGAAGTCGTAATTAAATAAATGAGCTCATGTGGCTGTTGGCTGTTCGGAATTTTTGTATTCCGTGTGGCATTAAAATTTATTTCAAAGCCAAACTAACTTGCTAAACGGGTTCATTAAAATAGTTTTATTAATTGTAGCAATCAATGTCACATGCCTGTTTTAAATGATCCATTGAGACGAATGGGTCTCCTACTTTTTAAATCAAGAATATCATACTAGTGATGGGCATGATAAAGACATTCATTTCGAAATAATCGATTAGTTTATTAGTGAAATAATCGAATCAGTTCTTTTAATGTTACTCCCGGACTGGTTTTAAATCTATTTTACTACTGGATTCTGCTGCAGGAAGGGATTGGTCGACTCGGCTGTTGAAGAGGCCAGGAGTCCGGGTTTATTTATTCGGGTTATTTTTAGGGATTTTTTTAATCTTTTTCCTTAGGCCTAGAGAATTCTTGCTTAACTGCGGTTTCGATTGCCTCGGATGACAGGTGTCATTCAGCGAATGACATTCATTACAAAATAGAAATATTTGTGTAGTTTTAACAAGAGAAATACTAAATATTAAGTAAGTTACTAACTACGTTATTATTAAGTTAATAGTTTAGATATTAAACACAAAATAATTATTATTACGTAGAAATATTATAGATGTTTAAATTTTCGGCACGGTAAATAAAGCAATGCACAACGGCAGGCGGCGACATAGATATACCACGGCGGCAAATTTCACTTTTAGAAGTAGTGACAGAATTTTACCCAAAACAAGGTACCCTTTTACAAAACTTAATTCATCGTTAAAAGACGTAATAATAATAATAATAAAAATAGTTGGATGACTTGTATAGCGCCGTTTTTGTGAAAAATCACCTCAAGGGCGCTGAAAATTAATTATGATATTTTTTCAAATTTGTCATAATATCATGTAATTGTTTTAAAAAGTTTTGATTCAAAACCTTGTGTCACTTGAAAATATTTAATCAATTTAATAATAATCTCTTAACAGTCTGTTTAGGATTTTTTTGCTAAGTCTCTCCGTAATTTCGCAGTTAAGCAAAAAGTCTTTAAGCCTAAGGGAAAAGATAAAGAATTTACCTTTAAAAGAACCAGAATAAGCCTCCTGGATTAAATGTAGACGGAAGCGCAAATGCCGATGGTTTTTTGCGCGTGTTTATCGTTTTACAACTGAACAAGCCGCAAAAACCACGCGTTCTCATACCACCGACAACCGCAATGAACTAGTATACCTACTGTTCGTTTCCGCCAAGATTTTTTGTTGATGTACCGGTGCGTATAGATCCTTTTAATACCTGCTTGCCTACATTCCATCCGTGCTTTAGTGATGACAATCAATCTGTTAACTTTTCAGAAGACTTAACTTGTCTGTTAACTAATAACTCATCCTTACAGAGTTAATTTGGTAATGTTTCAAAAGATATTTCTATTTTTAAACTTGGTTTCGCAAATCCACCATTAAAAAAATCATTGAAATATTAGCTAGATAATATTCCTCGATATAGGTAGGTACTAAAGAATAATGTTCGTAATTAGAAAGCGAAATTAATTAGTAAGAAAAAAGTGAGATTGCAAACATTATGAGATGTGTGTTAATCGAGCAGAACATATAAACTGATTGACGTTCCTTGATTTGGCCACACATTTTCTATGAATATAATTAACTGAGATGAGGCACTGAATTCACGAATCTCATAACTTCAACACGTTAAAATAAATCACTTTTACTAGCGATTCAGCTGTCTTTTTTTAACCAAAAAACTATCATTAAAATGTGACGTTGAATGTATGTATTTATTGCGTTGACCGCCATCCTTGTAGGTATTACTTTAGTAAAAGAAAAACAATCTGTAAAATTTACTATTCTTTCTCATTCTGTTATCTTTATAGCGTTTTTGGTTCCCAATTTAACATGCCTTTTTTTCATACCATCCTTCGGACTGATAACATTACTAAAGTGGCAATTGAATTGTTTGATTGGGAGGTTATTCCACATCGGCCCTATTCTCCTTCAGTACTCCACCAAATGTTTGTAGGTATTTTATTCACGAATCCAACAGCGACGTAAATCTTAAAAATTGTCTTTACGACCCCTTCAATTCAATTCAATTAAGTTTATTCCATGTATATTATTTATCCTGATGAGGGGAGCCTTGCTTCTGAAACATGTAGATATTTCAATATTAAATACAGTGGTTTTTAACAAAGTAATTTTTTATTAATTTAATAAATAAGAAATAACTTTATTCCTTTTAAATTGTTTACAAAAATTTTTCATTTTAAGGGATTTTTAAATAAAACAGGAAATGCAAAATCAAAAATAATTACTTTAAAAAAAAATAAAAATTACGTAATGTCAGTAAATTGCATGCAACACACTGGTATTACAAAAGTAGCAACAAAGCTTTATGTTTAAACGCAGCTACGTTAATTCTAAATATGTTGATAACCTCCATGGTCGAGGGGTAAGGCTATTGACTCTCTAAGGTTCAAATCCCGGCGTGAGGAAGTAATTTTTATTTAATTTTTTTTTTTTAAAGAAAGACAAATATTCGTTGGTTACGAATAACCTGACAATATTTGAAAATCTCCAACTACCATCACAGTAAGCGGAAGATGTTGCTTGTGTCGTAATGGAGGACTTACCCAGCCGAGGAATCGAACTCACGACGCCTGGGTGAGACCCAAACACGATGCCAACTCAGCCACTGACCGGTCTAATATTTGTGTTGTTTCACAATTAATTCATTTAAAAATAATATATAGTATATTTGCGCACGTTCCAGAGTGGAAGATACTCTCAGTATCGCCCTGGTGAAAGACCACCATTCAGAATTGAAACGTTGCTTGAAATGGCTTTTAGCCGTGTTTGGTGACCAGATCTGAATAGCCTGGTATTTACCTATTTCCCCTTTTCCACACCTTCCTCTCCCCCTTCTCCTTCCCTCCCCAATACCTTCAGCTTCACAACATTCCGCAATTGGGAATGCCATAGTCTCACTGGCTCCAGACGGTTGGGAGCAGTTTGGGACTCTTGTGGGGTATTCATATAAAAAAAAACCGTTCAAACTACATTCAAATCAATCGTAATCGTAAAATCAAATATAAAATTGAATAATTTTCATATTTTTTTAATAATAATACGCTAAGGAATCGAACCCGAAACCCCCATTTAATAAACCAAATTGAATTAAACTATGTGCAATGACATAAGATGCTGTTTTCATATAAATCAATTGCTTAATAGGACAACACATAAAAGAGAAAGAGACAAAGGAGGAAGGTTTAAATTTTATCCCGACGAAGCTCGGGTTACGCGAAACCAGTAGGTGATAACTTAAAAATTAATGAGCCGATTAAAAAAGTGTTTGTTTTATTTAAAATAGTATGCTGATTAAGGAGGTATTACTTTGTTGCTGGAATTCTTTATTCGCAAATTAAATACCTTTTCACGAAATGGAAATAACATGGAAGTTGGACGTTGTTATCTTATCTACGAGTAGTTGCCAGCTGGTAGCGCCTTGTAGACTGGCAGCAGTCCTCTGTTTGATATTCCGGAAAGGATACTTCCTGACGATGTAGCGAGCAAACGAGCCGTGACAAATCTTCCACATCTTTCTAGACGGGTGTGTTGACCTCGCCTCATTCGTGGCGTAATGGCTTCTTTTACTATATTTACTGGGTATGCTGAATAACTTACATTTTTCTCATTTGATTATTAATTTAATGAGGTGATTGTACGCATTCTATAGCATTTTAACTCGAAATGAGATCCAAGTTAAAAAATTATTTAAATAATTTCTTCAAATGATTGATAACTTTGTGGCGTCATTATTAACTAACTAACTAACTAACTAACCATCACGCCGTTTCCCCGTAAGGGTAGGCAGAGAGGACGGACCGCCAAACAACTCGATCTTGGCATACACTTCTTGCTTCATTCACTTTCATACAACGTCTCATACATTCTCTTCTGCCATTCCGACTTCTGACATGGCCCGACTCAAGTATTTGATTCACTTGATCGTGCCACGTCTTCCTTGAACGTCCCCGGCTTCTTCTTCCATTCACATTCGCGTCATATATTCTCCTTACACTCCTTTCTTCATTCATTCGCTCTACATGCCCAAACCATCTAAGCGTCCCTTTCTTAATATTGCTCACTACGCTTACATCAGCCTTGCATTCTTTACGAATCTCAACATTTTCACACGATCATACATGGTTTTACCACACATTCGTCTCAGAGATCTCATTTCTACAGCATTCAGTCTACTTTCATCCTTCTTCTGCCAGTTCCATGCCTTACTAATTATTTATTTATCACGCATTATTAATTATATAATTAAAAATACGCTTTGTATACACCACTTTACATTCATACAAACTCTAATGTGGTGTATACAAAGTGTATTTTTAATTATATAATTATTTAATTAACTAGAAAAATATTACTTCCGTATTATTTCCAGAATTTGAATCATATTTACGTTGTAGTTATAAATGAATGTATAGCTTGGGATTTAATTGTAGATATTTATTAATTTGGAACTACAAAATATCATTACTATGGCAACACCAAGTTACGGACTTTGTCTTTGAAATGTGTTCTTCACGTTCAAATGTTTTCAGGTATTCGCGTTTGACAGTTCGTTTTAAAAAATGGGGAAAACATCAAAATTATTTTTTTTTAATGTTTACCTTTCACTTATATTTATTTTTATTTTTTATTTATCCAACATCATATTATACATGGTTATTTCAATACACAAAATTTCAGAAATATTGAAAAATAACTGCTTTACAAGTAATCAATCATCTTCCGTGCAAAACCTTAAATTATAATAATAATAATTTAGACATAAATTTGTCTTAGAATAAGATGTAGAATCATCTCCTTTCGGAAAGTACCACTAATTTCTCACCCTTTTTTCCGATATTGTCATGTTGTTCATTGTGGCAAATTACTTTTTTTCCGATATTGTCATGTTGTTAATTGTGGAAAATTACTTTTTTTCCGATATTGTCATGTTGTTCATTGTGGCAAATTACTTTTTTCCGATATTGTCATGTTGTTCATTGTGACAAATTACTTTTTTTTTAATATTTATGCCTTATCTTTACAAAATAAAATATAACACACATTTTGGTTACGTTTTTTTTTTGCGTAAATCGAAACATGCGCTCGGTGTTAAGCGTGAATTTCAACCTTTTCGCCATCTGCATAAGGAGTGCGTGATTTGGATAGAATTTTACGAAGTGGATCCCATTAAATAACAATTTTTTGGTTTTCATATGTTCATTACATTAAGATCGAAAGGAAACGATAATATTCCTGGTCGGAGACTAAAATTTAAAATCAAAATAATGTTAGAAAATTGTCAAATTATCAAAAATCGGCTGATTAATCCTTATCCTTAAAAACATTTAATGGCTATTATTTAACCATAATGACTATTATAAGCCAACCGTTCTTTTTCCTTGACCTCTTTCAATTTCTATAGACCTTCTTTCCCAATTTGACAATGGCATGGCAGCATTGCCAGTCGGACAGACAATAAAAATGGTATTTATGTGTTTTTTAAAGCATTTATTTTTCTTCTCCCCAGGTATCAGGTGTTCCTCCAGGTGCGCCAAGACGTGGTTCGCGGACGATTGCCGGTCCCTCCTGATCTCGCACCCCAACTAGGCGCCTATGTCCTGCAATGTAAGTTTTCACTGATTGCCTCTTATGAAAACTTTAAAAATGAATAACCCTTTAATGTGACAAGCTTTTTTCCCGGGTTTAAAGTTCACCATACAAAATAAAGTCGATTGAAATGAATTTAGCTGTATGTACAGTTATATCCTTCATATTCTTTCTCTATCCCCCCTGCTATCTCGAAACACTCCTCAATACTGAAGGTATCTTAATCCCACTACCTGGAGACGATGGATACTCTTAATTGACGAAAAATGTGAGGTGATCGGGAATGTGATGTGGAAGGAGGTAGGGATCCAGCAGTTTTATGGGTATCTTGTTACTCAATTGTTGCTAAATCTATTTAAATCTAACTATTGTATGAGGCTGTCACTTTGTGGTTATCCAATATAATTAATTGAAAATTAACCATTTTTCATATGAAGCGGTAACTTGGTGATGTGACATTATAATTTATAAAATAAAACAATAACTTTGTTTTACATCACTTTTATTTATGCTTTAGCCGACCGGGTTTCGCTACTACCGTAGCTTCTTCAGGGCAGTATACAACTAAACTATGAACTAAGATGCACATGTGTTATGGAATGATACAAACAGGCTAGTGAAGTGCCAAGGGTGGGAGATCAGCAGGTACCTGCTGATCGGGAAGAAATAAGGAAAGCAAAAAACACTAATAGTAGACTAATAAATAATCAAATAAATTTAAATAAAAGTCCAATCTTTAAATTATTCCCAATAAACAAAGTACATTTCCTTCCCGATCAGCAGGTACCTGCTGATCTCCCACCCTTGGCCCTTCACTAGCCTGTTTGTATCATTCCATAACACATGTGCATCTGAGTTCATAGTTTAGTTGTATACTGCCCTGAAGAAGCTACGGTAGTAGCGAAACCCGGTCGGCTAAAGTATAAATAAAAGTGATGTAAAACAAAGTTATTGTTTTATTTTATAAATGAAAATTAACCATTTAAACAAACAACCAACCAACAAATATGTACTAAACAATACTACAAAATTATGGCAGAACAAACATATTAGGTCTCACAATGGGGGTGAGGGCGTAACAAGGGATTATTAAATAGTGTCGGAAGAGATATAGATTGAGGGAGAGGTGAAAGGAAACATATTTAAAACTGGTCTGTAAGATACTTATTTTTATTGTTAATAATGGGCTCATTATTTTTGTTATTTTATGGCTTTCACCCATTAAGGGTGATCTTGGCCATGTTTAATCAGTTAGATTTTAATAGTACAGATTGTTCTTAAAATTAGTTACTTTTAAACAATATATAATATTTGGGCAAATAAAATTAAAGCAGATAAGTTAAATAAATTAAACATTGTAAATGTATGTATTTTTAATCCCCAATGACTTTTTTTATAAATGTATTTTGCAAATAAATTGTTAATTTGGGGTGAGTTGAGACTTAGAATGCAGGGAATTCTGGTAGGGAGATCAATTTAAAGTTTTACCAATTTATGCAAAAAGTTTGGAAATTGGTCATTGATAGGACACTCAAAGAAATTATGGTCCAGAGTGTCCTCTGACCCACAATCACAGTAATCTGGCGAGATGACTAAGACAAGAAGTGTGACCTAGTCTCATTCGAGTTATGGAGGAAATATATTTTTTTGGCATGCAAGTGTATTTATGAAGCCAGGGCTTGACAGGAATAAACGGTTGTATTAATGAGTAATAATGACCTTTTGTTAGAGAAGCTATTTTCCATTCAGAGGACCATTGGAGTTTGTATTTACTTTTTAGAACAGGGAAGTAGTCCGAGTCTATTAAGGATTGTGGTGCCTATTTTGTACGTTCTGCCATAATTTTGTAATATTGTTTCGTAAATATTTTGCCCTGATGATGGAACGGTTGCTCTGAAACCGGTCGGCATTGAAAATAAAAAGTGGTTAAAACAAAGTAATTTAACTATTTAAACCAACTTTTTGATAAATTATGGTCATCAGGCAATACTGAGAATATGATCCAGTCATAAATGATGTGCAAATAGTTAGGTACCAATTGAATTTATTGTCGACTTTTCTATTACCTTACGTGAACGCTTTTGAGGTTCGTTGATGATGAAAATCAAGTGAGTTAATTAAGTGGCAACAAACCGTCTTCAATTTAACAACGATTTTTTTTTAATTTTACGTCTTGTGAAGTAACGTATTAATTATTATGTAAGTTGCGTATTGGGTTAGGTTAGTAAGATTTTTTATTTTATTTTATTTTAGTACATAGAACATGCAATATGCCCAAAACTTACATACATGAATATGGTAATAATAATTCATAAGTACAATGATAATAATAATGAAAAAGAAGTGAAAGGTCGAAAACATATTATAAAGTAGGTGTATAAATTAACTCATTATTGTCACCTGTGCTAATGGTACACTGTTTTGGTACTTACATCATCACATTATCAGTTTGATATTAATGTTAAAACTTTTTTTTTTAATTGATTAATTGTGTCATTATAAATGTCTATTTCATTATTAGAGCAGTGTATAGTATTGTAATTTCTTAATATCCACGGTAAAGGAGAGAAATATGCCGTATGTGTATGATATGAAGTAAATGACATGTCGCGTAAGCGAAGTATTTTAAATGTAACGTATCGAGGAAGTAATACATCAAGCGAGTGACATAAATTAAGTAACATATCAAATTGGGAAAGCGTAAGAAAGACTTTAATTTCATTTGCATTTTCAAAATAATTGATTGTTTTAATAACTCAGTTTGTTGCAACTCATCCCGTTCAACATTCCTTGCTGTAAACTCAAAAATAATGAATTGCTTTTCCTTAATCAACACTAAATTAGTAATCATAAAAATCATTTAGACTGGCACCAAAAATTTCAATGCCTGGCTTAAGCTAAATAGTCTCGACATTCTGGACATAAATTATGGATACCATTCTCACCTGTCCAGAAAGTTGAGACTTTTTGGCTTAAGCCAGGCATTGACATTTTTGGTGCCAGACTAAATGATTTTTTTCAGGTTTTACGAAAATAAACTTCGAAGATTATGATTTAGTTTGTCTAAAATCACGGACTCTTCCAAAACCTTTTGACTTGGATGTTCTCTCAAATGTATATTTTTGTTATTACTTCATTCATGTGTTATATATAAGTGCTGTTCCTTTTCTGCAGCTCTTTTCGTGTTGTTTATTTTGTGAAATTTGACAATGGTTCATTATTTTCTTTTTAAATCGGATAAGTAACGTATCAAAAAAGTTACATGCATTATCGAACCATATCAAATGCCCAAGTAAACTATACCTTAAAGCAACGTGTCTCTAAATGTGATATGAAGCGATTCGGACATTATTTCCCAACGTGCCGCCATACGGAATGCCCCAGAATAGACAGTTGAGCGCCGCTCTCAAGACGCTCCTTATATAAATATTTATAAAAGCAAGAGAGATTTGCCGAATTGAGCGAGCGCCCTCAGACATCTTTAGTGCTATCTGCCGCCTGCACTGGATGGCCTGAGATATATGGACCACAATGCGGTTAATAAACGGGCAAGTGGCCATTCGGAATACACTAGTATCGGAATATATTTACCAGCATTTAAAATTGTTGAGTTCGCGTAAATTGCGGTCACTTTGCTACTTTGGCAAGCAACTAAAAAGTTTTTTTTTACACAAGATGATGTACATATTTCACTTGCGTTGTGGAAAACATCTTTCAAGCAATGAATTTTACGAGTAAATTGAGTACAGTGGAATTATTTTTTTCCCTGTTTTGATCACAACTCAGTTTCAAGGAACTCCAGTCCAATTTTCAATTTTTTTTTAATAATTAATGACGTTCATACTTAAATATCAGTATATTTCTTTTTTTTTCTAAAGTTAGATTTCATTGTTAAAATAATTTTCAAAGTTTCAACTTTTAAAAATGAGATATTTATACGGATAAGAGATTTACATATGCAGAAATATTTATCAATAGTGCGATAACGTATGGAGTTTTTATTGAAGAAAAATTAAATTATTACACCGTACATTGTTACACCGTTTGACAGTTTTATGGATAATTCCAAATAACTGTCAATCAGAATAACTCTTGATAGAAATCACGTTACAAACTGAAAATAGTAGTGATGGCCTGGAAATCTCTTCCAAAAAGCTATGAAAATTTCATGACGCCGGAACTCACTTTTCTAGGCATTTTTCTGATTAAAACTATGTTTCGTATGTTTTCGTCATCGTTCTCTGTTTTCTTTAATACATTTGCTAGCGTTACCTAAGAATTCGCGTTGCGGAAATATGTGCAAATTTCGTGAGCTTAGAGCTCACCGTTTGAGTGTTCACTTCGTATAATGTGTAAGTTTTGACATACAATGGTGGTATATTAGTCTTTAGATTTTATTATTTTATTCTGCGAGTTAATTTGTTACCTCTTCAGCTATATTATCTAGAGGGACTCCCTGTGCAGCCTCCAAAGTCATCCCCTTGATGGATGGTCACAAACACCAGGGCGTGTACCAACAATTGATAAGACCCGGGGCGTTCATCATTTCCATACAATAAGCTTTCGTCAGAGCTTTTTACGGGATATCCCGCCATTTATTTGCATACGATCTATTTATGGTGTAGATTTCTGTCATATTTTGGTTGGTTTAAAAAGCTTTGCATTTTAAAAAGCTTTTTTGCTGAATTTGGGTATTTCATCGAAAAAAGTTTTTGAAAGACTCATATTGACCAGCCATTTTTACAAGCAATGCGGAACACGTAGATTTTAATGAAAATATTCCGCGGTATGGAGAAATACTGGGTGGCATTATATACAGTGTTCTGAAATTGGGTCTGATTCTGTAGCGCATCAGAGTTAACCCTATTTTCGTAAGATCTGATTTTTTTCTAATCTTTAAAGATAATATTAACAACTCTCAAAATGAAACATGAAACCGAAATGACAAAGGAAAAATACAAAGGTTGTATTAAAACAGCTTATTCTATTTCAACTCGTGATACGAGGGTAGATTTTTTGTCTCTTTTTAATAAAACTTTGTAACACGGTGACAAGTTGTAATAAAATACTAAACGAAATTTTTTCAAACCTTCTTATTATTAAAAATGTTTTATGTTCATTTCTTTCTAGCGAGTTATCTTTTCTTCTAATGTAGTAGAATGTTGAAAAAAGACTCCTTCAGTCTGCTAAATCCCATCTTTCAGGATTCTTTTATCTTTCTCGTTCTTTTGATAATCCTTCAAGTCCTTTTAACATTTTAAAGTAATCTGTTTTCATCTGCCAACCTCGTGTATTATTTTCACTATTTCCTTCAGCAATCTGGCGCATTCACAAAATTAAACTTCAGTCTGTTCCTTTCTTGAGATTACCGGTAGCGTTCTGCTACAAATTCCATTTCTTTTATGGTTTTCGATATAAAACGCGGTTTTCTCGAATCAAGCGGTGCAGTAAATGGGAAAATCCTGCAACGGATCGTGGGAGACCAGAGATAAGTTTTATGTTTTAAGTTCGGCCATCGAGTGTTTGGATTGAAAAATTAGATTGTTTTGCTGCAAGGGAATGTTCGCAAATAACTATTTTATCGGATCTTCGACTGTTTGTTTGTACGACTGCAAATACAATCAGATGTTATCTTTTTTTGCGATAAATAACGAGTTCGTGTTTGCCATTGTGATTTTTCGCTTTCCTGCTGTTGTTTTTAATGTAATTTTATCAGAAATGTTATGTACCAATTTTCCTTATGCAGAAAAGCTTTATAATTTCCCATGATTACTTCCTATGGAGGGTGAACTTCTGTTAACAGCTTATTTACACGAAATTAATATTTTTAATTATATTTGAAAGATTGTAACTTGTAACACTGAGTTTTTCCTCTGACTTTTCTCCCATGAAAGGATACCTACAAACAGTAAATATCTACTATTTTATACTGTCTTAATACCTGTGAATAAAATTCTGTTCATTTCGACGTATTTATTGAAATCGCAAGAACCCAATGATTCAATATTTCAAACATTTCCTGTGATTGAATGCATCTATGTGCGTTTTTGAAAATAGTCACAAGTCACAACACTGTAACCATTGGTGATAGCTTGTAATAACAGTGTCGTCTCGGTCTGCACTGAGTGCAGTGTTACTGCTTCACAACAACACGTTAGCAATTTATTTGCATGACTCCTGCGACAAGTCTTGTCTCGTTAGTTCTTGGCGTTTTCGTTCAGCGGTTAAATCATACCCTCAATACAAGCTGCGCTAGTGACAGCTTACAATGACATACCAACGTAATGCTCGTAGTAAGCGGTTACACGTTACGATTCGAGATTAGATCTAACGTCCATACTAACTCATCTGTCATTGCTTTGCTCCGTGACGTGTTGTCTTCTCATTTAGAACTAATATTGTCGAGTGATCGCTTGCAATATTCCGCAGACAGGATTAAAACATATCTATATTGCTTTTCAAATAATGACCTGAAGAAAGCGTCGCATCCCCATGTGACCATCTCAAGTGTTGTTGGCGAAAAGGTAGCCCGTAGCTTTTTTATGCCCAATCTCAATAGAGTATAACGTATTTAACGACGAATACTTCATACTATGTTCGATTATTTCATAGCTCGACTGTTACGGTATAACTTTGCTTCTTCCACAAGGGAAGATTGGAAAAATGAAAAACTCTTTTATTGATTTGAATAATCAAGTTAATATCTTAGAACTTGAAGAACAGTTTTATCTGAATCTTTTCTTTGAGAAATGCAATAAGATTAAAATTTGAACTGCATATTCGATCGAAAACGGTTGCCAAATAGTTTCGACGAGTCGTTTGTTTGCGATTCGAAATCTGAGATTTCGTCTATTTGATAAGTTACTTTATGTGTCAATATTACCTAGAACTGAGTTGGGTAAACCTTTATATCGATTGGATCACATAAATTTTATTCAATTGTAACAATAATTTCACGACTGAGTCAATCAAAAATTCACTTGTACCTAGTCTTCACTCGGAAGGTAAAACTTTTTTAGACATAGTAGATGTGTTCAACTGCACGAAATACAAATACAAAAATACGAATATTACGTACATCTTCAACAATTTTTAATTGGATATGTGTCTCGACTATAAGTATCAGTGAATGTGAGGTGTGTTTTGAATATTCGCCTCTGTTACTAATTATTTGGAATGGTACTTACAGAATGTTATTGCTGAATTTGTTCGCGAGACAAATTAAATATTTAATTATTGTACTTCGTGAAGGCAATCTATTTTATCTATGTACGTAATGTGATAAGTTTTACACCTATGATAATATTGTAATTTGAATTTTTATAACAAAATATGTAAAAGCCCGTATTCAATATAATAAATAATGCGTTTTTTTTTAAATTATTTATTGAGGTTGTCCATATTACATTTTACATATATAAAAACTAGTAGGTATACTTTTTACAGTAAGCATCAGAATTATTTAAATAATTAAAAATGTACTTTTTTATACCATATTTATAATTTTAATTTTAATTTTTTATCATTTGTCTACACTCGTAATTATTTTTTATTATTCATTTATTCCTAGGGGTCACAGCATTGCTGTCGAAACATGTAGAGATATATACATCTATTTTTTTTTTATAAATGTGGTATAAACAAAGTACATTTTTGATTATTTAATTAATGACGCCACAAAGTTACCAATGTTGTGTGGCTGAAGGGAATGGGGTGGGGAAGGAGTTGGGGAAGAAGGAGGTGGGGAATTACCTGGCTATCCAGATCTGGTCACCAAACACGGCTAAAAGCCATTTCAAGTAACGTTTCAATTCTGAATGGTGATCTTTCACCAGGGCGATATTGAGAGTATCTTCCACTCTGGAACGTGCGCAAATATACTATATATCATTTTTAAATGAATTAATTGTGAAACAACACAAATTAATTCAATAAAATTTACTTGCGCACGCCGGGATTTGAACCCGCGACCTTCGGATTCGTAGTCGAGAGCCTTACCCCTCGACCATGGAGGCCGTCGTTTGAAGAAATTACATAAAAAAATATTTTTAAATAAATTGATTCTTCAGGCTTGTCATCATACATTCTCAGTCCTCTATACATTAAGCAGTTCTGTGACTCGGTTTTTCTCGTATGTGAATAATAATCTAATTCTATTTAGGTTCCTGGTTTCATAATTTTGTACGTTTTTATTGAAATCAATTTCATACATAAAATATTTTCGCATTTGGTTATTGACAATTGTATGTACAAAATTTAACACATTGTATAGCAGTCTCTCTTTTATTGGATCCAATCAAGCTCTGTTCTCATTTGACTGCTTCTTATGTATTTGCCTTTCTTTAGTATACTCGTACATCTCATAGCTTTGTTTTGAATAATTTCTAGCTTATTTAAGTTTCCTTCATGTGCTAAATATAATATCGTAGAGTTAATATTCCAATGTGGAGCAACTATATTTTTATAAATTTGGTCTGTAGTGTTTCTATATAGTTTATATCTTGATCTTCAAAGAAAATTCACCTTTGTGATACCTTTTTCGTGCATATTCAAAATTTTCTGTGAAAATTAGTTTTGAAAGCAATATTTCACTTAGGTATGTAATTTAATATACTTTTACAATATCTTCATCATCAATCATCAATCATTTTAACATGTTGGCAACGAGTATCAATTCGTCATATAAAATTGCTATAGAAATATTAGCATAGAAACAATATGATCGTGATGGAAAAAACATCATACAATAATTGTCACATTTTTAATCAGTTCACTTTTTTCAACAATTAATTTACTTACATTGTAAAATACGTTTATTTTTTTAAAGAAAAATATTTACTTATATTTGGCGCTAATCGCCAATATTATTCACCTATTCTACCTAATTAATGAATAAATAAAACACTTAGCTTCCTTCACGCAAAAAATTAAACCGTGTAAACTAAATTTAATTGTTGAATTTAAGTTATTAGCCCAAAACAATATAAACCATCGCATTAACTGGCTGAAGACGTAGCAAGTCGCTTCACATGATGCGTGGAACAATTAAATAAGTTAAGTATTTTTCCGATTCCTAAACAACATTCAACACCGAAAAGTCATCTCTCTTCCAGGTAAGCGAAGGAAATCAGAGGAGGGAAATATCAAATATCAGAGAATTCCCCCAAATCCCATTGTCACCCCTTCTCCCCCCGGTAGGCTGAGTACACCCGGGGGGATTACTCCGCTTTAAGCTTGTTAACTCGGGGGTAACAATGTGAACATCATTATTTGTGAACACTCTTCTTTTGCGAGCGCCCTCGTATGGAGATAGATTGGAATGTCATTGATTGCCAAAACATTTCAAATTTGAAAACACCTGTGCTGGAGTGTGTCATTTGTGTACGTTTCGAAACACGGATTTCAAAGAATGTTTTTTGTCACCAGAAAATACATCTAAAATCCTAGAATTTTTCATTTGTCTCTCTATCGATGAATTGTTTTTTTTGCAATTAACGAAACGTAATTTTTTGTACCTAATTAAGTACTTTTTAATATTTTTTCTTACCCTTCTTTCAGACGATTTATATAGATATCTATAAAAGAGTAGATTTCCATAAAAAATATAACATTTCATCATGTTAAATGTGTGTTTTGTGAATGGACTTAATTTAGATCAGATTACGCGTCACATGAGGTCATGCACTATACACAACGGGTCGTGTGAAGGTTCCCGCGCTTCTCTCACCACGAGCTCCTGCTAGTTTTTTTACGATCGTCCTGTGTTCAGTGAAACAATACGCTAATAATTTCTGTTTTTGAAAACAGCGTAAAATTATGGGAGTGAGCAAATCAGGCAATATCTACCCATAATGTTGATATGAAGAAATATTTTATTCTTGAAACAGTTTAGTTTTTAAATATTTTTTTGTTAAAAAAAAAATACTGTTTTAATCTAATTTTCGTGACACTTTCATCAGATTTATAAAACAAAAAAATTCTATCTAAATTAAAGTTTTGCAAACGAAGTACGTGTATATCACACTCCGGTCTACACAATTAAGATTTCAATTGTAAATTCTTATTTTAAAATAAATCAGAAATAAGGAATTTGCCATTTTATCTGAGGACTAATAACCATCTTGAAATCTCCTTCAATTCTATAAAATTTAACAACAAATTTGCTTTAATTTGTAAAAGCTAACTCAATCATAAATTTCAATGTGAATTCTGCATGATTGCAATAACAGAGCTTTCACTAAGTAGTTTGCTTCCAATTCCGATTCTGACAACCGATTGAACCGGCTGACCCGACAATAACATTCAACTATCTCAACTATAACTTTACCCGACGGGAAGCTGCAGTAAATCCTTGAATCTTGCTGCACGGCATGTTAAACAATTAACTGAACTTTAACACCTTTACGTTTTCCTCCGGCAAGTTTTCTGTATTCTTTTGGTCGTGTTTAACTTCAGTGTTTCAACTTAAAACTTCTCCCGTTCGGCAAGCTTCGCGAAGCCGGGTATTTTCATTAATTTCCAAAACTGTATAGTAAGTCTCAGGGCTTACGGCTTTATTCCACGACTTTCCGTATTAGTTTAATAAATCCAGGATAAAACCGCGTGATTCTTGGAATATTTGTACAATTTAAAGCTCTGTAATGATCTCAATCCTGTAATTGATCCACGTTTCTTTGTTCCTATATTAGAATCTGGTTAGGGTAATAGGAACCCCCTTTTGTAACAAGGACCACTTTTTTACTACTGTATTTAATAAAATTTATTAATTAAAAAACGAAAAGAATTTAAGCTTAAATATGTACAGATACAATCGTATTTCCGAAGAATCAAGTACAACGATTTTTTTCGTTAGAGAAGAGAAGACATTCACAGATTTTTTTAAAATATGAATACTGCACAAGAGTCCCAACTGCTTCCGACCGTCTGGAGCCAGTGAGACTATGGCATCCCTAATTAGGGAATGTTGCGAGACTGAAGGTATTAAGGAGGGGAAGGAGAAGGGAAAGAGAAAGGTGGGGTAATGTCTGGCTATTAATATCTGGTCACCAAACACGGCTTAAAGCCATTTCAAGCAACTTTTCTGAATGGTGGTCTTTCACCAGGGCGATACTGAGAGTATCTTCCACTCTGGAACGTACGCAAATATACTATATATTATTTTTGAATGAATTAATGATGAAACAGCACAAATTAATTAAATAAAATTTACTTGCGGACGCCGGGATTTGAACCCGCGACCTTCGGATTCGTAGTCGAAAGCCTTACCCCTCGACCATGGAGGCCGTCATTTACGAATACAATGTATATTGACGTCGTTTTACAGGAGAAGTGATAATACAACGTATCGTACATATACGTCTTTTAGTCAGGGACGCAAATCGACACAGCGGACAGTTTTGTATTGTAGTAGTATTTAGTTTGTCTATTTGCCTCACACCGCGAACACTTCGATAATTGACAGTATCCACACCCATCCACCCAGGCGGTTAGCATTTTTTATTACTGATTTTTATTGAATCATTGAAGAAGATAATATTAACACATCCCAAATGAACCACGAAACCGAAAAAACAACAGAAAATAAAAAGGTTTCAGTCCATCTGTGACTCGTACCCAGGACCTCTACCTATCCGGGGTAACCGCTTAACCGATATCATACTTCAAGTTCAAGACTTGTTACTATTATCCTCAATTTTTAAATCCCATATTATGTGTAGATGGCGTAAATTGAACTGGTCTCATTAGCTAAGTTGGTTAAGCGGTTACCCCGGATAGGTAGAGGTCCTGGCTTCGAGTCCCAGATGCGACTGAAATCTTTTTAATTTCCGTTGTTTTTTCGGTTTCGTGGTTCATTTGGAATGTGTTAATATTATCTTCTTCAATGATTAAATATTACAATGAGGTTTACAAACTTCAATAAGTTACAAAAAATAAATTGATTTTTATTGACTTCAAAAAACACAAAATGTTGTTCCTCTTATACAAAATGCAGCATATGTCGTCTCAGGAACTCTGTTTTCCAGCTTTTCCGGCAGGTTTCCTTAAATGTTGAAACGTTTTAATGCTGTCCCCGTCATTTTAATGAATATCCAACAATTTTTTTTTAATCTTATGGTGGTAATACTTTTTTATATACCAATTTAACACGTAATATTTTAATATTTTTAGTAATAACCCTTGACGAATCTGATTATTTAAAGTGGTAGTTCAGTAACTAAATCGACGCAGGAATATCATACAGCTATGCACATTTAAATAAAGAAACAATAACGTATATTACCCGTGGCAAGTACTCGTATATTAGTTTTTTACGGCCACCGGAAATATGACTTATCATTTGGGTAATTAAGTTGTCAATTTAATTGCAATTGGATGGGCTCAATCGAAAAGCCAATTGGGAATTTACCTGTTTCGCTAACCGGCTGTTGATTGAAGCCATTCGATTTATATGCAACCTGTGGCAGACAACTTACAGGCCGTGTTATTAATCTCTTCCTGGTAGAGCTTTGACCGAAGTCTGGTTTCAAAGCTAACATGCATTAACGTACAATTGTACACAAACCCACATGACTCCAAATAAATATTTCGTAAGCGGTAAAATGATTTAAATGGGCTTACATCACGTCATTTAGTCATTCAAATAGCGGCGAGACTACTTAATTTTTTCAGTGTTCATTAAAGTCGTACCATTTTTGGTAATGTAACTAATAAGTATAATTTTTTTTAACATTTTGCTTGCGATGTATTAAAATGATAATGAAATCCATAATTATAATAAATGAATCAGGTTTTTTTTTTAATTTATGGAACACCCCAGAAGAGCGCCCCTGTATGTACAGAGCACGTACGGGATAAATATATCGCTACCCGGTTGGGCAACGTTGTGAGGCAGGTTGAGGAACTGATTTTTTAATGCTGGGTTTGAAGAGGCCCGAATTAAATGTTGGAGGAAAGACAGATGCCGGTAGCTCGTTCCACATACGCGGCGATTTACAAAAAAAAACTAGTCGGCGAAACGACCCGTTCTCATGAAGCCGACATCACCGTGAACGGATGTTCCGCTCTTATCCGTTAGGTTCACGCATGCGGAGGGGATCAACTCTGCTAGCTCCTTCGAGCAGGCTCCATTGTAGAACAGACTCTGTGGGGTGGAGATGGCAGTCGGTCTGTTATATATTATATGTGATAGTTAATCAGATGAACCGCCCTTCTTTGCACAAAATCGAGCAGGTTTATCGAGTATTTGAGAGCCTTCCAAACAGAGGTGACTTCCAAATTCAATTGTTGGACGTACTAGAGATTTTTATAGGATTAGCAGTTGATCACTATTGAAGAATCTGCTAGACCTTGTTAACATTCGAATTTGACCGGGGAAATGCGGGAATGCGGGAGAAGGAGAGGAGGGAGGTAGTGTTAACATTAGGATTTGACCGGGGAAATGCGGGAATGCGGGAGAAGGAGAGGAGGAAGGTTAGGTAGGTGTATTTACGGGAGACAGTGTGTGTGGGCTTACCCTGTGAAAGGTTTCTTCCAGGGAGCTCGGCTCGGGACCTTCGACTAGCTCAGAATCGGCAGGCCTCGGAGCTCTTCTGCAGGATCGTGAATCGACAGGCGGTCTTATAGTTGGGAATTCGACTCAATACTTTATCAAATGAAACACTCAGATGCTTTCAAACTCAGTAGTTTACTTGGAGAAAGGTACAGACATAGTTAATTTACTCAAGGGGAACAGGCTAACCTAAATCTCACAATAATGTTACGGGTAAACTCTCTTTTTCTCTCTGGAAATTCTCTACAAACGGGCATGGTTAAATGTGATTTGAATAGAATGCAACACAACGGAAGGGGAAAAGCAAGATACGGCTCACGGTTTTTTCGTGTAGAGGCGAGAAGTGTTTGGTGAAGGCAATTGCTGGTAGCGTGGCCGGGCAGGAAGCCATCTTCAGTCGTTAGGCGGGTTTCGGGCGGCGTCTCATGTTTCAAGGGCAGCTCCGCGGGGAGGATGCTTCCAAGGCCTGGTCCACGCGGTGAATGGTGCGTCCAAGGCCAGATCTGCGGGGAGAATGATGGAGTCGAGAGTGCACGGGCGGAAACGGACCCGCGTACGAGAGTGTTGATTTCTTGCCGCTAGGGGCGCTGTTGTCTAACGAGCGGCTAGTTTTTATGGGATATTTGCGTTATGTAACAACCTGTACAAGACCCCCAGTTTCTTGGAAGCCAGATTAAAATTTTGATATGTAAGAAAGGAAAGACTGAGGAGAGGAAGGACGTGGGTAAAATAAGCTTGAGAACTACCTGCTATTAGGGGCGGTTAACAGCGCGCCATTCAAATTCCGTGCTAAAAATCCACCCGTCCGTGTATGTAATACTGCCAGAGAGAGAGAGAGTCCGAAATGAAACTTATAATGCTTTATGAATTCAGCGATTATGGAACTTTCTGTCCTAAGAAACGGTTCATACAAAACATAATACTGACGCTTAAGCGGCAAACTGTTTCGACCTTGCAAACCTTGGGAATCTAATAGCCGCGTTGGTGCGTAACGACTATGATCATATTTGTACGGAATAGTCTCTTGAAAGGATCAATAATAAAAAAAAACTGTGAGTATCGTGTTTTAAGTTTAAATTATTAAAATAAGTTAATTACTGAAGATGATTAAAAAACGAACAATGTTTTGCGTAGATTGTGATTTTCGTAAATAAAACCATTTTTTGTGACCTACGACACCAGGGGCGGCTCGTGACTTTTGAGAGAGCTAGAGTGCTAAGATTAAAAAATACGCGTTATTGATATTGTTGATGCCGAAAATGATTTTTATTTTTTTCAATTTTTTGTATGAAGATTTAGATAGTAGGTGGGGCACTCACTGGGGAGATCACTCAAAAGTCACGAGCCACCACTGTAACGACACCATATTATTCATTAGCCACAGATGTTTTAATGAATCTCCGAATTGTTTCCTGTTGCTAGGTCGCTAATCTCTGGTGATCGTGAAAATCTATAATTGGATTTTTTTCACTTTTTTAATCGCGAATTGAACTCCCAGTGAGATAGGCCATGAACCGCCACTGCCTGCTATTAAGATTTGGTCAGCAAACTCAGTTTAAGCAGTTTTCATG
Source organism: Halesus radiatus (assembly GCA_022606495.2). Taxonomy (NCBI): domain Eukaryota; kingdom Metazoa; phylum Arthropoda; class Insecta; order Trichoptera; family Limnephilidae; genus Halesus; species Halesus radiatus. Next base: position 328,697 of record JAHDVE020008949.1, on the reverse strand, counting down.
TAACGTTTCGATTCTGAATGATGGTATTTCAACAGGGCGATACTGTGAGTATCAACTGTGACATCGTTACTAATATACAGTAGGTAATTTTAATTTCACACCGTTACATTTTAGAGGCATACCAGGCTTCCCTTATGCCCAAGCTTTATCGGGACCTTAAAACATGAATTGCATTCATTATCTTAGCTAATATTAGTTACATACGTCATGATAAAATTTGTATTTAATCGTACCTACCCAATTTCTTTAAAGCATATTATCAAATTAATTTCGTACAATTTGAAATACATTTAAATCTATTAATTGCTATGTTACTACTACTTCAGTTTTCAGTCAAGCATCAAGTCTTACCGACTGCTTTTGAAAAGTGTACTTCATTTCTCATCCAAGGATTTTGCGAACACGTGTTTGACTTTTTATACAAGGCGTGGTACCAATACGTCGGATTACAAAATATGTCCCTAATTAAAAGTGTATTAAAATACCGGTCTGTAGATATTATCTACATCTATATATATATATATATAAATATAAATCAATGTAAGTTTGTTTGTTTATTTGTCTTTATTTATTTTCTAGAAAATTACTCGTCCGGTTTCGCTGAAAATATCACAGTTTATTCTTATTAGTGCCGGGAAGGTTTAGAGAGTAGTTTGAATGAAATCCAATTTGTAAAACTGTTGCTATAACGTTTTAAAATTAGTATGAAAAACATTGGACCCGCCATGTTTTATTTAGGTTAGCCCGTAGATATAACACTCTGGTTAGCCACAGATTGCATATGCAAAAGAAGAAGGTTTGTTTGGGTAGAATATTTTCAAAATGGAAAACACGAGTAGGTACCTACTTAAGAACATTATGATTTAAAATAAACGTTTGGAATGAAATAAATATTCAAATGAATGTTTCTTTATTTGGAGATGGTTACTTTCGCTGTCAAATCAATTATGGCACCCTAATGACAAGCAAGAATTCACAACTTCATAACTTTATTCCAAAAAAAAATATCCCGAGAGAGGCCGGGTACACATCAGTTAGTATATTATAAACTAATTTTATCGTTGATAGCCAATACACGTTATTGTGGGCAGGTACTGGCTATCAAAACGCCTGCACTTTCGATCAATTTAATTATGCAAATTAATGAATAATTGAAGTATTAGATCGTGCAGAAAACATAATGCATAAAAAAAGCACTACTCACTCAAGGATCATGCATTAGTTACCTTGAGGTTTGTTTTTTATTGATGGAATATGACTACGGCTACTTTATAAACCGTTTTAATATTACCGAATTGTTTTTCTTCCTTTAGCGTGCGGTCTACCCGGACATTTGCAGCGTAGCGTGCGGTATACCAAGCATTTACGCTGTAGCGTGCGGATTACCAGGATTTTCTCTAGAGTACAGAGCGCGCGGTCTAATAGGATATTTACACTACATCACACAATCTACTTGGTTCATAAAAACAATAACGTTCTCCATAGAGCAGTGGTAGCTTTTAAAAGCTTTCATTATGCTGCCAAGCTGCCATATTGCATCTTCGCTTGACTACCTTTTTGTTTTTTTTTTATTTTTTATTATTGTGTTCACTTCTAATTTGCAGAGTACCATTTTAATTGAGAGTTTTTAAGTTTTTTGATAAATGAACAAAATAATATAATTCGTTTGCCACTTCTAGATATGTTCAAGCCGAGATCAATTATAGACCATAATACAAGTTAGTATATTTATTCTAGAAAAAACCTCTGAATTCCAAATTAAAATTAATTTCGACCCGCAAATGATAATCATCTTATGAACATTTCGTCAAATTTAAAGAATATTACATACACATCTTAAAACACATCGTTTCAGACAATCGTATCCATAAATCGAAGAAATTCACCTCTAAATTGCTTAGCTAAGCTAGCCGGTTAGTACTTACCTAAATTCATTAAATAAATAAAAAAATAAAAAATAAATTAAAAAAATTAAATTAAAAATTCACGCATCGGTGCGCAAATGCGTCCACAGCCCGCAACACTGTAAATAACCTAAGTGTAAAATAAATAAAAAAAACGTTAATATTTATTAAAAGCCTCTTAAGCTTTTTAAGGTAATTTTATAAATATTTTCGAGTCCTAAAATTCATTTTATGAATACTTTACAGTCCTAAAAATTAATACCGATAATTCAATAAATACCACCTCTTCTTGTGCCACCAATCATCTAATAAAATTAAAAGGAGAAACAAATAACCATGTAAAACTATCATCTCTATAGATATTTTTTTCTAAAACTGTGTTCATCTGAAGCGACCTGCCAGGTAAGTATGTTTATAATTAGTTAAGAAATATTTGTACAGCGCCCTTGAGGTGATTTTTCACAAAAACGGCGCTATACAAATCATCCAACTATTATTATTATTATACAACTCTTAAGATAACTGTGGTCGACCGCACGCTATAGTAGCACCAGATTATGATATCATTTGTTTCAATAGTTGCTGTTTGCATTTCGCGGACACTATTTTGATTATCATGTCACATTAACGATTTTTTTTAAATCAATGCAAATGTTTAAACACCTTACGCGTAGGTGAAAATAATTTACAAGCACGAATTGCGCAATAAATTATTTTGGCGGCTATTCATTAAGTTGCTAAAACTTTTACAGAAATACAATTTAGGAAATTGTAAACTATCTCAGTTCGTTCTAACATTGTCATCATGTCATGTTGGTTACCTTACGTTTCAATCCATAATATCTTTGAACAATTACCAATAATTAGATAATTATTCTAGCGGCGTTTCATCAAGTTTCTATAACTTTTTTTTAAAAAATTACAGGAATACAATTTAGAAAAATGTCTCCCAGGGGACTATCACAGTTCGCTCAAACATTGTCATCATGTCATGTTGGTTATTTTACGATTCAATCCATCATATGTTTGGACACTTACCAATAATGGGGTAATTGTTCTGGTGACGTTGCATCAAGTTGCTAGAACTTGTTTAAAAATGATTACCATCACTTTTACAGGAATAGAATTGAGGAAATTGTCTCCCCTGGGAACTATCTCAGTTTGTTCTAACATTGTTATGATATCATGTTGGTTATTTTACGATTCAATCCATAATATGTCTGGACACTTACCAATAATTAGGTAATTATTCTGGGTGCGTTGCATCAAGTTGCTAGAACATGTATAAAAATTATTACAATCACTTTTACAGGAATAGAATTGAGGAAATTGTCTCCCCTGGGAACTATCTCAGTTTGTTCTAACATTGTTATGATATCATGTTGGTTATTTTACGATTCAGTCCATAATATGTTTGGACACTTACCAATAATGGGGTAATTGTTCTTGTGGCGTTGCATCAAGTTGCTTGAACTTGTTTAAAAATGATTACCATCACTTTTACAGGAATAGAATTGAGGAAATTGTCTCCCCTGGGAACTATCTCAAATTCGTTCTGTCGGGTTTAACGCGAGAGATGAATGGAATGGTGTCAGGATATTCTATTTCCAACGGACGTTCCTTATTGTGTTCTTCTCTCCTTACAAGTCTTGTTCTAACAAAAGATGGATGGTTATTTATTCTGTGTGTTCGAAGAAGTTTATGTAAAATAGACATTTTACGGATCAATATTGCTAAGGGTCTGAATAAAATGCACGATTAGTAATATGATACGCGCTGTAAATGTCAGCGGCATAGCAACAGCTCGTGGGGCCCGGCGAGCGTGTAAATGGGACGCCACCCTTTTGCAAAGAACTTCAATACAAATTATTCTCAAAGTTTTTTTTCTCATTCTAAATCGAAGGTAATTTTTTTAATCCAAATGACAAGTAGCGTTGTTTTCGTATTTAAAAAAAATAATGTCTTACAACCATTGACGTCAGATTGGATAGACCATTTCGACGGCAGGAGGCAAAGGTCACGTGACACCCATTTTGGCACCACCTAGGTCACTGCTATTCTCGTTTGTTTCGCGTAATTTTGCGGTAATAAAATTATAAAACATCTATAAAATACTCAAAATATTCAGTTTTTTTAAACAAGGCTTATTCGATGCTTTACTTAAATTAGCGGCTCACCTAGCTCGCTCCTCGCCCCCTTATTGTAGTTTTATTTATTTTTTTATTATAATTTTTTTTTTTGTTTTTCCCTTTGCGTGTTAGGGCTTCTCTATGTATTATTTGCTCTATCCTTACAACTATTTTCGCATAGACGAGTTAATATTCAGTAATGTTTACATCAACCTGTTGATTTTCATAATTAGAGATGATCATAATCGAAACATCCGATTCTCCGATGATTATTTTCTGAAACAGACCCAAATGTTAATGATTAATAATAAAAAAGCACTGATGGAACTCGATAGAATCTTGTTTTAATAATTTGGAAGTTCCCCCTCCGTCTCCCTCCAAATTCCATCCTATACCCTCCATTACCTTAGTGAACGGGCTTAACAATTCTTTGAAATAAATATAAATAAAAAGCCCTGCAGTAGCAATAGCCCGCTCATTGCGTAGAGAAGATTATCTCCACATTAATGCACCTCTAACCACAGTTGACACAGGAAGAGGGAGAAATGTTCTTTGGCACTGTACACAAAAATAAATTGCAATACGATATATTGTGATAAGTAATTTGGTAGTAATGAATCATTTCAATTTGCATTAGTCCATCAATCGGCATCGTTCGTTTTGAAACACCAACAATTCACACAAAGTAGTTCTCCCCTGAAAACACTAATATCTGTATATTACGCTAACAATAATACTTGTTATCCACGTGTTATTAGTGTACCCATGTCAATAATGCGTTAATCAAAGAAACCTCGAGCCCCCGTGATACTCACGGGCAACATAATATGCTAGTCCGAACGCTGGGGCATATATTTCCCAAGCAGTTAGCTATACGAATCATTGGATCAATCACTCAGTTCAACTCCCTTTGGACGTGGGTTTGTGAATAAGTCATAATTCAATTTACCCGACTTAGAATGGTTTTCTCGCTGTGATTCCTACTCTTTCTTTCGGAGAACGTGGATTTTTAATGTGTTGAGAGTACGAGAGTCCCAGTGGCAACCCGAATATGGAGGAATGTTTAGAGGTGAAAATAGCGGGGCATGAGGAAAGGAAAATATTGGAATACATCAAACTACTCTTATCTAGTTACCAACGAAAGAATTTCAACCATTTTTTTATAGGGATGATTCATAAAGTAGGTAGAGTTATTAAAGCTTGCTCAAATTGGTGATACCAAAACCAAAATGTTCTTTCTAGTAGGAGGTTCAACGTTAAAATGGAGACGAAAGGTACGCTGCACTACAGTTGCCGACTTAGTTATGTTAACCTTGTGCTGCATAGTAGCCATTTTACTCACAACTGACGCGAAAAGGCTGCTTGGAGGTGCGAGTACTCTAACGGTCGTTGACGCAACGATGAATGATCTCGCTGTGGGATTCTAAACTTTCGGACCTTCTCTTTCAATTGCTATGTAAATCATTCGTAACATATAATTCGGATAATATAGCGGTATGAAGTTGAATTCATCGTTTCTAATAACACTATACATAAGGAAATTATGTGGTCTAACTCATGATTGCTGGTTAATTAAATATGAGATTTCAACGTACATCAATAGATGTGTTGTGTTATCCTCTTATTTCGGACAGCCTTGCAGTGTCCACCATGTGGGCAAAATGTAGAATATTTTTCTTGTTTTTTTACCTTCCTCTTTTTTAAATACATATTTTTTGTAATTATTTATTACCCTGTTGTAAAAAATTATATCAAAATCGTTATTTAGATTTAATGAATTTATGTATGACGCGACCGGGCAGTGTAGCACAAGGCGTTATACACATGTTTGGAAGAATTAGACTATTTATATTTAGTCAGACAATAAAAAATATGAACATGCGTTTATGTTTTTTTTTCATTAAACGTTTTGAAACAATGTTTGGCAGATCTGATCAGTGGATGAATAACAAGCTTATACCGACGACCATTCAAATGCCATTATTATTCGTAGGTTCTATAAATAACAAATAATTAATTATTTTAATCAACTCTGAATTCAACGAAACTCGTTCTCGGTAATGGGAAACTATCAATATTTTTTAATCGATTTCCCATAGATTTATTCCAACTTTAATGAATATTATCGGTAGCGAATCGATAAAATTTTATCGTCAATAAGAATAATTTGAATAGTAACGACTGCTTTATAAACCTTCTACCTGTTTTTTTTTTGTTGTAATAAATATTTTGGAAGATTTTAAGTTAGAGCACAACTAATAAACTATGTAAATGATCTTTGTTAAAATATTGTCCCGAAGATATTTAACTAATAACGTTCAAGTTCGTTGCCGTTGGAAAAATCGTTACGATAGCACTTGCCTGGTGTTACTTGGGATCAGTGGCGTGCAGTCCACAAAGTCTGAAAAGTTATACCTACCCCGTTAAAAATAAACCAAAAAAGTTTTTTTAAACAGTTACTAATCTCCGATCAAAATATATTTTTCCATAAATTTGTCAATTTTTTTTTTTTAATTTCACGATCGTTCTGGGTTGATAAATTATTAATTTCTACTTGGCAAATTTAGACTTTTTGTTGCAACCTGATTTATGGCAAAATACATTTGACTTCCTCATTTCAGCTTTTTGCGGAATACATAATGCAAAGCCGCGCTTGCACACTAAAAGCTGTGGAATATTAACACTGCACATGTGTTCGTTTTGAAATTAAGGACATAATGTTTCCCCTCCACTAAAGATTTTACCGTTAAAGGATAACATGAAAAATTCTTTTTTGCGGTACCGATATTTGTAGGGAAAATGAATTAACAAAACCTTTACTGAAGAAAATTAGTGCCTCTTATCTCGAATTAACATTTAATTAACATTTAATTAACATTTTTACTGTTAAACTATCCCTTTTTTTGATTTTATCAATTAATTTTTTTTTCTGCGTATTCCCTACTTCCATCCAAGGGGTTTCAATTTCGTATATATTGTCATGTAATTTAAATATTTAGACCAAAGTTTCGAAAAACTGTGTCTGATCGATTGGAAAAAAATAGTAAAAAAATACGCAGAGTCTACCATTGGTTATCGTGCAATGCACGCCACTGTTTGGGATGTATTTAGTAAAATGAGAATGAAAGAAAATACTAACTAACCATTACGCATTTTCTTCGCGGCGTAGATTAAGAGGATCGAACGTCTCACAAATTTATTTTTGCAGTTACTCTTTGCTTCATCGTCGCACTTTTCTGTTATTCCGAATCTTGACATGATCCGATTAAAGTAATTTTAAAAATTATATCCATTATTCTAAGGTTCATAAACACATCTATCAAAATCATTCTATAATATGCGCGAAATGAAAAAAAAAAAAATTTACCGTGCGACGGGAATAGAACCAGCAATATACCAATACTTTATAGTAAAACATATAAACCGCTATGCTACGGTGGCGTCCTACTTCTTCATTCAGTATTTAAATATTCAATAAATCATCCGACATCTTTGAAATATTTGAATGAAACCGTTTTTCTGTAAAATTTTATTATATGTTAAACGTTTCAAGAATACGAAAATACATCGTACTTTCATTTTATATTTCGTCTCACGGAATTTTCTTTGTATTATCAATTTGATATTTACCCATTAATTCCGAAAAAACTTCCCTGAAGGCAATACAATAAATTGAAATTTATCGCAATACCTCTGGCAGCCCTCAAAAATAACAAAGCAATTCGGAGAGTTAATATTAGATGTTTTAATATCGAGGGCTTTCCGCGAAAAAAGGAAATCATCCCCCCCGGTTACAATGAGAACCTTCTTTTAATGCCACTACGGGCTTTAAGAATTCAAAGAAAAGTGACTTATGCTTTAGTACTTTCAGAGAGCTTTCAGGAAAGGTGTCAGTGTTCGTTACACGAGGAAGCTTTTCGACCAAACACACTATTAATTTTAGATATTTCTGTCGACGACACGAAAAATATTGCTTGAATACATTTTGCACAGTGCCCAAAAAACAGTTGTTCCAATTTATTCTTTACGTTAAGGAATCATTTCAAAAATAATTGGTTTATGTATATAAATCAATGTAAGTTTGTTAGTTTATTTGTTTGTCTTCGATTTTCTCTAAAATTACTGGACCGGTTTCGATGAAAATAGCACAATTTGTTCTTATTAGTGCCGGGAAGGTTTAGAGAATAGTTTGAATGAAATCCAATATGTAAAACTGTTGCTATAACGTTTTAAAATTAGTATGAAAAACATTGAACCTGCCATGTTTTATTTAGGTTAGCCCATAGATATAACACTCCAGTTTTTTTTTTAAGGAGGTTTTTTGGGTAGAATATTTTCAAAATGCAAAACACGAGTAGGCACCTACTTTGGAACTTTATGATTTAGATATATTTTGAAAAAATATATCTAAAAAAAAGGTTTTGTATTTCAACAACATTGTATTAATATAATATAAAGAGTTATTTGGTCTCTCTCTCAAACTTATAATTTTACTTATCGTAAGAAATAAGTTATAAATTATTAATTATAACTGATGTAAGCACAGATCATAGAACGATCTTAGTCATTACTCGAAGGATCTCATTTATGACTGATAGTTTGACCGATTTAAATAGTTTCATCGAGCCACTTGATTATTATTCTCTTAATCTGGTCGATAATTTTATTATGAAATCATACTTTAAAAACTTCATTTGAGCGCTGTTTTGCTCCACATTGCGTGCCGAATTTACTTGTTTTAATTTTTCCCGGAAAGAAGGTTCGTTATGAAACAAACACATTCCACAATATAAAAATTATATACTTTAAAAATCCTATCTTTACGTTGCAAAAAAAAAACACCACAGAATGTTCAGAAAATTTTTTCTGGGGAATTCTTCCCGTGTTTTGACTTTCTTACGTAATATTTTATTCATGTAGCAAAAGATTTACTACGTGGTATAATTTTGTTTTGTTTCTCCCTCCAGCATTCGGTATGACTGCTGGCTCCTCAGCTCCCAAGACAACAATAGCGTAGAGATACTCCTATGTACTACGATGAAATATTAAACCGATTAACTAAAAAAAAAATGAGTAGATTCTTGTTAATAATTGTTCTAATTTCAGTTTCGAGTTGTATTTCATATTACGTAGGAAAATATTGAACTCTGCATGTTTTAAATGATTTGTATTTTCTACTGTTTGTTTCTACGATTAATACAAAATCACTTTGTGGCATCATTTTCAATTAAATAATTTTAAATTATTTAATTCAAACCTTTATTTAATGAATAATAATCAAAAGATGTCGGTACCTACTCTGTACCATGATGAGGGAACCATTGGTTTTGAAACATTTACATTTATTATTACAGGTGATTTACAAAATATGTAATTAAAGGGTATTCTTGGTCGTGTATAAAAGAGGAGTTTTGTGTTTGATAAGGGAGCCACGATTTTTAATTTGGTATGTATATAATATTTAATTTGGTTTTATTTATAAAATGTTTTGTATGAAATATTTACGAGTTTAATTTTATTTATTTGGTCATTAATAAGGCGGGTTTCAATGGTCAGGTTATTGTAATTGATAATTTATGCCTTGATAAATGTAATGGTTTCGCATTTGAATTGCTTTAAATAAAATAATTCTTAATCATCTTGATTTTTGTTTTATTTTTATCGATTAGTTTTACACATCGACAAAACTAAGCTATTCGATTGGTAGTTGTGTTATCATATGACACATGGGTGGACCGCAGTCATCTCGAAAATTTGTATGGCACGCCCTAGCTCATTTATCGATAGTTTTACATTTTTCAGAGCTGTAGTGCCACAGAGTTAGCATTTTGGTCAGGATAGATGTTCTACCGCCCCTTATTTGACGATGAAAATGTATTGTTATTTCAACGACCCTAATGGGAGATACCTACGTCTTTTCTGGAGTCTCACTCACTCCAACCGATGCGGTAGCTTGAAACTAATCGACTAGATAAATAAACAATGTATACATTAAGTCTCTTTTGATTACATATTTATATGATTTTCTTTCCGGTTTTTACTGGGGAAGAGTTTATTTATGTGAATGTCGCTCAAGAATCCCAAATTGTCTGAAGCCATTAAAACTATGGCATCTCCAATAAATTGTGCTATTTTTTGAGGTTGAAGGAAGTAATAATGGGAGAGGAACGTTGAAAAGTATTTAGATCCTGTCACCAAACACGACTAAAGCTATCTCAAGCAAGCAGAATGGGTCTTTTCGCCATCTCGTTTTTTGTGTAGATCAGCTCGTATGTGGAACGAGCTACCGGCATCTGTTTTAATCTCTTGGCCTCTTCAAATCCCTTCCTACTCCCCTTTCTTAACCCGCCTTACAACGTTTCCAAACGTAGTTGTTATGTGTCACAGACAAACAAATTAAAAAGTCAATATTTTATTATCTGAAATCTAAAATTGTCTTGACACACACTCCTTGCTTCATTCACATTCAAACATCGTCTCATACATACTACTCAAGAATTAAAGTCAATCATCATGGAAACTGTTATTTTCATATATATATATATATACTTTCTGGTGTATTCCTTTTGTAGAAAATTATGCATCAATTGGTACACCAAAAATTTTATCACAAATTAACATTAATACACCAACAAGAAAATCAGCAATGAGGATAAAAGACTTTTTTTTATATTAAAACCTATCATTCAAATATGGGTTATTTTTCTCCTTTACCGCGCATATTAATAAATTACAATACTATACACTGCCCTATTAATGAAATAGACATTTTTAACGACACAATTAATCAATTTAAAAAAAAGTTTTACCATTAATATCAAACTGATGATGTGATGAAGCCCTTTAGTAAGCACCGAAACAGTATACCATTAGCACAGGTTATTTAATCTATGTACCTACTTTATGTTTTCAATCTTTCACTTGTTTGTCATTTGTTTTATTATCATTTTTGCCAGATATTAATTATTGTTTATTTTACTCTTTAGTTATTATTAATTTTAAACGTTAATTTGTGTAATTTTTCGGCATATTGCCTGTTTGTGTACTAAAATAAAATAGTAAATAAAAAAATAAATACATGTATTTATTCAAGTCTCGTCTGGCAAGTAAAAGTAGTATGTCAGAAACTCTCCTGTGGCATTAATGATAATAATAATTGATCAAAATGAAAATTGGATGAAGGAATTAGAAGTTTCCCGGCGAACAATGAAACAAATCCGTTGTAATTCTTCCATGAATGATTGGCTCTCGCCTCATGAAGTTTGTATGAAATATCGATAAAGATACCCGTGTAGGCGGCTCCCATTACGGAAGCAATTTTCGGCCAAATTCGTCGGTTCGCAATTCGCTAGCGAACTTTTACGCCAATTTATGACTTCGACGGGAGAGTGCAAGGCATTGTTGAATATTTGGAAGCCATAAATCACGCATTAATCAGGTTTGTATATTCGAAATATGTTTTTTCAACTCCTACTATCTATACTGTATCGGGTTTGAGTGAATATATTCGGTACAGAATAGAGTTAGGAAGAATTTTTCGTTTTTTTTATTATTAAACTTGAATACCGCTGTCCGAAGCTAGTGGGACTATGGCATCCCCAAACAAGGTATGTTGTGAGGCAGAAGGGAATGGGGAAAAGTAGATTAAAGATTTTTTTCGATATTTCAACGTTTTAAGGTTCTTTTCAGGTAAAAATGTTTAAGGGCTAATGTAATACGCGCTCACAGATGGCGCTAATTTAATTGTTGTAACACTAACATAATACGCCAACAAATAATTCATTTCAATATTTGAAATCATTATGAGCCAAAGGTGTTTTTTTTTCAAAAATATGTAAATTAGCGCCATCTGGGAGCATGTATCATCTACCCTTAATTGTGGAATTGTTTAAACGTCAAAACTCTTGTGGGGTTTCCATAGATACAGACAGATCAGAGATAGATGGGCAGTGTTGCCACTTTTCACTTCTGGCGTAATATTCGAGTAAGTTCGACCTTACACTATAGATTTTTAGTGTGACCTTTTGAATAAAAAAAAGGATTTTAGGAAAAATATTATTCCTATAAATATGTTATATTCAAGTTGCTCCTGAGATCATTGGTTATGTTCTTAAGAAGAAATCATTTACTCCATATATTTACTCCTGTATCACTTTCATACACTATTATCCATATCGTGAATATGTAAAAGACTTTATATTATGGATTATATGATAAATAAATAAATAACTCCCGAAGTCTCTTCTCCCGGATACCTTCATTTATTTATTTTATTAAATTTGTTCACATATTTATGCTGTACGAGACGTGTAGGACCCGCACAAGAAAAATAGTGTAAATATTTAAGCACTGGCGAAGCCCTTGAGAAAGGCGTTTGGTAGTATCCCAATGGAGATATGGCTCCGAACGTATTTGACTTATGGTACCAGCCAGTATGGTCTGTCGCTGAGGTAGCGGGTGGTGACGTCAGCGGTTGCTGGATTTAGAAGGCTGTTCTTGTCTGGTAGCGGCAGGTCGAGGTATCTAAGGGAGGACATGTTGTCCATTCTGCAGTTGAAGTGAAAAGAGGGCACATACCACCTTGCGTACGCTATTTACAGCGCGCGCGGCGCGGCCGAACATTATGTGCTTGTATTGCACGTGTTGTGCAATCGAATAGATTTCATTTGTTGTGCAATCTCAGGTAGATATTGCATTTGTGGTGCAATACCGTCTCTCGGCTCGGTTTTGTGATAATAAAGAAATAAGTTAAATTAAATTAAATTAAATTAATCTACTCTGTAGACGCGTTCGATACATATACTATTGCAGATTTTTAATCTAATTCACTATACTTGTACCGTTTATGGAGTTTAAATGCATTTCCGAAAACCCTGCAAATGCGTTACAAGACAAAAAAAGAAGTTTTTTCGATCCACCGTACGTATTTATTTATGAAATATGCGGCTCTCCCCACAGATGAGTTCTCGAATAAGTTTTTACCACTCCCTCGACTGTACAGAAGAGTGGACGTCCTCGAGAGTGAGATTCTGGTACAAAGAAATCTATTTGAGCTAGAATCTTATTGTTAAATATGTTACCGTTAAGTAAAAGAAAAAAATATTTTAATAGAGCAATGCCTTTATCTTGTATAATATATATATAAAATATTACTAACAAAAATATGCTTTTTCCTCTCCGTAAAAACAAGGCTAATGTTTTGCAGCTTAATTGGTGAAGGTCCTTCCATTATCGGCGACTTTACCAGAGAGCAAAAAGTCATTAAAAGTTACGAAAATACGTTTCCGAAAATAATTACCAGGGCGGGATGCACTTTACTGGGGGTCCGGGTCTGTTTTCTGTCAGGGGGTCTCCACTGTCTCGTGAACTGATAAATCCTATTTATGTAAGACTATTTAAAATACCTGCATTCTTACATTAGGGTGCAAAATACAGAATACGGGCATCGGGTATGATCTATTAGATTTACTTAGTGCGATATTGTTAAATTGTAACCATCAGTACTAGAAGCAAGGGAGATCGGCTAAGAACTATTACTAGCATAAAACTCCGCGAACAAAAGTGTCACAAACATCGTTCATTCGTACTACTATTAGAAATTGAATACACAAAGAAATTATTACAATATTGACACAGCTGCGCCCTCCCTCTGTTTCTACATACAATACATACCTTTAATTGGCTCCGCCGCTTTGATAGCCCGTGCAGTTTGGTCGTACATGCTTTCATGACATATCTCCCTTTGTTTCTTTTATCTATGGTGTGAACAGTGAACACTATTTTATTTTATCTTTTTTAATTGATCTGTTGCAAAGGTAACCGGACAATTCAACACAGTGATAAATCGGCACACATTTTAGAAAAGTGATATAAAGGTTTTATTTTAGTTTATATGAATACCGCACAGTCCCAACTGCTCCCAACCGTCTGGAGCCAGTGAGACTATGGCATTCCCAATTGGGGAATGTTGTGAAGCTGAAGGTATTGGGGAGGGGAATGAGAAGGGGAAAAGGGAGATGGGGAAGTACCTGGCTATTCAGATCTGGTCACCAAACACGGCTAAAAGCCATTTCAAGCAACGTTTCAATTCCGAATGGTAGTGTTTCACCAGGGCGATATTGAGAGTATCTTCCACTCTGGAACGTGCGCAAATATACTTCATATTATTTTAAAATTTATTAATTGTGAAACAACACAAATTAATTAAATAAAATTTACTTGCGCACGCCGGGATTTGAACCCGCGACCTTCAGATTCGTAGTCGAGAGCCTTACACATCGACCATGGAAGCCGTCAAGTAATGAAAAATTATGATATAAGACTTGGTTAACTAGGTTAGGTTAGATTAGGATTTTTGGTAAGTTTTTTTTCATGACTCCGTATCAATTTTCAAAAGTTACCAATTTATAACTGTGCCGAATTGTCATGAAGCCATTGCAAAATATGGTTTAACTATTAAATGATTACTTTAATGCTCTTTAGCTCATTATGGCAATGATACTGCCAGCGGCGGTGACTCAGAAATTTCGTACAGTACTGTATAAATTTTATGACGTTAAAACTTACCGTTGACTGATTTAGACATCAGACAAAATAATTGATTTACTAGATCATGATAATGCTTCCACTTGCAACTTATAACTAGTCATATATTCTCGTATTGCTCCTTTCTGTATTCACCAGCTTTTCATGTCAAAACCATTTTTTAATGTCCCTTTCTTATTCCCGCTCATTACGCTTACGTCGCCATCACATCATACTTGGTTGGTTCCTTGGATGCTTTTCGAAACTTTTCATTCGTGACCAGTACCGATTTCTCTAATGAGCGGTTGTGCAATTTGCAATGAACGCCGAAAGAAAAATTACAAGAAATCATTACAAACATGACTCATTTGGATAATAATATTACTACAGGAACAGCGCATCACTTCTCCACAGTATTTGCCAGGGCAAATTCCTAAGCAGCATGCCACGACTCCATAGTAAAAAAATATACCAATAGGAACACAGCGCTATCAAAATCCCGAAACGCACATATGGAGCTAAAAAATGTATGGGATATTTCACACAACATAAATACGGTTTCGAACTGTGCCGGAACACGCATTACAGCCGACATTCGCTATTTCGGTGCGCAACGATAGGGCTAATGTATATTTGTTCTTCTTTTATTCCGTTTTGTGAATGTTAAATATTGTTTAGGTATTTTAAAGTTTTGTTTTTATTTCTAATTTTGAAATAGTTTATTCGTGGTGGAAATCGATTTTAGTATGACTTTTTTGTTTTTAATTTATATTATAAATTTATAATATATTTTTTATTTGGCAATATAAGTCCTGTCACATTTATGCTTTTTTGTATTACCTAATACGTGTAGCTATCTTAAAATTATATATAATGAAGAGGAAAATCTGCCCATGGAAAGCCAATATTCGTCCCTTTTTTGTAAAAAAAATGCTTTGTTGTTGAACTCCCAATGATTTTGACCATGAACCGCCACTGTTCGAGACCCTCTTGTAAGTACAAAATTTAACTACATGCGTACACATACGCTTAAGTATATCATTTCTCATTTCTACTGAATTTTGTATATTTTAAGACCATTGTCCTTATATCAATACATCTTTTATGCAATTGCTCTACTGAAAGTATATATTTGAATTCAAATAGCAAGGCAAATGCGGAGGAATTCCAAAAAATGCCAAAGTAGACACCTCTCCCACTCCCTACTCAATACATGTAGACAAGAATGTATATTTCGCTGCTAGTGCTGGAAAAATGAGCTGATGATGAACTCGGATGCAATTTAGTGATACATTTTTTTTCCCTACAAAATCACAAGACGCAAAGAGCATAAGCGACCAGGCACATTAAAAAGTACCATCATGAGGAGAGAATCGTTAGGCAGAAATGACGCCGTTCTATTTGCATAAAGTACATGTAGTTTAAAGACAGTAACTTTAAATGTTTCTTCTCATGATGATAAATAATAGACTACGAAATCAAAAAAAAAAATAGTTCAATTGGCATATATGTAGATGGAATCTCTTACATAAAGTCGTAAGAGAGAATCAGGATGTCGTTTACCTTCCCTTATAGGATCCTCCCACATTTTATCTCCTACCTCCCAAATCCCCAGGTATTCAAGAAAGATGAAAAGTGTGTAAATGTCATTTCATTCATTCTTTTATCATCCGGTTTCCGCCAGCGCTACAAATTCAAACGCGTACTACCATAAAACGCAGCCTCTTCGCAAGATTTTCTTGAAACCCGTTTTCTCCTTTTAACCTTCATTTATTTTTAAGCCACATTTATTAAATGTTCATAATATTGTTATAATATTATGATTACGTTTGTACGTCATGAAGAACCCGTTTAATTAATATCTCCGTAATGAATTATCCTCTTTATGTCTTTGATAAAGGTTAACGCATGTACATTATTTATGGCGCTGTTAAAATGCTTATTCAATACGTTGAAGGTGCTAACGATAACGTTTCATTCACGTCAATAATTTAATCATAATATTATTAACTTATCGTTGTACGACAATGTGTTCCCGAGCATCTTTATTGTGAAACATAAAATCTGTTTGCACGACTTTAAAATGTCATTATTTAATATTTTTAATTATTCATTATTTTTATTGAGATTTAAAAACCTCATTGTAATATTTAATCATTGAAGAAAATAATATTTACATAACCTAAATGAAAGATGAAACTGGACAAAAGGACAGAACCTAAAAAGATTTCAGTCGCATCTAGAACTCGAACCCGGGTCCTCTGCCTATCCGGGGCACCGCTCAACCGACTTAGCTAATGAGATGCTCAACCGACTTAGCTCATTAGCTAAGTCGGTTGAGCGTTGCCCCAGATAGGCAGAGGACCTGGGTTCGAGTCCCAGATGCGACTGAAATCTTTTTTCTGTCGTTTTGTCCGGTTTCATCTTTCATTTAGGTTATGTTAATATTATTTTCTTCAATGATTAAATATTTTTAATCATTGAAGATAATATTAACAACTCTCGAAATGAATCATGAAGTCGAAAAAACACAAAAAAGAAAAATATAACGGTAGAGGCTGAGACTCGAACCCAGGATCTATAATCCACTGAACTACGGCTACCCCAATCTGTCCCGTCATTTTTATCGGTATCATACGTCGATTTCTGAAAACTGTTAATTCCCATATATTTTTGGCTGCTGCCTTTATCATGAATACAAGAATCTACCCGAATTTAGATGGTGTCTCGGATATGCCTCTCCGATTTTTTTATTCATTTATTTGGGACACCTGTTGATTTTTTTCTACAAGGATAGACCATGAGGTCCTGGGTTCGAGTCCCAGCTGCTACCGTAAACTTTTTCTTTTCGGTTTCATTTTGAGAGTTGTTAATACTATCTTCAATGATAAAAAATATATTACAATGTGGATTATAAGCTTCAATAAGTTATTCCAAAAAATATCATTGATTTACTTGTTTTCCACAACTTTTTATTTCTTTTTAAATACGTATATACTCGTATGTATTTATTTTTAAATACATTGTCTTAGTTATGATATATAATGTCAATGTCTCTTTATTCCACATTTACTATGTATATTTTTTTTCCTTAATTAAACTGTAATGTACCTAATGCAGCACATATACATGTATCACATATTATCTCGATCCTATCTTCCTCTCCTCCCTTTCTTCTTATTTTGTTTTTTTTTGTAATAAAACATATTTACTTAACCACTTTTAGCATAAGAAACTTTGTTGGCTTACCTTTTGTAAAACTTCCTTTTATATAAATCTGTAATGAAAACTGTTTGTTTCTTACAAATAAATAAATATTACTTAACCATTAATAATTAATGTATACTCATATTCCTACAATCAAATAATTCTAATGGAAGAGTAATAAAAATCTGTAATTAAAATACGTTTCATACTAGCAATCCATATTGTTAAGTAATGAAAATTATTAAAAGCTGATGAAGCCGGATAGTAATTAATCGGTAGTAATAATTAAACTGCATACCAATTCACTTTGATATCTCAAATAAAATTTGAATGACCTCACAAAACTTTGTTTTTACACCACTTTTTATTAATGCTTTAGATGACGAATAAGTGTCGCTTGCTTCCAAGTATTACATTAATATTTTACAGTCCAAGCAAAAGCTCATCAGGATTTAAAATATTAATAATAAGTTAATAAGTTGAACAAGGTTGCTGAAAGGGGTGCATTTTTAATGTCACACCAGGAGTGTTTACCCTTTTTTTCTTTTCTTATTATTACAAACAATAATCGGTTGACAACAAACCAAACTCTTTACAACAGGTAATAGATTAAAGTATAGATTTATAAGGAAGCTCCATTAAATCCTGATTTCACATATATATTTTTTCCCAAGTCCCAAAAGCTTTCAAATGTCCGGAGGCAATGGAACTATGGCGTCCCTAATTGGGGTATGTTGCTAGACTAGGAGGAAGTCCGGATGAGATGGAGATGGGAAAAAGAAGGTTGGGAAGTTACTGACTCTTAAGAACTGGTCAAACATGATCAAAACCATTTCATGTCTTTAATGAATCCTATACTTGTCTGCATAGCATCTTACACTATAAGTTTGAGTTTAATTTGAAAGTATATGCCAAATAAATGGAAAGCCTGGAAAATGTTTCAGTTAATGTGGGATTGTTAGTGGGTATTTTATTTTTAAAAAAATACTGCTCAATCGCAACATAGATTGATTTCTATGACAAAACAATAACGTTTCTATAACTAGTATTAAGAGGTTTAAATTTACATACGTAAATATTTCTATAAAACATTTTATAAATAGAAGCAAATTAAATATTATGTACAATAAAAAACACATAAATTTGTTGTACCCCTTTTATTTTATCAAAACTCTACCGGTTTCGGAAGCACCCTTCCTTCATCAGGAGAATATTAAAACTAACTGGTCTACAACAAATTTATGTGTTTTTTATTGTAAATTATGGCGAGCCACAAAGTTAATGCTTTTTACAAATATGTAAATATTATGTATCTACTAAATTAAGAATCGTGACTCACTTATCAGACATAAAAACTACTATTTTCTGATAAGGTATACACGACCAAGAATACCCTTTAACTATTTTTTTGTTGTAAAATACTTGTAATGCAACTTATAACATTTTAAAAAAAAGAAAAAAAAACGGAAAAGTGTGCCACCTATTTGTTTTATGTATTTTTTGAACTCCGGGAAAAGTTGCGAATATTTGTCGTGGTTCTAGCGTTACTTGTCAAGCTTCCCGCGTTAACGTACCGGAAAAAACCCGAGGCCGGATCATCTGGGCTTAATATCCGCAGATAGACTACGGATATGGACGTCCGTGTTTCGTCGGACTCCACGTGACTAACGCAGGTGGTGCTGCCCGTTAGGATAGGATACTTTCTGACGTAACTAAGTCCTGCCTTCATTTAACTTCATGTTCACTAGTCTCAATATTTTTCCTTATAAAATGACCCGCGAAATACATGTCTTAAAGTAGGAGATGAATAAATAATCTATGTAGTAATTTTTGCACAATGTGTTTAAAGCTATTTGTCAATCGGTAAACAAAATGTTCAAAACCTTTTTTTCCCGTGTTTCGCTAAAGATTTCCAACTGTTCGTAGCCAGTAGGACGATGGCATCCCCAACTGTCGTATGATGCGAGGTTGAAGGAGATAGGGAGGGGAAGGAGATGTGAAAAGGGTTGGGATGTTGGGACGTTGGGAAGTGTTGTTAGAATGGAGCTAGTAGCAGAGCGAAAAGGGAGAGTTTCGAAATATCTAGCTATTTCACTATTTAGGCCTGTCACTACACACAAAATAGTTAAAATCATTACAAGCGTTATTTTTATTCTAAACAATGACATCTCACTAGGAAGATACAGGGAATATATTCTGTTCTAGAACGCGAGTATACTGTTTCATTAATTTATTTATTTATGCGATCATTACCATTTTTTTATCTACGATGAGCTGGGTTTCGAACCCGCAGCATCCAGGAACTCCAGGGCCAAATAATTTTCCCCTTTACTACGGAAGCTTTTGTCACACTATGTCAACATACAAATGGTATGCTTTCTACCAAAATAATCTTACGAATTTCTACATGAATCCGTTCCACCCATCCCGAGATTGAAGATTCTAAATAATTTGAAATTATTACAAGTCCCTGAAGTACCACATGGAGAAGAATGACAAGTCAGGTATACCGATATCACGCCGGTTCCTCACGTCGCTTTCTTTTTACTATCGACTCCGCCATCCACCACCCTCTACCCTTATCCTCTCACTGCAAGAATGCTCTGAAAGCTTCGGGGGGTGTTTTAAGAAATAATACAAAAAACACGCGCCTTAATGTCAAATTCCACTCCTGCTGTAACATAAAATACTTTTCTTGTCGTATTGGGAAATTCGAGGAAAATTCTCGTGACTTTATACATGTGTTAATGACGGTTTTCAGTATTCATATAATATACGAGGTGTGTTCAAAAGAAAGGGTGAATTTTGAATTTTCGCGGGCTGTGTACATACGATTATCGATTTTTTTTGTTATGTCGGTACACGTATGTTTATCATATGTTAGCATTATCAGCCATTTTGGATCAGTGGTTTGTTTTTGACAACTGGAAAGGTTAGTCACGTTTTTGGGTGTTCGATTTTTTATTTATTTGGTATTATTCGGTAAGTGTAAATTAAATTTATAATTTATATGCTTAAACAATTTACGTTGAATGCTTTCGATTCTTTCAATATGGTCTTGGTATAAAGGTGTCCATATCGGTGTGCAATATTCTGAGTGAGGGCGGATATACGCTGTGTAAAGGGAGTATGGAGTCTTTATGTTTCGAAAAGGTTTTGTAATACGAATTATAAGAAATGTATCTAATACAGGATAGGACAAATTACGTTTATTATTAAGAATATTGCTATCAATTTTAACGTTTTTTTTTATTATTACCAAAGTTTCTAAACTACCTTATCTAATGCCAAAGCCATTTGTGTGGAGAATATTAGCGCCGGTGCTATGATTATAGGAATGATCTATTCAACTTAGATGGTTGGCGAATTCCGAAAAACCGTGACTATTTTAAGATCTGTGATTCTAATTTTGATATTGCGGGTTGTCTTACCGATATAAAATGCCGAACAGTTATTAAAATTTAATTTATTGATGCCCGAGTTGCTTAGTTGGTCGTAGAAACCAAGCGAAACTGGGGAATAAATTAAAATAAACTGGTGCTTTAAAACAAATAGTTTATTTAATAATATGTCAAACCACAAAGTGATTGCTTTCTACGACAACATAAAAAATTTCCCTCCAATCATAGATTTCTTTGGGGATGCTGTGTGAAGACTGTCTCTAAGGAAAGAGTGCAGTTAAAATGATTCCTAAGAGACCCATGTTATTTTAGAAGGAGGTAGCATAAAGCCGAAAAATCATTCTCTACACCACAGCCAAGCTTTTGCGCACAAGTAAAGTTGAGTCATGAATCGCTTTCATGTGGCAAACGACAATCGTGTAAAATGTTGGACACGCTTTTGACATGTTTCCCGGATATGCACCTGTGCCGAAGGGATCAATGTCGCTAGTTCTAGAACAATCGCGGCTTTCCCGTCTGATATCTATGTTCAAAAGGTTACAAACCGTCATTTAAGATTGGAATCCATCAAACGAGAAATTTCTTTCGTATTAGTTTTCTCATAACACTTCTTTGTTGTATTATTACTAGCATAGATGTCAGCACTTCCGTTTGTAGTTAGCACATGAACCGATTGTGTATGATGGACGTCATACTCAAGTTTTACTCGATGTGCAAGGCAAGATAATCGGCTTTAATAATATTTTTTTTAAGTAATTTTCTTTTCTTTTTTTCATGTGTGTTTGTTATATAAACTGTATAAATATATACACATATAAACACACACACACACACACACCCATATATATATATATATATATATATATATATATAAATTTATACATAATTCATAACATATTTATTTACATCCGTAAAGGTATTTTTTTGTTGTTATAACCCGCCCATCAAGGGGGTGGAGGATGGATATGGGTAGGCAGTGGGAGGGGTTGTCATCGGGACTTGAATGCCCGACATATGAGATGCTTGGGTTCGGAATTGAAGCAAGTTTAAAAAAAATAGATTTGGCTAGGTCTACCATGTGTTTCATCGACGTATCAATACTATATATATATATATATTTGCACCAAAATGGATATTCGTATATTTTTTCTAGGTTTTAGAATGCGTCATAGAGTTTCTGACTACGTGGGTGTAGCATATTCTATCTTGTAACCGTTTTACCTTCGTAAGAGTGCTTCCGCTTCTGGCAGCAATAGCATTTTACATTGAACATTAATTATTTGTATATTGATCGGGTTTTAGAGGCCCTGTTAGCAATTTACATACGGATAACACCTTTTTTATAGGACTCCTTAATGCAACGAAATTAGTTTTCTTTTATTTATATAAGTTTCTGAGCGATAAAATAAATGGCTCGTTAAATTCAGATTGAAACACGTTAAATGGATTATTGTTCAAGTTTTCATTATACATGTTGGACGAATAACCAAATAATCGACGTTCGAATGGGAAGCGAAGTTTCTCTATTCATAATTATATAGATCACGATTTAGATTTGAAATACTATACTAATCTGATGAAACTTTGGTTGACTAGCGAACGATTATTCCAAAAAACTTTAATGGTTTTTTTAATCGAGCATTTTTCGTTCGAAACTTTTTGAATATTTTTTGTGCAGAATCGATTGCGTAACTCAATATATGCCTTTGTACAAAGTTTCAACTTGATGGGAGTTATTTTAAAGTGAAAAATCACAATGTTAAATTTAAAGAATTTCAATAATTTGATACGAATTTGTCAAATTTTAAACTGAACTTTTCAAAAATTTTTCCCTAGAATCGAGAGGGTAACTCGATTTGTGGCCATATACCAAGTTCCATCTTGGTCTCAGGTATTTTATATCAAAAGTGACATTATTAACCTTCTTTGTATGATTTTATTTGAAGTTGTATATGTACTTTACTTACAAAATGTAACAGGCACTTGTTTTGAAAAACTAATTTCTATAAATTCATCATCAACCAGTTTCGCTTATCCCAAGCTTCGTCAGGATAAATTTTAAAACTAAAAGAAGATACATGGAGTGCACATATGAGATATACAAAATATAATAAGAGGGAGACAAAATATAAAACGAAACAATGAAACTGTGAGATAGCGATGTGCTTAGATGTAATAGAATGGGACAACATATAAAAAAAGGAGACGTAATGTCAGAGGAGGGAGAGATTAAGAAGAAATGGGAACTTTTAACTTAACATGAAATGTATCTATGGGACTGTAGAACTATTTATGTTTTACATTTTGTTTGGAAGTTTTAATTTACCATGTACTTTTGCTATTTTTGGATTAATAAATTCGCTACCGGTTTCGACACAACCGTGCCATTTATGAGCATTCTTAAAACTAACTTAAAATAATAAAAAAATTAAACGAAAAAAAAAAAATTTTAAATAAAAAATAAAATAAAATCTAAAATTAATTTAGTAAACAAGATAATAGCTCCCTGTCAATCACCTTTACTAACCATGTTTCCTATTAACTTTGACTCCACCACTCCCTCTACCCTCACCTAATGGTGACTAATTTTGTTTCTGTACTTGTTTTATTTTAAGTTAGTTTTAAGAACGCTCATCAATGGCACGGTTGTGTCGAAACTGGTAGCGAATTTATTAATCCAAAAATAGCAAAAGTACATGGTAAATTAAAACTTCCAAAAAAAATGTCTAGAAATTGCTATATAGTGAATGCCGAAAAAATACAAGAAA
Source organism: Halesus radiatus (assembly GCA_022606495.2). NCBI lineage: Eukaryota > Metazoa > Arthropoda > Insecta > Trichoptera > Limnephilidae > Halesus > Halesus radiatus. Next base: position 304,764 of record JAHDVE020008949.1, on the reverse strand, counting down.
TTATTTATGTTTTATTTTAAAATACTGTTATAAGTAGTACTATCAATTTTAAATGACGATCAAACTTAAATACCAGTATATTTCGTTTATTTTTCTAAAGTTACTTTTCATTATTAAAATAATTTTCAAAGTTTCAATTTTTTAAAGGCCGCCAAAACACTCTAAATCTATGCCCGGTCGGTTTTGATCAGTTTTGAGGTTAGAATGTCAAATGTCAAAACAAGGATGACCTTTACCGTACATAATTGTATATTTTATTCATGGTAAACCATAACTAAACATAAGAAATAAAATTAGGTACCTTTTTAAAATCTTCAACTCAAAGAATAATAATAGTATTGAGCAATAACATTGTAATAATATTCTTATTGATGTTATTAATAGTAGTTTAACTCAAAGAATACTAACTCAAATAATACCATTAACATTATCATAATATCCGTATTGATAATTGGTTTGATCATGAATGCTCTAATTTCTTACATGAATAATAGTTTTTTACATTAAACAACAATAAGGAACTCCAGTCCATTTATTTATTTATTTTTTATTAATGTTGACATCCTAACTTAATTTTCTGCTTCTTTAATTTTTTTTAAGTTCGTTTTCATGGTTAAAATAATTGTTAAAGTTTCAATTTTTTAAAGCCCACCGAAACGCACGAAATGTATGGGTTGTTGGGTGTGACGTCACACGAGCAGTCAGATTAGCGATTGAATAGGCGGTAATCGATATTATATGGATTCCATACAAAACTTCGAGAACGTAATACTCAAATTTAAATGCTTTTAATTGAATGAAACATTGTAGAATATCAGCGTCTTGTTACTATTGTAGGTGCATTGTACCAAAGTGCAAAAATACATTTATATCCGCAACTAATTAACAATTTATCAGCGTTCAAAGAAAGTCTTTTAAGGCCTTTAATGCTTTAAATTATGTTTGAAAGGCAAATCAGAATCACTTGCGTTAATAGCTTCCATCAGTGTTCTACGCATGCGCGAAAACTGACGCATGCGCATCTTTGAACTTGACAAACAGCTAATGACAGCAGTAGACAGGTATTAACATAAATAGGTTGAATAAATTAAATAATTTTGAACTTTAATGGCTTGAAATAAAAATAAATATATTATGCATTGTAAGAAATAATAGGTTTGAGGTATCATTAGAAATCCTCCACTTCCAGAATAACTGAAGAAATAATCACCAAAGTGCCAATGACGTTATTGTTTTGTGCAAGCGGTATAGATTATTAAGTGGACAAATTCGTTAAAATTGTTATGAATTTTCAAGCAAAAACCCTCAAGTAGGCGCAATAAACAAACATAATTATTTTACGAGCAAATTGAACACGCAAACAGCGAAATTATAAGACATAGATTATAAAAAGCGGAAAAAAATCTTATCTAGTTATAAGTTGGGCTCGAAAACTGCATGTGTGATGTCAGAATCAGTGGTACCAACAGAACATGGTGTTTTGTTGGCACGGTTTTTAATTCACTTTTATATACCGATTTATGAAATCTACGTATAATAAAATAATGCACATTATATATTCAGAATCGGCATTTTGCTGATCTATACGAATATATATTTTAAACCCATTATATTTTTCACTGGAGTTCCTTATTATAGAGTTTAAAGTCACCCAAATTAAGTTAAAATTTTGCTAAAACTAAAAAATACATATTTAAAATACAAAACAAAATCGAAAAATAAAAGCTTTCACACTAATTCAAAAACAGAATGCTCACATGACGTCAGAAGTTCCAAATGCAATGGTACCAATATAACAGGGTGTTTTGATGAGCTGATTTTTTATTCACTTTTTAATGACGATTTATAAATTCTATTTATATTCTATTTATAATAAAAGATATTAAAAAAAATCGGTGTTTTCTGATGTATATGAATATATATTTTTCAAATCATTATATTTTTCACTGGATTTCCTTATTAAATTATATTGAAGAAGAACAATTGTATTTAATTGTAAGATACATTTATTTAAGTGGAATATGTTTCTTTCTGTACATAAATTACCAACTCAAACTAACTTAAGGCAGTAGGAATTTAGAAACAATTTATTTTTTCGGTTCAAAGCTAAAGCATTCATTTCGCCCCTATTTTCGGGCCTTTACACCGGTGTAAGACAAATCTGTCGAGATGATGGCAATAGCAGAAGATGATTAAATGTTATCCGGTGTGTTACAGTATCTGGAGATGAGAGTCCGGATAGGAAGCTGGATCCAGTAACGAGGGCCGGCGACCGAACCGTCTGCGGTTTCGCTCAAACTGCGGTAAACTGTACCTGCTTGTATTTTATGCGACAGTTACCCAGTACCTACCTCATTTTATAACCTTTCTTTAATATTTCGTTATAATATATTATGGTCTATGAATGAATAAAAACAACTTTTATGTATGGTCTCGGGTTCAAATCCCGACATGCGCCAGTAAATTTTATTTGAATAAATTCGTTGTTTCACAATTTATTCATTAAAAATAATATGTAGTATATTTGCGGCACGTTCCAGAGTAGTAGATACTGTCAGTATCGCTCTGGTGATAGACCACCATTCAGTATGGAAACGTTGCTTGAAACGGCTTTAGACGTTTTTAGTGACCAGATCTGAATAGCCACGTACTTCCCCACCTTTCTTCTTCCCATCTCCATCCCCTCCTTGATACCTTCAGCCTAAATTCAATTCAAAATAACTTAAATATAATTAATTACGCGTCCGAAAACCTCTTTGAAGTTGGCAAGTATACATTTTCGAGGCTTCTTATCAGAATGGAATTTCTAAAAATCACCTCGTACTTTTTCACAAACTGTAAAACATAGCTTATAAGTTATTTTGACAAATCGTAGAATATTTCACAGCTCGTGATGAAAATTTTGTTATTAACTAAAAACAATTGCGTTTACCTTGAAATATTGTGGCAGCTGTTTCGGCGTTCAAGGCCATTTTGCGGTTAATCCACATTGTGACGACTTATTTACGAGTATACTGCCGACTGCAACGCTACCTATTATCATTTAAATACGGGGAAACACATTATAAATGTAAATACCTCACAGAATAGACAATTTTAATTATTTTCTAATAAAATCGGTTTTATCGATAATAAATCATTATTTTTAAAAACCCGTCCAAATTTGAATTGGGTGGGAGTAAATAAAATCATATAAATAAGTTATCTCAATGTGGATTAACCGCAGTTTGAAAATGGCCTGGTACGCCGAAACAGCTAACACAATAATAAAAATTAAAAATACTAAATTTGATTTACACGAAATTTATTTTTATTTTTTTTAAATGGGGTTCTACTCGAATTAATATTTCTACTTGTCTATGTTATCACGGCTTAGAGACTTAACTGTCATACAGCTATATTTCATACGTATAGTTACAAAACAATTTAACTGTGTCAAAATCTTATAAATGCTTAAGATTTTACCAGAATTTCTTCTGTTTCCTATGTTCACCTTCATGGTAACGAATTTCTTGATATAATTTCTTCTTTTGCCAATGCCTAGCCATGAATCATATTCCCAGAGTCAAAGATCACATGGCCTACAACGTGTTATCAAATAGGTATTTAGTATTTTGTTTCATATACCGTTTCTTTGTTCAACACGTACAACTGAGAACCATGTAATTAAATAGCTATCTACCGAACAATAATTCTCACGGGTAATTTCTGAGCAAATTAACTCGAATTCTTCTTTGTACACCTTACGGTGTCAAGTAAAATGGATACATTGTTCTTAAGAGAGTTTTAATTGTATAGATTAACAATCCCTTCATTATCTGCGATTATTTTCTTTATCGAGTAATTATTTCACATCGATCTTTCTTCGCCATTACAGTTGTGATGGGATAACAACGTAATGAAGTTTTCATTGTTAAATACGTGATAAGTAAAGCTCATTCGTCATTTAATTATTAAAATCACTCTGGTAGCTTGATCTTTCCCAGGAAAAGGATTTATTTTCGCTTCGAATGATTGCTGAAGTAAATAGTAAAACTTTTTATGTGAACACTGCACGAGAGTCCCAACTGTACGGATCCAATGAGACTATAACATCCCCAATCGGGGTGTATTGTTGGCATCGCGTCTGGGTCCAACCCAGGCCTCACGAATTAATTTCCTCGGCTCCTCGAATTAATTTCCTCGGCTCGGCTTAAAGTCCTTCATCACGACATAAGCAACATATTCCGCTTACTGTGATGGTAGTAGGAGATTTTCAAATATTGCCAGGTTATTCGTAACCCAGGAATGTGTGTTATTCTTTAAAAAAATAAAATAATAATACTGAAAATTGTTAAGTTGGAGGGAGTTGGAAACCGATGGAGGAAGGTTATAAAGTACCTCGCTGTTCACATCTGGCCACCGAATATGGCTAAAGCCATTTCAATCAACTTTCCGTTTCTAAATTTTTTTTATATGAATACCGCACTAGAGTCCCAACTGCTCCCAACCGTCTGGAGTCAGGGAGACTATGGCATTCCCAATTGAAGAATGTTGTGAGGCTGAAGATATTGTGGAGGGGAAGGAGAAGGGGAAGAGGGAGGTGGGGAAATACATGGCTATTCAGATCTGGTCACCAAACACGGCTAAAAGCCATTTCAAGCAACGTTTCAATTCTGAATGGTGGTCTTTCACCAGGGCGATACTGAGAGTATCTTCCAACGTGAACAAATACACCATATATTATTTTAAAATTAATTAATTGTGAAACAACACAAATTAATTAAATAAAATTTACTTGCGCACGCCGGGAGTTGAACCCGCGACCTTCGCGATTCGTAGTCGAGAGCTTTACCCCTCGACCATGGAGGCCGTCAAATAAAGTAGTGGCGATACTGGCGAAACGTACTATATTTATTGACTAAATGTGAAACTGCAACATATTATTATTTAAAATAAATTTATTTTCACACCTGGGTTTCGAACCCGAGACCTCTGGATTTATAAACGAGGATCGAACACGAAGGTAATCATAATCTTACTTATATCTCAAAAAAAATAACATTTCATTTATTTAACGCCCACAGGGCTTTTACATGGAGTTTTATATAGGGGAATACCTATATATTACATTTAGAACATATGAAATGAAGATAAAAATACAGTAATGGTAGGTATATGAGAAGTTTAATAATGTAATATATACATAATCTTAATTAATAACTCCTTTACCAATTTGGTAGTGTTTTCACAACAAACAAAAAAAGTTTTGAATTCCGTAAGTTTGAACTGTAAACATAAAATATGTATATAATGTATTAATTTTCATTTCGTAATGCTGTAAGCGTGATCTACAATCAAATCAACAAAGCCTTTCACGATATTGAAATCACAGCTACCGTTGAACCCAATGCAATAATTTGCAATAAACAGAATTATTCACGGCTTCCAAATAAGTTAAACAATGTTTAAACCCTTTGGCACCCGAAACTTCTTTGGCTTTAAGATATATTTGTGTATGGAACGCATAAGTCTATGTTCCTGATGACTATCTAAGACATCTTCCTGCCTGTAGGACCAATCTGCCAATGGTTCTCCCGGTGGGGAGAAGTATATTTCTCCTGAATAAAATCTCACAGGATATCGACTATTTTGCGTCTGTGAGGAGTGATTCAAAGGGGAAATCCTATTGATTCTTGAAAGAATTCTCATTGACACGATCTTCACCACTGCCTGATTTTTTCTTTGTACTTTAAAATTTGTAAATCTTTTTTTTCCTACAAACGTTAAGTAGGTACAAATAAGGTTTGAGATAAGTATAAGGAATTAAATAAATAAAAAAATCAAACAATAATTACCTAATTCTCACTTGAAAAGTTTCAAACATTTTTGTAACCAGTTGTACAACGCCCATTACAAAACGTCTATAGTTTTGGGTATTCAAAACTATAGTCTTTGTAAAAATAATTGCTTTTGGTAGTACAATGGCGTGATCCCTGTGATTTGCTTATTATTGGCATCTGAAACTTATTTATGTATTTACACCTATACGGCTTTTACATAAATGATTACATAAATATGTTATAAAACTAGAAAAAAAAGAATAGAGAAGAATTTAATAGTAGGGGTACAGTGAATAGCAAAGGAAAAAGTAAAATAACGATCAAAAATTAATATCAAAAGAAGGTACTAGTCAAAATGTTTTTTATTTTATTTAAAAAACCTTTGTAACTTTTTTCCACTTATTTATTTTCGACCGGACCGGTTTCACCCTATCACGGGCATCGTCAGACTGGCAAAATTAAAACTAAATCTATGATACATATAGCATCGATGTCAGGAGTGAGTCCTCTTGCTTTCTAATATTATTTTTACTTATGACTTGAAATTTCTTTTATTGCCGACTATACTGTTTACTATAATGTTATGTAAAAACTACTTTCGGGTTGTTTTATTACCCCTTATATATTATGAAATAAGTGGAAAAAGTTACAAAGGTTTTTTAATTAAAAAAAAGTCATTTTAATATGGAATACCACCATGAATTGACAGTTACAAAATTAGAAATAATAAAAAAATGATTAGTCATTGTGCACGATAGTGCCAACACGTCCAATAAGATTGAAAGGATTTACACAATCACAGCGAATTAGAGATTTGCGGTACTTGCTTGGGAATATGTTATATTCTCCATGTTTAAGTGTTTCAGAACATCGCTGGTTAAAGCAGGGTTTTATGAAATGAAAGTCAGTTACAATCAGACAGCTAGGATCTCATGGAAGACGCGTGCATACAATGCCATGAAGCTTAATAATCATTATTGTAATCCATACAAAGGCAAAGTGCTGCTTGAAATAGCTTGACAAAATCCATGACCTGGAGAAAAACTTGCCAACTGTTTCTCCAGACCGAAACAAATCCAACCGATTATTTTCTTTGCAAGCGATAATGCTAGGGAGCATTCCCTCTGAATATTCGTATTTTTTTAACAATTTTAGCCAAAGATAGTTGAGATTTTGCGCCGCAGGTCAAATTTCAAAAACTTTGCTTATTATTTTAGCTGGCTCTAGTAATATTATATAATTTTAGTAATGAGATTCGGATAGTGAGTTGTACGGTATATACGATATTACGATAGATTGTCCAATTCTGCTAATTATAATGTCTTACTTTTAGACTTCAAAACATGCATTTTTCCAACTTGTTCAAATACACCGTGTTTCTCGATGGTATCACGAAACTCCAATGATTGATAATACTGTTTTTAATGAAAATCTAAGCCCGCTCCCTGACAGTCCGGTGTGGAACGAACATTTCACGCGCGGCTGCAGACACTGATCCTTTATAGCAAACATTATACCGTCCAGTGCAGACTGCTACTAGTCGCTAAATTCGACATCTGTTTGACCGACCGTAATCTGACGACTGATTGGCTATGCTTATACCTACCTAAGCGAATGGGCGGATACCTAAAAGGTGAGTTTTCAAAATTCAAAATTTTGACAACTTTCAAATAAAATAAGTGTATAATTAAATATTTTTTAACACCGTTACATTCTGACATCCGTTGTAGACATCTCGAAGCGTCCTACGCCAATCACGATCATTCTATTGCAAATCACGAATGAGGTACTTAAATTAAAGCATTTGTAATAAATGTCACTCACGTCACCCATTTATTTACTGAACTTTATTGATTATTTAAACAAATCAAATCGTGGCAATCAAATAGGGATAACAGGCTTTTATATTCAAAATATTTATACAAGAAATTAGTTGTAGAAACAAAACCTGGTTGAATTATAAGTAATGAATGTATTATTTTCATATAAAACAACCAGGTTTTGGTAGGGGTGGGAGTAAGAGTAGTGGTAGGGGGAGGAGTAGGAATATGAGTAGGGGTAGAGGTAGGGCTAGGGGTAGGGGTAGGGGTAATCTTTGCAAGTTAAAAGATTTTTTTACGTGTATGAAATAAAATGTATTTTAATAAAAAATTATCCTTTATGATGAGCCTGCATCCGTGCAAAAATTCTCTATCTCAATTTGTTTATGTATTTGATGTTGATCATTATTCCTTTTGGTCTTCTACACAAATGTGTTGGTACATCTGTATATTAGATCATACCTACCACGGAAACTTTACGTTAATTTTAAATGTCGGATTTCACGACGAAAATTTTGTGAAGAGCCCTTGAAAAGATTTACCCTGTTTAGTTTAAAATGCGATATTTTCCTTCCCCGGGGACGGGTGCCTTCTGCCTACCGTACCTAGTTCTATACTGTAGGTGCCGATCTCTTCAGCCAGAGAGTGGAAAGCCACTACATTTCGTTAGAGTCAACTATATGTAACTAGACAGTAACTGTGTTGTATTATATCTTTATCTATCTTTATTCGAATTTAATATCCTGGATGTTCGTTAAAACTGCATTAAAAAAAATGTTATTCTTCACGTACACAAAATCCTAAAAAAACGATCACAAATATATTACAAATAGTCACACTAGAAGGGATCTCCTAGTTTCGATGGCAAAATATCAATAGATATACACATCTGTGGAACTGAAAATATATTTTAAAAAATCCCCTCAGAAATATACATTAATTAAAAATTGTTAAATTATGTTTCATAAAATTATTAATACCTAAATAACAAAACGAAAATTATAATTACAGAATAATGCACGACGCATAATTTAAGCATTTAGTTCCATGGAACAGGCAATCTGTCAAGCTAGGAACTAATATCGAGTTAAACAAATTATTATAAGCAATAATTATTATCTGAAAAATCATACAGATTGAATAATCTTCCGAGAAAAAATACATGCTGCCGGCAGCATGTATTTTTTCTCGGAAGATTATTCAATCTGTATGATTTTTCAGATAATAATTATTGCTTATAATAATTTGTTTAATATTTGTGCTATGCATAAAAAAAAAATCTTGTCTTGTAAACATTAGTTTAATCATTTAAAATAATAATATCGAGTTGACAAGTACACATTTAAATTAATTTCAGTTATTTGAATGTTCTCAATTGTACTCAGTTATCATACAATATTACATATTTTATATTGCTATATAAATGTATCTACGGAATGTCGTAAATAAATTTTAAATTTTAACCTGCTGTTTTATGTTCCCACATATAGTCACCTAAATTAACAATTTATTTAGTCTTTTTTTTTCACAAAATGAAAATTAATTACAAACTTTCACTTTTTTTTTAAATACATACGTATTATTACTAAAACTTAATATCTGTATGAAAACTATAATTTAGCAAAAATCGTCAGAAGTAAAAGAAATAATTAGAAATAAAATAAAAACAGAAAATATAATTAGTAAGAAATATCTAGAATTTTAATTTTAAAAAATTGTATAACTGTCTCTCAAGGTCATTTTCAATTTAATACATATATTTATAATATTATTAATAAAACTTATAATAATGATAACTATTGTATAACCTTGTCATTTTCTTGATTTTATTTATATTAATTTCTAATAATTAATGATTAATATATTGTCTATTCTTACATTCTTACCTTTCTATGTTCATTATTTGTCTATACTTCTCATTATTTCTTGGTATACTGTGTATCCTGGTGAGGGAAGCTTGGCTTCCGAAACATGTTGATATTTATATATTAAACAGTAGTGCATACAAAATATTTCTTATTACTTTTATTAATAATGATACGAAAAAGAAATATTATTGAAGAAATTAAAAAAGTTATTCGTTCGAATAAAAATGATGTCTGGGTACCATATAGCCTCACTTTCAATTTATTTGCGATTTTATTCGATTGATTCTGAAAATTCTTTAAATAAAAACAGTTTTTAAAAACTACTATAAATATTTTATCTTATGAAACCAAAACAAAATTTTACATGCATTTATTATGTACATAAATTAGTTTCAAAGTGCATCTCAAATTCTTTAATTTCATGCTAGTTAAAAAATAGACAGTTATTTGGAAAGTTGACAAAATGGACTATATTTAATTAATTACTAATTTAGGTGGCGATATATATGTTTAAATTCTTTACGGCATCAATTGTGAAGCAAAAAATATACTTTCTGTGGTTGCAAAATCTCTCGAACAGTGTTTTATGGTATCATGAAATTTTCACTGATTTATTTCAAATTTCTAGCACAGCTTCGTTATGTTTTGCTCTTGCCCGTACCTAACGTCATTTTCTTCATAAGATAAAATGTTGAAATATCCTTTTCGAAAAAACTTTGTTTCTTTCAGGATAGCTTCTTCCTTATTTTTCAGTTGTTAAAAATACTTCAGTCTAAATTTTTTTATTATTACTAGTGTATTAACTAACTTGGTTAACACTTTTGTGATTTTACATCCAATTTGGAAGTATATATTTATGCCTTAGATCAACATTTGATTTTCCAATATCCTGTAATAACAATTGTTGATGTTTTAAGTTATTATACCTATATTGATCTCCAACTTCAACCACAAGTTCTTTTGTTTATTTGTGGTAAGTTACTTCATTGTGCCGGACAAATTGCTTGCGCAATAAAAATCTTTACCACCACTTCTTTATGCGAATCTTTCTCAAAATATTTAATTAATGACCACGTATTTTTTTTCGTCTCATTTTGACTCATCAGAAACTCGTTTGATTTCTTGAATTTTTTATTTATTCATTTTCAGAAAACAGATCTTCGTTTATTTTTCCTAGCTTTCATTAAGAGTTTTAAAGGATTTTTTTTCTCTTTGAATTTAGCATTTATCTTTGTCCAAGGTTTTTGATAATTATGTAAATCGGTGTTTAATGTTTTCACGATCTTACAACTTTATGACCTCCGGAATAGATTTTGATTCAAAAATTATTATTATATACTCGTACATAGTTACCACACTGTTCTTATAAATTCTATCAACTGAATTAAACTCATGAATCAATTCAATTAACTCCTTGGTGTCCTCTGTAGAGTATACTAATTTGACTTAGAGACAGAAGATTACGTATGCGATTCCCGCACAGTGCAAAAATAAGCTAACTTCGATTTTTCTTTTCAGATATTTTTACTTTCAGGTCTATGTGCTGTGATGTACACTTAACTTTTCAGATCGATGCACCTTACAAAAGTTAGCTCTAAAGATATCGTGAACACTAATTGATAAATTACAATTAACAGATTATTTCAAAAATTCTGATTTAAAGCGATGTGAGAGAAAACTGATTTCGCCAATTTATATAAGACCTTTTGATTCCTAGGCTCCAGACAGGTCAATGAAATTTATAATCTTTTCAAGCGAGAATTTTTGTAATAAAAAAACACATAAATTTGTTGTAGACCACTTTTATTTTATCAAAACTCTACCGGTTTCGGAAGCACCCTTCCTTCATCAGGAGAATATTAAAACTAACTTATGATATAGAAATATTGACAAGACATATAAATTTTAGGTGTTGGAGTGGGGGGTAAGCAAATGGGTAGGGGTAATTGTAGGATTTCCGGGAAGAACAGAGTGATTTATTGGTAAAATATTCAGAATGGGACTAAAAGATAAGTCAATTTGGTTATATAAAATACTAGCATTATTATTAAGGGATTTTCTAATTTCGAGTGCTTCTAAGTTATCCAATTTTTTGCTTTTATTGTTACGGTGAAGAATTGTAAGCCCTGTGTCCTTGTTAAAAGTGTGATCTTTGGAAATTAGATGATTGGCAAATTCTGAGAAGTTATTATTATTTAAGCATCTTAAATGTTCTGTGACTCTAGTATTTATATTTCTAGTTGTTTTACCTATGTAGAACGATGGACAATCATTACAACCTAGTTGGTAAATACCTGAGTGGATTAATTTATGTTCTCTATCTTTAGTATTTTTTAGTAATTTACCTAAATTGTTATCAGTATAGAACGCGGGTTTAATGTGAGAAGGAAATTTTTTTGTGCTAAGTGAGGAAAAGTTGGATATATATAAGATTCTGCGCCATTGAACGGGATTTATTATTTTATTATTATTTTCAGGTGTATTAAATAAAAATGTATTTGTTGAAATTAGTTTAAGTTTCTTATTGAGGATTTTATCAATTAAATTTGTAGAATAACCATTATTTAGAGCAATTTGTTTAATTTTTGTAAGTTCAATCGTGAAATTAACAGATGATAGTGGGATTTTTACTAGCCGGTGCAAAATAAAAGTGGTCTACAACAAATTTATGTGTTTTTTATTGTAAATTATGGCGAGCCACAAAGTTAATGCTTTTTACAAATAGAGAATTTTTGTATTTGAAAATATTGGACCAAATTCACCAGAAAGAAAAATTAAAATTAAGTTGGGTACACGTACAAGCCCACAACACGTATTCCCCGTTTCTATATCATTTTTCAGGGGATCAAAATTATTACCTATGAAATAAATATTTTTGAACAGATTATCTTTTTAACGAAATATTGGTAAATTTGAAAATTATGCTGTAAAGCGTCACGCTATTGTTATCAAATATTAAATTTAAACGACAGAGTAACCGGACCGTTGATTGAAATCCGGCGCATATAAAACGCTGGACCATTATTATGCACAGAGTTCATGTTTTCATCAAAGCGCACTTTGATCGCTGGTTTAAATTCGGTCAGGTAGAGAGTAGGTCCGGTCGGAATATTTCGATATTAAATTATTGCGCACATTTCAACGGTGTTCACACCCCCTGCACCTTGTCTATCCCATGTCTGTGGATATTGAAAATGATCTGAACAGTGTGTAATCATAGAATGGCCGCCCCTTTACCCTTCCCCCTTCACCCCCAAAGTCTCACTCAGCCCCCTAGCACTTCACAAAGAGCCTTTTATAATGAAATTGTTTCGCCGGACCTGGACACATGTTTGACAGCCCTGTATGAAAACTAATTATAATTTAATTGTGTTCTAATGAAGGTTTTCTAAAAAAGGGACTCATCCTCTTCTGCTCCTTTGTGGAAATCCTTTATTTCTAACTGCACCTCTCAATTATTATATCCGTATTCCTGGCGAGATTTATTAATAACTTTACTAAACTAATTCAAAACATGTCTTCATTTTACATTTCTACTTGCTTTGTCTTATGTTGTCTTTTAAACGAATTCGATAATCTCGTTCTATGTCGATACTGACACATTTATTTGCTTTTATTCTACGAGTATTGGAGTATAACTCATAATTGTTTCAGATCTAGTTGTATTATATAGAGTCATTAACCACCTAATTGACAGCCCTACCATCGTCGCCACTTTTAAATTACATGTGCCGATGAGGAACACAAGAAAAAATGTAACATTTTTCTGCAACACAACCAACTATCAATCTTACTCACCACCAATACCACCTCAGAACAGGTTTCGCCTAGTGAGGTAGGTAATGTAAACCATACAATAATATAATTATGTAACATATACTGTACTTATATTTAAACCCGTATTGTATGAAACTGTATTAAGTTATTTCAATAAACGTCGATTTATCGAAACTGAAACTGAAAATAAAAATAGGATTTTTTTTTTATATGAATACCGCACAAGAGTCACAAACTGCTCCCAACCGTCTGGAGCCAGTGAGACTATGGCATTCCCAATTGGGAAATGTTGTGAGGCTGAAGGTATTGGGGAGGGGAAGGAGAAGGGGGGAGAGGAAGGTGGGGGAAAGGGGAAATACCTGGCTATTCAGATCTGGCCACCAAACAAGGCTAAAAGCCATTTCAAGCAACGTTTCAATTCTGAATGGTGGTCTTTCACCGGGGCGATACTGAGAGTATCTTCCAGTCTGGAACGTGCGCAAATATACTATATATTATGTTTAAATTAATTAATTGTGAAACAACACAAATTAATTAATTACTTGCGCACGCCGGGATTTGAACCCGCGACCTTCGGATTCGTAGTCGAGAGCCTTACCCCTCGACCATGGAGGCCGTCATGGATGCACTCCATTTATAAAATAAATCGCCATTTATACCAGCACGTTGATGAATCCAACAATTAATTATTGTAGCGCGAATAATGTAGCGTTAATGATTTGTGTTAAAATGTTGTTTTAGTTTTCCATTTTATGTTACTCATTTTTTTTAACATTTTAAAAACACTACGTACTTATAATTTTCGATACCTCATTATATTCTGTTCTAAAAATCCATGTAAAACCCCAAATGGGCGGAAAATCAAATAAATAAATAATGAAACTATTCTACTATTTTCTCAGTTCATGTACCAACTACTAACATAATTACTACACGCGTACCTTGTTAGCAGTGGCGTACAGTCCATAAAGGCTGGAAAGCTGTACGTATCTTAAAATAAATGAACCATAATAGAAAAATGATTTTTTTTAAATTATGTATTTTTTCCATTCATTTGATAAGGAACTTGTACGCATTTGTGTATTTATTTATACGCCGAAAAAGGTGATTTTATATGAATTTGATACAATAAACCATAAATCGAAAACATTGGAAAATATCTGTTTTATATAAGAAAAATAATAAAAAATCTAGATGGTATTATTAAAGTAGGTATGAAATATAGGTAGATGCAATTATAAAATAGGTACATATATTAATGTACAAGTATTCCTGAAGTCAACATGTGTAATTACAAGTAGAATGAGAAAGAATAAAATCAAACACAATAGGAATACTCGTTTAATACTGAAATAATAGACTAAGATTACAGTAAGAGTTCAATAATTTTAACTTTGTATTTCAGTAATTGGGGTTTTAAAATATTCGCAGAACAATATTTAATTCCCAGGTTATGAAGTCTCTGTACGGGCGAGTTAGAGGCAAAGTTAGTACGAAATAGTTCTTCACGAAATGGAACCTTACATATATCGTATTGTGATTTTTTGTGTACAGTGCCAGGGAACATTTCTCCCTCTTCCTGTGTCAACTGTGGTTAGAGGTGCACATGTGTGGAGATAATCTTTTCTACGCAGTGAGTGGTCTACCTATTGCTACTGTAGGGCTTTTATTTATTTATATTTCAAAGAATTGTACACTGTGTTTTATGCGCTAGCGGCACTTTCTGGTGGCAATCTTATATTTAAGCCCTCTTACTAAGGTAATGGGGGGTGTAAGATGGAATTTGGGCGGAGACGGAGGGGGAAAATGGAACTATACATATCTTCTATATTATCTACATATTCTAACAGGTCCGGAGCATCAAATTGTGCATATATTATTTTAACAGAGTAAGTCACTAACAATTCTTTCGGATATTTTTTTCGAATATTCACTGTACAATTTATACCCGAACTTGAAAAACTGCATATAGTCTGCCTTTGGCCACAAAGCAATGCACGCCACTGCTTGTTAGGTACATTGTGCTGCTATTTTAATGATTATTAGAAGTAACCCTTGTTATTGGGTAAATGTATTATTTTTCAACGGAACTCCTGCTTTCACTAACAATAGCTTATGAGGACGAATTATCCTTGTGTAAAATCATATTATAGGATAACATTTCGATGTTTTGTAAAGCGCTGTTTTTTTGTAAAAAAATCACATCATAGGCAGTGTACAAATTTTCACTAACTATTTCTTATCACTAACTATATGGCTAACAAATTGCATCCACCAGTTCATCTTTCAGTGATGCCGCATTAAAATATAGATTAATTGCATGTACAGGTAGATAATATTATACAGGACCATACTAACTGGCAGGTCGAATTTTCTAGCACCGTAAGAGAAGGGTAAAACACGTCAACCTCCTCCGCATATCAGGAACAAATAAATAAAATTATTAATTATCTCGTACTGAAGACATCAACATGCTATAAATAACTCAAGATCAAATCAGCTTTATTTGATAAAAACCCCAAGTATTGTAAACGTAATAATATCTGGAAACTTAAATGGAAGCTTTTGCTAAATTCTGTTTCTGCCGACTCACTGATATGAAGCCTTTCAATAAAAATAGCTATGAGTGCGTTCCATTATTCAGTTACGCCTTAGCAGCAAAAATCTATAGATTCCTTGATTATTGAACCGTGGCTAAATAATAGATAGAGTTGTTTTCCAGATATTGTATCATCTGAAGCGAAAAAAGTGATCCACTCGAGCCAATATATCTTATAGCTACGTAGCAGAAATTCTCATCCACGTATGAAGCAAGAATGAAATCAAGTCTTTGTTTCTTCTTAAACAGTAGAAAAAATTTTACAATTTATTTATTTTTATTCCATGAAAAGAAAATAACATGACGTAAATAAATACAGTTTATTTTTATAATGAACAACCGCAAAGTATTAGCTGTATACAATAGTACATTTTAATTATTTTGTTAACTTAATTTTAGATGTAACAGTTTCTTTTTAATATACCTAGACTTTCTTTTCTTTTTTATGTATGCCTGTAAAACAATTATATACATTTCCCACCTTGTAGCTAATGGATTGCTTTCCATATTATACGTGTATGGTCTTAAAAGGTATCTCATCATGTCGTCTAAAGTGGGTGTGTACTTGAGACGTCTTAATGAATTCTGTGTTTGCATGCATGAATTTTTTATTTTTTTAATGTTAAGAGACACGACATAACTTTTTGGTGGATGTTCCAGAATTAAATTAAAATAACTTTTTGATTACCTTGTTTTGCATAACCTGTAATTCATTTATGTGCGTTTCATATGCGTTTCCCCAGATTCCAATTAAGTATATTTAGATGTGATTGAGCTAGGCTATAATATAATACTTTTTTTATTATTTGGTAACAGGGTATGATTTTATTTTTAATCCCTTACATATTTTGTTTAAATGTTAAGTGTTTGTTAATACCCAGCCCAAGATATTTCTCGTTTGTCGGGATTTGCTCTTTTTTTCATCTTGAAAGTTAGGTGTGTGTTTCAAAGCTCTATAACTCATGATAAAAATAATTTTGCGAGCTTAATAAATTGTTTGGACCTTTTTTATATGAATACCGCGCAAGAGTCCCAACTGCTCCCGACCGTCTGGAGCCAGTGAGACTATGGCATCCCCAATTGGGGAATGTTGTGAGGCTGAAGGTATTGGTGAGGGGGAGGAGAAGGGGAAGAAGAAGATGGGGGGAAATACCTGGCTATTCTGATCTGGTCATCAAACACGGCTAAAAGCCATTTCAAACAACGTTTCAATTCTAAATGGTGTTCTTTCACGATGGCGATACTGAGAGTATCTTCCACTCTGGAACGTGCGTAAAT
This sequence comes from Halesus radiatus, assembly GCA_022606495.2. Taxonomy (NCBI): domain Eukaryota; kingdom Metazoa; phylum Arthropoda; class Insecta; order Trichoptera; family Limnephilidae; genus Halesus; species Halesus radiatus. The sequence goes on along the minus strand of JAHDVE020008949.1, from coordinate 287,600 downwards.
ATACTATATATTATTTTAAATGAATTAATTTTGAAACAGCACAAATTAATTAAATAAAATTAACTTGCGCACCGGGATTTGAACCCGCGACCTTCGGATTCGTAGTCGAGAGCCTTACCCCTCGACCATTTCACACAGAAACTTCTCTGCAAATTTCATCACGTCAAAACTCACCATTCGAAAGATTTTTGCTGCTTCTTACCCACAGATTTTCCACTTAATATTTAAATAATGTTGGCTGTAGTAATTACACAAGTAATGTGCAAATAATTTACCAGCTTGTTATTTTAAAGTCCCGTAGAACCAAGGCGAACCGATTTTGCGTTAGACTTGGCGTTTGCAATGCATGTCTGTCTTTGAAGCCTGCCCATTGAAGTGCGGGTAGGTCCCGTCTGAGGTTTTAGTGCTGTGAGGTTGGTAGGTCGGTACAGCGCGTGATTTGTTACTCCTTGTTTAGTGTTGCGGTTTAAATGTAAATTTAATATCACCGTTTATCCATTATTCAACGCCAGTGGGTGTATAAACTCTCTGACGATTAATTCACCATACAAATACACCAGCAGGTATCGCGGTCGTTTCTACGTTTGATGGATGTATTAAATAGGTAACAAATTCACTTTAAATAAACATGAGTGTTTCAAGCAATAAATATATTCTGTCGTGTTAAATTATAAATTATTCAGAGATACCTACTACTGCTGTTTAAATTACAGTCAATAGAAATAATTTGTATTTTCGCAGTTCTGTTTTCGGCAGCTCCCTCATGGGTCGGTAAGGAATCGACATTAACCGGGTGCAGTAAGAATATGTGATACCGATAGTGCTCCGTTCTATGTATTTCTATTGGCGCCCGTATTTGGCTTCAGCAACTTCTCGATATTAATGCGTCTCCACTCAGATCACTTTAAGGAACTTTTAAATAACTTATAACTTTAAATTACAACTTACAAATAACAACTTATAGCTTTCAGCTTACAACTTACAGCTTACAGGTTACAAAATACAACTTATGACTTACAACCAATCGAAGCTATTTAACGGCTTACAACCAATTAATAATAATAATAATTGAATGACAAATCATTCGAATATTATGTTTATCAAAATGGATAACAAATTGCTTCTCCCAGTCCATAAATTAACAATAATACGTATAACTTATAACTTAAAATTTACAACTTACTGATTAAAAATTACAGCTTTCAGCTTACAGCATACAGCTTACAGCTTACAACTTACAACTTACAACTTACAGTTTACATATTACAGCTTACAGCTTACAACTTACAATTACAACTTATAACTAATCGAAGCTATTTAAGAACGGCTTACCACCAATTAATAATATTTTAATGATTTGATGAATAACAAATTGCTTCTCCAAATCCATAAACTAACAATAATATGCAACGTATCCATACAGCATAAGTACGATATTGTAAGAAATAAAACCCTTCATTAAAAAAAATCTGAAATACAAACGTTGCTTGTGCAATGAATGAAGAATTAGTTAGCGGAGTATTGAACCCGACGATTTGGACCACTCAACCACTAGCCGATTAATTCAACTTTTATACAATGTCATACGCACCATGTGGGCAAAACAAATCGACTTATTTTACTAAGTACTAACGTTTGAAAATTTATCAACATGAAAAGATCGTCATAAAGAAAAAGGTATCGGTAAAGCTTAATTTTAAATCTTAAATATTTGTCATTAAAAATAAATTACCGTTTTTCATTAATTTGAAAATTTCAATATTCCAGAGGTTCGGCAGAGATACCATACTATTTATGAGGCGTTGATCGAAGTGCCAAGAAACCGATTTTCAGGAAATGATCCTGACATCTAGGTGCCTTCCTGAAATTAATAATCCCGGTGAGTAGGTACTCGGGTTACGTAGCTGAAAGGGAAACAGAATATTGATGAAACAACCAAAAGAAACAAGACGCAGAATCGAACATTTAATTACTTAATAATATTGATATTCTATTTCATATTTTCAACCCCTTTTCCTAGTCTGGTCGGCTTAGCTTTAGCTTCTAGTGAATGCCTTCAGGCATCCCTTGTTGATAATTCACTCCCTGCATCTCAGGAGGTAGGGGTGTACCACCACCCACTTCTTTAGATTGCTTCGGGGTTATTTCGAAAACTCTGCTATTTTGGAGAGTCAAGTCTTCGTGCTCTCGATGACCACCGAAGACAGCGTCAGCATAGGTTGTTTTATCTTCCTGCCTGTAAGACGTGTATACTTGCCAACAGTTCTGATGGGTGTGAATACATTGTTGCTGAATGGAATAGCTAACGGCATCGATTTTTTTCGTTCGTCAGTAAGGATAGATTTAAATTCTATTTAATATCTCTAATCATTGCGAAACCTAGAGTTTTCAGTTTTTTAAGGGGGTAAGGGACGTCGGAGAGGAATTATTTATTTCTTCAAAACAATGATAATATTATTACACAATACTACAAACATGATATTTTAAGGAGAAAAGTATAAAAATTATAATTTTTTTAATTTATGTAGGCTTAGAACTTAAAAGTGAAGAAAAATAATTGTAATCTCTTCCCTGTACGTTTTTTTTAATGTACTTTTGAAATCAGCATAAATTTTTTTATTTATTTGTATGTATGGCAGTGAGGCATGGAACTGGCAGAGGAAGGATGAAAGTAGACTGAATGCTGTAGAAATGAGATCTCTGTTACGAATGTGTGGTAAAACCACGTATGATCATGTGAAAAATATTGAGATTTCTTAAAGAATGCAAGGCTGATGTAAGCGTAGTGAGCAAGATTAAGAAAGGGACGCTTAGATGGTTTGGGCATGTAGACCGAATGAACGAAGATAGGAGTGTAAGGAGAATATATGGCCCGAATGTGAATGGAAGAAGTAGCCGGGGACGTCCGAGGAAGACATGGCACGATCAAGTGAATCAAATACTTGAGTCGGAATAACAGAAGAGATTGTATGAGACGTTGTATGAATGTGAATGAAGGAAGAAGTGTATGCCAAGATCGAGTTGTTTGGCGGTCCGTCCTGCGGGGAAACGGCGTGATGGTTAGTTAGTTACTTTGTATAAAAAATTACACTATATTTTATTGTTTTAATATTTATTATAAGCATTTTAAATGAATATCATCTCTCTATTTTTGAGGCTGTTAAACATTTAAAAATATTTTGGAAAACGTACGTATTTCAAATAATATAATTTAATTTAATTTTAATTTTGATAATTGATATACCTATATAAATTTTAAAAATACGTTATGAATATTTTTCTATTTAAAAACATCACGCTTATTGTATTGCGTAATAATATTATCACTATTTAGAATTAAAAAAAATAATCCCTCTCCGACGACCCTCTCCCCCGCTTTAAAGCAATCTTTTATAATTATCTATTCGACAAAAACTCTTTTGGGGTTTCTTTACTCTTAGGCCTTCAGTCATGAAGATTTTCAACATATTCTTTTGTTACACCTTCTACGAGATTATTAACGAAATGCTTGATTCGTAGAAAAATGCATTCTGCAATAATTAACCACATCCTTTGTTTTTCGCCCTTGCGAGTGTAAGGGTGGGTAAGGGTAAGCAAGGGTAGGTATTGGAAGGAAGAGATTTATCGGCACTGCTTAATAACACAGTCACTTCAATGACGGAATAATGAGGTAATTTAAATGTAAAATGGGAACCAGGGTAAATAGGATCACCCGCGCACGGAAGAACACGGTGGCGCCGTTATCAAATTGATTTACAAAAAGGAATTGCCTCCCATTACCACGGAATGAATTTCTAAAAGTATCTGCAACAATTTGATTTAAAACGTTATTTAGATCAAGAATACGGCGGGCTGCTATTTTTGAATTAACAACGGGCCTTTGGCATCAGCAGTTACCTCTCGTTTATAAAACAAAAAAAATGTTCCCATGGCAAAAAATAACAGTGCCAAAGCAGAACATTGAAAGACAGGGAAAAAAAATAACCAAAAAAACAATAAACCCAACCTAAAAATTTAAGTCTATTATTTAACTATATTAATTTAACTATTAGCTCTGGCATCGTGAAATTTGTACAGCCCTATCTCGCTGGTCTAATGTAACTATTTTGAGCTCGGAAAGTATTTTTTTTTATGATCTATAAGTCTTTGAAAAACTAATTTCTTAATAATAAATTAACTAACTAACCATCACGCCGTTTCACCGCAGGGGTAGGCAGAAAAGACAGTTCCATGCCTCACTCCCGCAAAATAGAAATAATTAGAACAGAATAAAAGAAGAATGGTTGTCGTAAAGTATATTCTTTTTGGTAGTGGAAAAAGAAATCACTGTTTTTTTAAGCCGTGAAACTGAATTTTAAGTGGACTCTCCATACATCAGAGAATAGCTCTTTACGGAGACATGATACTTAACTTTGAAAGAATGTGTGAATAATTTAGTATTCACAGCTGGACGCCAAAGTACTGACGAAGAAGAAGAGCAATTAGATATGAGAGTCGCTTTCTTCTAAGGCTTAGTATTAATTTGTATTGTAGCCTTTTCCATAATGACCTTTTACATTAAAATTTTGATGTTGGAATCGTGGAATAATAGGCAATAGACTGTAATTAACACACTGTATAATCTCGGATTACAGGTGATAATGAAGAGATACCGGACAACCATGCATACTCACTATATAGCTACTGTTGTCTCGGTTTCATGCCGTCTCTCTCATACAAGACTTCACTCGCACGTTCATTATAGTTTTTCATTAAAATATGAACACAAAGTATAATGTTTTAGATGACTAAAAGCTTTAAACGATGAGTTGTTATTGTTTCGGATAGATTGCACGTATGCAGAGGCGTGCCGTCCATATAGGAACGTAAGCCCTGCCGCCCTACGTTACTTGCACAAAAATATGAATTATATTAAAATGCATAAAATTATTATAAGAAATCAATCTTTACAAGCGTCATCCCAACCGAACCACTGTAACGTGTCAAAGGCGGGAACTAATTATGCAAAAGACGTTCGCATCACAATTAAATGTTGAATCTATTCTATATTATATTCAAACGTATATGTGTGATGTGTTCGCAATGCGCGTCAAGGGACGACTCGTTTGTGTTAGAGTCTAAAAATCAGTGCTTTTCGACATTGTCAGCAAATGTGTCAGTCAGTGCCATCTGTTGGTACGTCTATTAATCAGAACAATTTTACTAACGAAATACCGATAATATCATGTTGGCTTTTCTTACAAAATATCATACAATCAATTGATTCGCTGCTGTTATTACTGCTACTTTTACAAACTCTGTGCACGCCATTGCACGTATTCATTTGTGTCGCGTATTGCAAGTGACAAGAGACATTTTATTGTGGCCATTAGTAACGGTGCCGTTTGGCAAGTCCCAACTGTATAAGCAAGGAGACAGTCAGTTAAAAAAGGTTGCAAAGTGGAAAACTGACCCGGCGTATTTTCTATTTCAGCTCAGCGCCTCACGTGCCTCTAACTTACCTGGTGATGAAATAATGTTTGCACTTTCTTAGCGGGATGAAGCAAAACGACCAAAGCATATTTACGAATTGTTCCAACAAAATCACTAGGTAAATATTTTGTTGACGCGTCTTTAGCATATTTTATTGTGGAACGCATAAAATTTAATTTTTTAACGCGTTTCTTGTAGATTCTATCATTATATTGGTATTAAACTAGAAGCTGACTGCAAAACTTCTGGACACGAAGAGGATCTAAATTGTTGTCATGGAATCAGCACAAATCGTAAGAACTATGTAATAATTATTATTTATATAATTTTTTTACTGCGAAATACAAATCAATCACTTTTTGTTCCGGAAAATCTTAACCCTTACTACTCATTTGTCGGGTGCCAGCCGACATCACTATTTGTACGCTACAACTCAGGTGTCGGCTGGCGGCCGACAAGATAAGACGTGCGCGCCCGGTGTATTTTCGCGCGCAAAACTTGACACGTGACGTTGTTTCTTGTGATTATTCGATTAAAAAAAACATTTAAATTCATGTTTTAATAAGATTTTAACTGTGTTTGTTTTACTATAAAATTACCTTTTTGTAACTGCCTATCAATAAATTAATATTTTGACATTTAAATTAGAGTTGGCTGACAACAAATATTAAAAAATAATGGAGTGGTAGGGGTTAAAATCGGTTAAAAAATAAAACTTCTCAGCTTAGCTTATAAGCTTTAGCATAAATTTCCGTTTCGATTCATCAGGGTGAAATAAAAATTACCTGACGGTTACGAGTATTTTCGTCTGACACCAGATCCTAATAATTATCTAATAAAATCAACTTTCTATTTAAAAGAAAACAAAACGTGATACGCGTACACAGATGGCGCTAATTTAATGTTTAAAAAAAAAACGCTTTTAGCACTAACCCTTTTAAATATTGTGATGATTTTTTTGTTAGCGGTTAGTGTTAGGTTACACGGAATATGAAATGAAATAAATTGTACTTCAAGAAACATCTAAAAATATTGCATATGTTAGTGTTACAAAAATATATTGTATTTTTATTTAAGTTTCTTGAAGGACTTTAGCTTTAAACCTACGATAACAATTTATTTCATTTCATACGCCAACGAACAATTCGTTTCAATAATTAAAGTCAATATGGTAAAAGTGTTTTTTTTTCTAACATATTTATATTAGCGCCATCTATGTGAGCATATTAATGAACATCATAATCTTGCTTTGGTCACCCCTGTATCACCCGTTTAAAAAAGTATGAATTAACAAATAGAAAAAAAAATAATATGTACGTCATGTAGCATGGCTTGTATGTTTAATAACCTGAGATACACCCCCAATTCGTCCTGTACTTTTCTCCAGGGCCCCTGTGCCCCGTGCCCGAGGAGTGTTGGCTCGGCTACTTTACTTGGCAGTGTTGGCACCTTGCCTGCTGCCAACAGCCTACCCTCGCCCCGGGAGAGGGCTCACGAAAAATCTAATTCTCCTGCAATTCTTCTTCTCATGGTTTATGGAACGTTTATGACAGTGCAAGTTTTATTTATTTTAGAACACAAGTTTAGAACGTTCAGTTGAATCATTATTTCTATGTCTAGTTACTCTTAAGGCCATTCTTTCCAACCCTACTAGCCGAAATTTTGCCTCAACACTGTTCAAATGCACAAATGGACTCTTCTCAACGAAAGTCTCTATCAAACTTACGATCAATTTAAGATAACGATTTTTTGGATTAAGTTCCCCTCAACAGTGGACTAGTTATAAAAATTGACAATGGGGTGAACAAATGTCAGTGAAATTTCAAACGTCATTATTCATTCTCGATCTATTTATCGCGACTCAAATATTGAATGATAAATATTTATTTCCGTTTTCGAATGTCAAAACATGTTTTTTGCATATTTTAAATGAAACTGAAGAGAAATATATTTTACTTATTATAAGCTACGTTTTCCTTTTCTTTCACGAAAGAGAAACATCAAATGTACGTCTATGAAAGAGAGCGGGCACTATTTTATTTTATATGAAAGTGGGCGGGCACTATATTATAGTCTATGAAAGTGGACGGGCACCTCCATAGATAATTTAGTATAAAAAATTCTTGGTAACAGGCAAACAGAGCGATTGCTCAACAAAAGATTTGGCTAATCGGTGCCTCAGATTGATGATTCGAATAGTTGGGAAGAACGGCCGTTATTGGATTCGAAATAGAGTTTACAACTTTCTTGAGATTGTGCTGTTACAATAATGTTGTGACATTGTCAGGCAGATTAGTTACTGACTACATTTTTCACGCGTCTTGACACTGTGTCGTACGCACTAATCTGAAACATTTATGTTGATAATCAGGGGGGCGATTCCGGTTCTTTTAAATGATAAGACATTGTCCTTATCCTTACGCAGACTTTTAGTTTAACTACGTTTCCGGTTCTCTCGGATGTGCAAATGTCATTAAGCGAATGACATTCTATAAAAATATCGATGATTGGGTTGTTTTAACCAAATGAAAATTCAATATTATCGTGAGTATTGACTTTAAATATTTGTGGATTGGGTAGTTTTAACCAAATGAAAACTCAATATTATCGTGAATATTGACTTTAAATATTTGTGGATTGGGTAGTTTTAACCAAATGAAAACTCAATATTATCGTGAGTATTGACTTTAAATATTTGTGGATTGGGTAGTTTTAACCAAATGAAAATTCAATATTATCGTGAGTATTGACTTTAAATATTTGTGGATTGGGTAGTTTTAACCAAATGAAAATTCAATATTATCGTGAGTATTGACTTTAAATATTTGTGGATTGGGTAGTTTTAACCAAATGAAAATTCAATATTATCGTGAGTATTGACTTTAAATATTTGTGGATTGGGTAGTTTTAACCAAATGAAAATTCAATATTATCGTGAGTATTGACTTTAAATATTTGTGGATTGGGTAGTTTTAACCAAATGAAAACTCAATATTATCGTGAGTATTGACTTTAAATATTTGTGGATTGGGTAGTTTTAACCAAATGAAAACTCAATATTATCGTGAGTATTAACTTTAAATATTTGTGGAAAGTTATTTGTCGCATAATAATGCTACTAAATGAATCGATTTAACAAAATTGCTGTGTTTGTTAAGTACATATGTCAAAAGTCGTAAATTTCAGATGCGATTTAAATTCTAAAAATAATAATAAACTACGCGTCTTAAGTATGTGTGATGCACTCATAATTTTTAGTAATGCTGTAATAATTAAAGCATAAACCCCTGTAAAAATATATTGTCATTGACGTGGAATCGGAACCCCAGTTAAGTGTTTTTAACCCTAAGGATAAGGACAATGTCTTTTCCTTAAAAGGTCAACAACATAAGCACGACAGAAGAAACCGAGAATAATGGAAGCTCTTTAAGTAGACTTTCATCTAACAATTGATAGATCTTTGCTGATTATGTTAATATAATCCATTCTTCTCCACTCAACATCCCGAAATATGGCATAAATCCTATTAATCGTATTAATTTGAAAAGTAGCTTTTATATGAAAACCTTTTTTTTTTAAATATAGCCTTATCAAATTCCTTTATTTACCACATTCCAGCAAGTATTATTAACATAACAAAACAATCTCCAACACTGTATCAAGATCGCAACAACACCGATTAAACTTTACCGCAATAACGGGAAAGACATTTTTCATTTGTAAATAAAAGCAAACTCCGTTGAAGTTTATTGCATGTTCGATGATCAGATAAAACGGGTAGCATTGCCAGGATAGCAGCCAGCAGCCGGCAGGTAGAGCTAGCAGCCAAGAAGCGAAGTCGTCTGCTCTGTGAACAACGGCTCCCTGCTAATTTAATGGGATTGCGTAATTTACTAGCAGCGATGTAAGTCCTGGCTTGTTACCGGCACACCGCTAACGCCACCTCCTAACTCTAGAGCTAGACCTCGTATTCCTAGTCTCGTGTTCGCTGCATTCCGGGCGGCCGGGGCACCCGTAACAAAACCAATCCTTTAATCCTGGGTAGGTTTACCATCCAACATAAACACCGACGTTCTTGCGGAGGGCGGGTAACTTATTTCCTTAATTCCTTTCTTCTGCTCGCCTGCTCCATAAATAACGCAGAGCAGAGACAATAGCGATCTCGATAAATATTACTCTAACCAAATAAAACACAATTATATCTCAATTTATGAGACTGAAACGCAGACACTTCCAGTTTGTTTTGAATAACTCGTTTATTTTACTCTTCCTCGTAAATATCAACCCATAATTCACGACGCTACTCTTTCATTTCGATGGATTATTTTCAGAAATGCATTAATTTGGAATAACAGACGACAACGATTTATAATTCTTCAAATTTTCTATCCGCTTGGATAAAGTTTGATGAATGTCTATTTGATCAGCCTGCTTTTCAGTAACACAATCTCCACACGGAGGCTGTCGCATTGTGTCAAACTTCTTCATGTAGTCTGAAATTTTGCTAAACCGCGCCGTAATAAACTGCCCACGAACTATTCGGTCGAAAACCTTTACGGGCATAGTTCCCGAAGTAGCTACGGAATACAGAACCCAGAACATAGGACTCTTGGTGGCCTGGAAATGCGGGTTCGGGCGGGTGACTAGATTTATAGTTCCAGAAGCGGTCCCAACAATGCACCGGCGGGATTGATGTCCTGTAAAGACCATTCAGGAGCGTTTTTACTGAAGTCACAACCGATACATAAATTTCACGAACCATTCCGAATGAATAACAACTTTTTTCGAATTGGAAATGCTTTCATTTCGCCTTTTTTAGTCAGAGGTTAACGATCACCCCGAGATGAAATAATCTAAACCTTCCTACGTAGGTACACGTGTTATTTTTTTGTTTTTGCATAAAGGCGTAGCATAAAATCTGTTTTCATATCTTAGCACAAACTCTCTACCGGTGATCTTTGGTATCATGAAATTAGCAGATATTTTTCTTTGTGGGAAATCTAGGTCAACACAATCATGTTAAGCTTGCAATGTCATTCTCATAATGAACCATGGAACTTTAAAATCTCAGTTTTACTGTAATAAAATAATGCATCACACCACATTCATCAATCGTTCAATACCTACCAAATAAAATTCCGTAATAAAATGTATACTGGAGACGAGGGTGACTTTTTCTTCTCACAGCAATTTTTAGTGCAATGTACTACTGAAGCTTTCCCATAATATGCGCATCTTGGTGCTTAAAACTATGTTCCTGATAAAACATAAAGATGCGAGTATTATAACTGGTGACGCGAATCTACGACTCCACTGTACCGGCCGTTCGCGTGTGAAGCCGGGTATAAACCCTGCAATAATTTAATCGCAAGAATTTACTCGAAGGACCAGCTCCCAAAATTATGTCATCTATAATTATCTGGAACAAATTCGGCACTTTCTTAAACTCGATGGCGCAATATATATAATTTGGCACGTGGAACATGTGATAAGATAGCCCAAATTGGAAAAAGGTATTGAAAGGAATTTACCCCGATTACAGCTCCTTTACTTCCGCGTTTTTCCTGTATATCACTCCAATATGTCACCTCCGCTCGCTCCGAGATATCAATTGCAACTGGCTTCCGGCAGGTAGTTATTTCCAAGGACAGATTAAGTGGATAAGAAGGGATTTAATGTTGAGGTTTACTATTCATCGTTATTAAGCAAGTTTCTATATGTATTCCTCATCAATATGGTGCGATCAAAAACAATTAATACTACAGAGATTTCTAGAAGTGATTTTGTGAACAATGTAAACTTAAAATAATTCCGTGTAGCCGATGCATTATTACCAATTCAACGGCGTATTCACCTTAAGATCTTAACTTTCATTATGCCAGCCATTAAGTTATCCCCTTTGAGATAGTTGTTCACTTGTGACAAAATTAAAACATTCTGTTCAACTTTAACGACTTTCCCAGGTTTTTAAAGTTCCATTAGCTAATTTTCCGACTCCTTTTGTTTCCGTCGAGTCGGGTTCTCACGGTCTGCGCGAGGTGCTCCTCTGAACTCGGAATAAACAATCCGCTTGTTAAGTTCCCGTTTACGTTTAATTTACACGGCAAAGTGACACAGAAACTAGTGCCTTAGAAATACTTAATGCTCTTTGTGTTCTTTTAACCTCCGTGAGCATTGTACCCTGAACCCTGAACTCTCCGCCAGATGTGAGGATCTCAGGGTGGGCAAGAGTTTTATGTTGGTGTTTCTTTGGGGTATTTTTTTTTACTCATGCGATGCGTGATGGCTGAGAGTTATTAGAAAAAGGTGTACATGTTTGAAACAGTGCTACGTCCGTCTAACTCAGCGATTTCGAAAGCTTAAAGCGGGCGATATCGCCCCCTCAGGGAGGCAGAGGAAAGATCGGGGTGGGTGGTGGTAGCCCTAGAGGGCACTGCAAGACTTTTAGAGGTTGTCAAAAAAGTTTGTTGTTTTAAGTTAATTTCGTAATTTTTTAAATGCTTTTCTACTTGACTATACATACAGGCATTAACTGTCGCAAGATTCTTATAACATCTTTTATGAATTGTTCATATGCACGAAACGACGTTCAACGTGCTTTATTTTACAACCGGTCGGTTATCATATCATCAAGACGGCTAATTAATTAACTGACCAACCATCACGCCGTTTCCCCGCAGGGGTAGGTAAAGGAGATGGAAGAACTCTGTATTTCTACATGCACCTTGCTTTCCAATAACAAATAAACCACTTTCAACCATTCGTGTATATGTTTTGTTCATTATAATAAATAAATTGCTTTAAAACACACACCGGCTGTGTAGTACACATAATCTGCGAGCAATCTAACCTAACCTGCAGAAAAGAAGTAATAACGATGTAAAACTACGAAACGGGAGCCTCAGCACGGGTAGAGCATCCAGTAAAGACCACAATCATTATTACCACATTGCAATTTTTTTTTTTGAAATTGAATACATTTTAATTCAATTTACAATACTACACTTCTCTTTTAAGCAATAATTGTGTAGATAAGCGGAGTGTACATGTTTATATGTTTACATAGTAATGTTTCCTAAGATGTTACATGAAGATTTTTGAATTGATGAATAATAATAATAATAAAATGGTTTGCATGAAAATATTACAAAGTTGGTAGTTTACATAATGGAAAAAATAGAGTGTCTAGCAACAAGTTTTGATTTAGTAGCTTTTTTTATTAGTTTCTATATAATTTTGATATTACAAGGTAAGGTATAAATATTAAAAATACATATATATTATAGAATTTTTTCATAGTCCTCTTCACTAGGAGATCCTGTGTTGAGGCGGACCAGGTTTTTGCACAAAAGTGTTTCAGCCACTTCTATATTTCAACTTCAAGGTTAGGGTAGGGTCTTTCCAGTAATTTCTATGACGTTTTTTTGAGAATAGTAGTCAGTTCTTGTTCTGGTAATTCCTTAAGCCAAGTTTTGCTGGACTTAATGCAATTGATTGAATTCCTTTTTTGATATTAAGTTATAATAAGAATAACATCGAATAAAGAATGACCGGTCAGTGGCTGAGTTGGCATCGCGTTTGGGTCTCACCCAGGCGTCGTGAGTTCAATTCCTCGGCTGGCTAAGTCCTCCACTTACGACACAAGCAACATCTTCCGATTAATGTGATGGTAGTAGGAGATTTTCAAATATTGTCAGGTTATTCGTAACCGGGGAATAATTGTCTTTCTTTAAAAAAAAATAATTTAATGAAATTTGTGAAATTAGTTAAGTGAATTAAATGACTTAATTTTAACACGCTAGTTAAATTAATTGCATGATTTCAACGAATTAAGTGATTTAATTGAAATATGTGAGTTAAATTAATTGAGTGAGTATTTAAGAGAAATGGACGAATCAAATGAATTACGGGAATCAAACAAATTAAAAGAATTGGAATAATTATATTACAATCACAAAGGTTCTGTACTAGTTTTTGAGATAAAAATGGGAAATGTTTGTAATGGGGATGATAATTGAAGGAGTGAATCTTTATTTGTTACTACTTGCTGGTGAAGTGGTTTCGTCTTTTCTTAGGAATATTCGCCCATATTTCAAATCATTTTAAAGAGCGCACGTTTGAATGTATTTGTGCACGCCGATAGTAGTTCAAATTTATTCAAAATCGTTCGGAACAGCCGCCCGCAATCCCCTCTTGTCCCCGCAGTAATCCCAAGATACGGTACACCACTACATTAGCAAGAATTTCTTCGAAATGATTTCACTATACTATTGTAAACATAGACAATAGATACAAAGGCCATAAACAATAGAAAAGCGCGCGCGCAACCCATATCGCCAACATCTTTCACCCATACGCATAGCGGCGCCCTTCCTTTATTTCTACCTATTTATTTTGTTGGTTTATTTATTTAAATTAAAATAGTACATACGTAAAATGGTTACATGTTATGTTTTAATATAAACATATAACATAATTGAAACAAAAACATATTAGCAATTAAAGATACAAACTTCATTTTAAAAAATCAAATTAACGCCAAATGCACCTATACACCAAACGCATTACTTTCTTTAACTCCGCCCCCACCACTTTTATAGTCCATTCAGTTTGGTTGAAACTCGGCTACAGTTTACACGCTTCCATGCCATATATCACTTTGTTTCTATTATCTACGGTCGAAACAGTAAAAGCCATCTTCCGCAGTGGGGGGGAAGAAAATTTTCTTTCGCAAAGTTGTTGTGGGACAAATAAGTTTTGGGAACTCTGATCTAAATATAAGTATTTCTAAGCTGTGTTAGCTAAGAAGAGTTATATTTCTTCTGGGTGTGTGGCTGAGTGGTCGTTATGCACGGTTTGCGGGCCCGGGGGAAGCGGGTGAAGGAAGGGGCTGGGGTTTGCGGTACCCCAGGCGCACATTACCGGGACAATGGACTTGGAATGCCAACAGTTTTCCTTCAATTTATCCAGATACAGTATTGTATTTTGTACTCGCGCGGCCATGGGAACCCTTGAGAAAAACAGCTTCTTATTTATGGGACGCTCGTAAATAATTTTACTAATAAGTTAGATGAAGTTACGAGCTATAATTTTACGCAAAATGTTATTTACGTGAGTAATATTTATTGTTATTTATGCGTTTTTGGATTGCACAACGCCAGCTTGTGGCCTTTAGTCTAAAAATAAGTTCACAACTTGAATATAGGTTCACAATGTTCAGAATAACCTTAAGGCGATGCAATGCGAAGTAATACAAAATCATGTGGTTTTTTTTTGAAAATTTGATGGCCTAGAAATATCATAGATGATTTAATTAAATACTGCAAGTAGAACACAGCTCGGCATTTCGTTTAACCGGGCCTTTTACTAAGGCTAGACAAAAATAAAGTATCAGATCTAAAAAAAATGTTTAATGTATAAAATATCCTACTCACGAAACCTTTTTCGGATATTGTCTCATTGCTCATTGTGGCAAATTAAGTTTTTTTAGTATATGACCTCAAAACATTTTAATCTTTATGCCTGAGATTTTCAAATTAAAATAAAACACGCATTTTGGTGACGTTTTTTCTCCGTAAACCAAAAAACGCGACCGGTGTTGAGCGGGAATTTCAACCTTTTCGGCATCTGCTTGAGAACTGCATGATTTCGTTCGAATTTTACGAAGTGGATCCCTTTAACGTGATTTTTTTTTATTTAGTAAATCCTGTCACTTTCTTCCACTTGTATATAATTATGTAATGTCTATCGTGTCAGCTGTATTTGAAACAGTTGGTTATTCGCATCAACGATTTAGTCAGAAAAGCATACAAGCTTCTAAGCTTCGTAATCAGAAGTTCATATTCATTTCTCAACGTGCAAATACTGATTTTATTATATGTTACAGCGTTCTAGTGTTAAGTGTATTGGAGTAGAATTCTACCATTCGGGCCCCACTTGAACTAAATTACATTATGTACGTTGAAAAAGTTAATAATAAATTTTTAAGATTTTTATTTAAGCGTCTCTACGAACGATACCTACCCTTGGCTATACCCATATATCTATATTTTGAATACGGCCAATTACCACTCCTTGGAGACACGTAGAGATATTGCTCCAAAAAATATTTTTATATGAAATTGAAAAATACTAATATAAAAAAGTCCGTGAATTTTTTTCGGGTGCGATATATTTTAACTGTATGTTAAAACTAACATAATAAATAGTGGAGAATGGTGTTAAAAGTGTTATTTTACAATGTTCGCTTGTTTTTAAGATCGCCTCTCGAACTAACCGAAATCAAAGAGTTCAAGCAAATTTTTACCTTACTGAAGTGCCAAATGTGTGAAAAATTCTATCAAATTCGAATACTTTGAAAAACAATTAATGAACTCCGGGCTTCGCAAATACGGTTCAGGCGGTAATAGACCCCGTTGTACACCGAGATGTGGGAGATCGCAGTTCAAAATCGAACATCTTGAAAAATAACTCCGTATATGAAATTAGAGTCTTAATATACGGATATTATTTTCTATCGTTTAAATGTGAAATAACACAATTTAAATAAATAAAATTTTCTTATATACGCCGGGATTCGAAGTCGAGAAGCTTTCCCTAGACCATGGAGGCCGTTTGTCTTTCTTTAGTCCTATGACAATTTACTTAAAACTACTATTAAACATTATTCCATGTTTTACTTATCAGATCATACCACCTGTCACTGCCATCTTCAGACCAATACATACTTTTATCTTTTATAATATTTATCTGACAGTTAAATCTCTCTAACAATCTGCGTCGCTCTCGAGTGTTTTAGGGGTAGTTAGCCTCTATTTCCTTTATCTCCTCGTGGAGAGGGGGCTCGTGTGTAGGGTGAAAAAGCTCCCTCTAAATGACTTAGGAAGGTATTGTCCGCCGCACGCGCCCTCCTTCATTACACCCTCACACTACCCGCAAAGAAATGGTCGCAAAAAATATTTGAACCACGCATTAATTCGGACAAATACCGGGTGCTCTTTTATACTCTACTGTACTTACAAATTATTTGCCGCCTCTCAAAAATAAATTTAAAATCTTATGTTTTTGTTAGGCATTTGAAATATGTCAAATAAAATATGTAATTTGGGTACGTACAATCATCTGTTTATTGTACTGTTGAAATACTCGAGTCATGCCGGGAGTCAGAATAAGAAAATAGTTTGTATTTAATTATTTATTTCTTAACTTTAAAGAAGTTTTGAAAAATTAAGACAAAAATGTCCCGATAAACTACTTTTTAGTATATTTTCATATGTAACTGACCGGGAAGTGTGTGTACTTTGTTTATTGGGAATAATTTAAGAATTTGACTTTTATTTAAATTTATTTGATTATTTATGAGTCTACTATTAGTGTTTTTGGCGCTCCTCATTTCTAACGCTTCCAAGTAATCTAGTCAAATGCCTGTTACATTTTTATGCAGTAAACTAGTGCCTGTATTTTTATTGGATGTGTGGTCTGTTTCTAAGAGATGGTTGGCAAATGCAGAGAAGCCATTATTGTTTAGACATCGTAAGTGTTCTTTTACCCGGATATTAACATTACGCGACGTCAGCAGGTACCTGCTGATCTCCCACCCTTGGCCCTCCACTCGCCTGTTTTTATCAATCTATAACACATGTATATCTTAGTTCATAGTTTAGTATTATACTGGTCTGAAGAAGCTACGGTAGTAGCGAAACCCGGTCGGCAAGTATAAAATAAAAGTGATGTAAACAAAGTTGTTGTTTTATTTTTTAAATTACTTTTTAGTAGTTTGATCGACGAGTGCTTGTCTTCCAAAATCTTTAATTAGTTTACAGTCAAGGTACTTATGTATATATAAAAATAAAATAAAAACACAGATAACGATATTAATCTTTAAAGCTTAAATATTTCTTAATGATCTTATAATCTAATATAAATAATATTTCCTAATAATCTAATACAAACAATTTCGTTCAGCTAGCCAAGTCGTATTTATTAACTATTTTTTTTTATTACAATTTTCAATATCAGTTGAGCCGACTATTATTAGCGTGCTATATTAATGTGCATGAAGCAAAAAGCGTGTGTGTCGAGACAGAGTTGTGTGGCGGTCCTCTCTGCCTATCCCTGCGGAGAAACGGCGTGATTATGATCTAATCTATAAACACCGCTATTACCATTTCAAGTAAACCATTTTTTTATTCTGATTGGTTGTAATTCACCAGGGGATATACTGAGGAAATCTACCAGTTTGGATGTATAATGTCACCTTATTTATTGTGCAAAAGTTATGATTATCGATGTTCCATTCAAAGGTCTGCGTTCATCATCGTACTGATTACAGATCTGCAGTAGGAGAATCATTTAAAAGGGATTATTGCTTGTGTCGTGGTGTACTCTATCGTGGGAGTAGTATGGGGAATTGAGAAGACAGCGGGGGGGTGTTCCAAACTATTTCGAACCAATTTGAACCACTATCGGTGTCCACAAATACATTCAAATCTGCCCTCTTTAAAATGATTTGCCTGTGGGTACATCGTATTATTTATTCCTTTGACTTCCCGTTATCCCGGGATACGCTCCCG
Organism: Halesus radiatus; assembly: GCA_022606495.2. Taxonomy (NCBI): domain Eukaryota; kingdom Metazoa; phylum Arthropoda; class Insecta; order Trichoptera; family Limnephilidae; genus Halesus; species Halesus radiatus. Next base: position 269,556 of record JAHDVE020008949.1, on the reverse strand, counting down.
GAAAACTCAAAGTCCACCGTATTTACCCGGTGGGCGGAATCGAACCAGGATTCAAAGTAATTGCTTGCAAATTGACTGTGCCAGCTACTTAGCGATTGGCTCAATTAGCGCAGCTAAGTCACAGGCAGGCATGTGGCACCTTGCCAAACGGCGATTTCCACACCTAACCATTTCATGCTCACACCAGTGTGATCGTATTATACTTTCTGCAAATACGTCTTAATTACTTCTACTCGTTGCTTGCGTGTCGATCTTTAGCCCTTTGAGAGCTTTAGTTTGTATGTGTGTGTGTGTGTTTTTATTTATTTATTTTATTTACATATTTAATCTCTTCCTTTTCGTGAAATTTTGGTTGATAAAGTGTGGGCAGGTATTTATAATTATGATTTACACCTTGTTCTTGATTAGCCTATCACATTTAATGAACCGCGTTGCTAAACTCGTATACGATCACTATAAATTGTTCTGCGATGGCTATAACATAAATAATACCCATCACTTTCATTAGATTTAATAGTACGATCTCTGTATTCATACCCAGGCTCATTTCGTATGGACATTTATTATTTAGAAGCACTCAATTTACTGGTCTTACGAGAAAACATCGAGGCGTAAAATCTGTACACCAGTATTTTCATGTCATACTATTTTATGTAAATATCTACGTACTTACTTGAATAGTAAAAGCTTTGTATAATGGGCCAGTTATTTTGGTTGCCAAAGCACTCCTCGTATTAAACATTCTATTCGAAGTACGCATTCCCAGTGGAACCTCAAATGGGCAATAATGCTCGCATGGACTATCAATTCGCTTCAAATAAAGGCAACGTTTAGACTTATTTATCGAATCCACCGCGGGCGAGCGAATTCTTCCCTGAAACGTTGAAATGTCGAATTGTTCGTTCAGAAATGAAACTTGCTATATCAACAAAAGCGGACTTTAATTAATTTCAGCTAAAAGCTTCTGAATATGAAGTAACATTTAAATTACAAAGGAATCTTTTTGCAACGAAAAAATATTAAAAAGATCTTTGTTTGTTTCGTCGAGATTTTACATTGTTTACTCTGAGATTGCGATGAACTGAATACAAATTAATGTTTGTTTATTGTGTTTAATTTAATTTCATTTCTAGAACTCCGTATTAATTTAATTTATTGGAAAAACTTATTGAAGCTTATAAAACTCATAGCATACATATAGTACATAGAAAATAAAATGGGATCAAGTCGCATCTGATTTATTTTCTGTATTTTTGTTAATATTATCTTCTTCGATGATTAAATATTACAATGAAGTTTATCTGACGGTCTCCACGGTGGAGGGGTAAGGCTCTCGACTACGAATCTGAAGGTCGCGGGTTCAAATCCCGGCGTGCACAAGTAAATTTATTTAATTAATTTGTGTTGTTTCACAATTAATTCATTTAAAATAAGAGTGTATGTGCGCACGTTCCAGAGTAGAAGATACTCTCAGTATCGCCCTGGTGAAAGACCACCATTCAGAATTGAAATTTTGCTTGAAATGGCTTTTAGCCGTGTTTGGTGACCAGATCTGAATACCCAGGTATTTCCCTATTTCCCTACCTTCCTCTTCCCCTTCTCCTTCTCCTCCTCAATACCTTCTGCCTCATAACATTCCCCAATTGGGAATGCAATAGTCTCACTGGCTCCAGAGGGTTGGTAGCAGTTGGGACTCTTGTGCGGTATTCATATAAAAAAATATATATAAAAAAAAGCTTTTGTAAATTATTCCAATAAATTTAATATTCTTTCTGGACTCGTAGAAAAGTCAATGGATGTTCCATATAAATAAAAAAAAATCTGAATGATATATCCGGGACACTATCTGCATTACAAATATATTTGGATAGAACTTTACAATCACACAAAAAGATAGCAGCCAATAATATGTGCTAACCAGAGTGGTGTGTCTATCGGCTAACCTCAACACAACACGACGACTTCAATTTTTTCATACTAATTTTGAAACGTTATAGCAATAGTTTTACATATTGGATTTTATTCAGACCACTCTCTAAACCGTCCCTGCACTGATAAAAATAAACTGTGCTATTTTCAGCGAAACCTGTCAGAAAATCGAGGACAGACGAACAAATATTAATTTTTACAAATAAAGAAGATTTATGTGTAATAACAATAAATTATGTATCCCCATGACAACTTGCTTATGTGGTTTATGGTGGAATTTCTAATAAATCCAATAAATTATAATTAGAAATATTTTTTTCCGATTTTTCGCTGTCGGATAAAATCTTGTCGCCAGAGTCATCTTATTATGTTCAGCCTTGATAAATCATAACCGGTTTGTGAAAGAGTTTAAACGCAGTACTGGTTTGTAATAATCGATAATCTCAGTAACAAGCTTATAATAGCATGGTGATGGCTTTCCGGTGAGACTTTAATCGACGTGATCATCGGAAGTCTGGTGCCGCCTGGAATAACCAATATCGAAGGTCTACCGGGCCACTTAATCGAAAATTTACATTCTCGATTTTTTCTATAAATTCATGCAAATTCTAGAGAATTATATAAATCTTGTAAAGATGGGAGTTCTTCTTCCAAGTATTTGTATTAACAAGAGTTTTAAACGCAATTTTCAATTTGATATACCTACAATTTTTTTATCTGTCCAGATCCAGTGGGACTCTGACATCCCCAAATAATTAATTAATTTATTTATACTTAAATTAACAAACAAAACAAAAATATTAGCCACTCTTTTCACTAGGACAGTCCTGTGTTGAGATGAGCAGCTTTACAATTTTAGTGAAACGATACAATATCTAAAGTTATTCAAACTATAAACAACTATAAATCTTTAAATTGGACCTTACATTTATAGATTACAACAATAATAATTTCATTCTAACCCAAATAACTATCATAAAGTATTTGTGCTCCAATTAGCCACACTCTTCATTTTGTCATTCCAGATATTTATTTTTTTCAAAATATATCTAAGTAATAAAGTTCTTATGTAGGTACCTATTGTGTTTTCTTCTTTGAAAATATTCTACCCAAGCAAACCTTCTTCTTTTGAATATGTAATCTGTGGCTGACCAGATTGGTGCATCTATGGGCTAATCTCAATACAACATGGCGGGTTCAATGTTTTTCATTCTAATTTTAAAATATTATAACAACAGTTTTACATATTGGATTTCATTAAAACTACTCTCTAAACATTCTCAATTTTTTTTTTAAAATAAAACTGGTTGTCGAAATGCAATGTATTTTTCGAAAATTTACACAGATATTACAAAATATAAGTATACCAGTACAAATTATTTCGTTTCTTCGTTTAAATTGTGCATTTTTAAATGACCCGAGCTCATTTGTGGATTAGATTTCAATTTTGGTTTGGGCACACTCAATTGAAATATTATGTGCTCATTAAATGCACGATTTGGTAGGCAAATTGACTATAGGGCAAGTAACTTACCTGTTTTGTCAATGTAGCCAAGTTAATCGATTCCTTATAATTTAATTCTGACTAAGCCATCAGCATTTGCCTCAAAATACGTACCACGGAGCTCGAAATTTGAATGCGTTGTGACTGAAACCGAATAAAGATTGTATTCCATTTTTGTTCCCAGTCACGTTTTTTTTTTTTTTTAAATATATATTTGCGACCTCTGATAACCTCTGAAGTCAAGTTAAAGTACACCATATTGTTCCTATTAAACTACTACATTGTATTGACTTTAATTCAACCCTTTATCTCATTAAAGTGTTGGGATAATGCGTAATATTGAAACATACATAAATACATACCTACAAATTTAAAAATTCGATATTTACAGTACATATTATACATTTTGGGTTAAGAATTTGCTTGCATTATCTTCTCGAACTCCGATTTTAATGTGGAAGACAGCAAATGTATCTGCTACATCTTTATCGCACGTAGAGCTACCGTAAGTTATATTTTATTCCATGAATATAATATTTTGTATGTAAGCTCTTAGGCCTCTTAGATATTTAAATATAATTACCAGGAAAACAAGTTAAAGTGGGGAGGTACTAGAATAGTGATCCTAAGAGCTTCTAAGATGAGACCATACCGATCTTATGAAAAGGAGGCTGCGTCTCTGGGTGTTTTCTCCGTTAGAAAGGTGGTATAAGAAGGTTCTAGAAGTAAGTTCTAGAATCGGATTAGAAGGTTTTGATTTTTGTCCCCCCGCCTTTTTTATACCTGCACACCAAACGCATTACTAATCGCCGCTTTGATAGTCTGTGCATTTTGGACGTAGCTCGGCGACAAGATAAAGTAATTTTTTTTGATGTTTTAAATTAGTTAATGTACCCTAATCAAAAAATAATTTTAACAAATAATTAAATATAAGTAAACAGTTTTCGATAATGGTTATAGTACTAAATTAATAGATAATAAATTAATCAAAAAGTTTAACAATTTTTTTATTAAATCTTATGTATATCCACAAATAACCGATGTTAGCAAACAGTGGAGAAAAATATTGTTTTTTTTAATAATAGTACTTCAAATTTAATAATTGAAAAAATCTCAAATACTATTCAACCAGCTTTTTATACTAATAATCAATTCAAAAATTATATTTTATTGTATTTTTTCGGCATTCACTATATAGCAATTTCTAGACATTTTGTTTGGAAGTTTTATTTACTATGTACTTTTGCTATTTTTTATTTATTAAATTCGCTACCGGTTTCAACACAACCGTGCCATTCACTATTTTTAAGAACGCTAGTGAATGGCACGGTTGTGTCGAAACCGGTAGCGAATTTAATAAATCAAAAATAGCAAAAGTACATAGTAAATAAAACTTCCAAACAAAATTATATTTTAAATAACAAAGATAAAGATAATATTTTAAATAAATCGGGGGTATATAAATTAATTTGTAACGATTGCAACTATGTTTACATAGGAAAGAGTTAAGGAACACCTAAGGTGTTTGAATAATAACAATTATTCTGAATTTGCCAATCAAATTTTAGAAATCAATCATTATGCATACAAATACAACCGGTTTACAATTAAACAAATTTCAAATTTTAGAAATCAATCATTATACATACAAATACAACCGGTTTACAATTAAACAAATTTGAAATTTTAGAAATCAATCATTATACATACAAATACAACCGGTTTACAATTAAACAAATTTGAAATTTTAGAAATCAATCATTATGCATACATATACAACCGGTTTACAATCAAACAAATTTGAAATTTTAGAAATCAATCATTATACATACAAATATAACCGGTTTACAATTAAACAAATTTGAAATTTTAGAAATCAATCATTATACATACAAATACAACCGGTTTACAATCAAACAAATTTGAAATTTTAGAAATCAATCATTATACATACAAATATAACCGGTTTACAATTAAACAAATTTGAAATTTTAGAAATCAATCATTATACATACAAATACAACCGGTTTACAATCAAACAAATTTGAAATTTTAGAAATCAAACACAGCGTTAATAGTGAATTGACTATAATTAATATTCGATTTCTTTTAATATCCATTTCTTGAACTTGTTTTCATATTAACGTTAATAATAAAAGTATTTTTTTTTAAATTTATTATTAAATGTTTTATAATAATTTTGTATTAACATTTTTGTACAATTGCTTACCTACTTTAATAAATTTTGGTTTGTGTCTATAATTTTTGTATTCTTACATTATTGTGTTCTGTGTTTGTCATTTGTCTATACTTGACATTATTATTATTTTTGTAGTATTCTGTATATTCTTGATGACATGTATTATATTAAGTGGTGAATACAAAGTCATTTTTAATTAATTTATTTTTATTTCTTTTTGAAGGCCAATTTTTTTAATAAGTATTTCATCAAATTTACGCCTTCCCATAAGTGTCACCTTCGTGAGACGTGCGTTGTCGAATATGTGCCCCAGGCGTCAAAATACCGCGCGTGCTTCGCACTAAACTATCAAGTATCTATTCGTGTATTCTGTCTATGCTTGAATTCACACAATATTTAGTGTTAAATTGTGGACATATTTATTAAATAATATTCGAATATCCCGCGTTACTTGATCAGCAGGCATTCACATTTTGAAATTTTTGAACTACCCGAGATTCGAGATACCGACATAATGTTGAACAAATAGAGGGGGAATTGAAATTCAAACGCATACAATTACATCGAATTTAACTCTCTCTTTAAAATAGAAGACTTGTGAGTATTTACCGAATGCAAATATTAGTTCATTCCAGCTGGGCTGTATTAAAACTTTCCCCGTATATATGTTTGAATAAGTAGGTAGTTATACCTAAATTCGTTAAAAAATATCATTGTATTTATTCCCTCGACTCTGTTAGAAGCTATTCAATATTATTATTTTTTATTAGTTCAATTGAGAATTAATTATAAAATCGTATTTCGTCAATTTTAGTTGCTAATGAATTTTGTTAACAATCGGGTGTCTAAAATGGGGCAATCTTCTAAACCCATACTAGTAAAGGCGTTCCACAGGGATCTGTCCTAGGTCCATTGTTATTCATTATATATATAAATGATATTGTTAAAGTTTTAAAGCATTGTGCCATATTTGCTGATGATACATTGTTATATATAGCCAGAAAAAAATTACAGGACGCCATTGAAGAGATACAAAATGACTTAAATAATGTAACACTTTGGTTAAACATAAACAAACTAAAACTGAATGTTATGAAAACTAAATTTCTGATTATTGATAGTCAAGGTGGAATCGAACATGCAATACTAACCATTGATAACATAAAGATAGAAAGGGTTAACAGTATTAAATATTTGGGTATAATATTAGATGATAAATTAAAATTCGACAAACACTTCGAATACATATCTAAAAAAAATGCTAAAAAAGTTGGCTTCCTAAAAAGAATTAGGAATAACTTGGATCTCAAGACAACGCACCTTGTATACAATTCTATTGTAACTCCTCATTTAAATTATTGTTCTAGTGTTCTATTCTTATGTAACGAGGCCAAAAATAATAAACTACAGGTTATACAAAATAGGGGAATGAGGATGATTCTGAAATGTAATATCTTTACTAGAGTTAAAACTATGTTACAAAACTTAAATATGATGACAACTAAACAACATATAATATATAATACATTAACAATGATGTACAAGCTTAAATATAACATGCTCCCTAAATATCTGCAAACTAATATTATGTATCATGAAAATATTCACAATTATCCTACGAGGAGTTGCCGAGACTTCAGGCTTCCCAAAACAAAACTTACGTGTACACAGAACAGCGTGTTTTATAAAGGGCAAAAACTTTATAATAACCTACCAAATTCCATAAAGGAAGCCTCAAGTCTTGGCACTTTCCGTAAAACATGTGCTATATACATAAAGAAAAATTTATGACTTGTATTTCTATTTGTACTAACTGTATTTCTATTTGTACTAACTGTATTTCTTAAACCCTATTTTTTTTTTGAACTGGGGTAACTGTATTTCTTTTTTTTGTATTAACTGTATTTCTTTTTTTTTATTAACTGTATTCTTTCTGTTATAATTTTATGACTCTATTTATTTTATTATGTATCTTATATGTTTTTTATTACTAGATGTATGAAAATTTGCTTACATCTAAATAAAGCTACAAAAACAAACAAACATAGTCGTGGAGATATCCCATTCCTTCTAGATATCTATTTTGTAAAATTAATTTAATTTAATTGCACCGTCGGTCTCTCTTTAAGTATCGATAATTACACCCTTAACACTTACACAACCCAACTAAATCACCTGCACGATCAACATTAGCATTTCGTGAAAATCGCCTCGATTCCGAGAAATCTCACCGAACTGCTGAGGTTAGCATCCAGTCTCAGAGGCGAGTTTCCCCTCTCTCCCCGGGAGCTAATCATAACGTCTAATTACCGTACGTCACGGGAAGCTACGGCGCGGGACAATAGGGCACGCGGGGCACAATGTGGAACCACAATCTATGTACACATTGTCACACTGCCTCCCGTTACCCCTCTTAGCCCGTTACCCGGTACATTTAGTATGGTGTTGCCCCTCTCTGCCCGTTACCCTGTTCCCTTAGTCTGCTGTAGCCGCGGTGCCCCCTTTACTCTGTTCCCCTAGTCTAGTATTGCCCCTGTGTCCCGTTTATCCTATACTGCCGGTCCAGTATTGCCTCCACTGCTGCGGCCTGGACAGCTACTGGTACTTCTCGTAGAACGCGGGTCAATGGAGTCACTGGATTGGAAGAGACAGTTTTGTTAGAGCGGGATGCGTCTGTCAATTAGCTCTAATTAAATTGCATTGCATCGATTCAATTATATCTAATTAAAAGAGATCTCGCAGAGTATGCCGGTTTTACTTCCCGGTTTTGTCGTTGATTGTAATTGTGATGTACCCATATAAATTATCAAATTTCTTACATTTCACTATAAAAACGCTGAAAATAAATTGTTGTAACATGAAAGAAAAAAGTCAAAACACATAGAATTTTCATGGTATTGATAGAACCTAGTAAGTGTTTAACAAAAAATGTTCAGAAGGCCAAAAAACATATTCAAACGTGGCCCACGTTCGATTTTTATAAATATGTTCCCTTACCCTTACGCATTTACCCCAATTTAAACTGATTTAATACATTTTTTTATCAGTAATGTATGCATTATATTCTAGTAGGGTACTACAGAATAGCGAAACAATGAATTTAATAAATTTGTCCCTACTAGGTTTTGGAATTTGACAGCCGCGCCTGTCTCCGTACAGATATCATTCCCATTTCCGGAGAGAATAACGGTTACACAAGCTCTAACCAATCTCGGAGGTTTCTTTTGAACCCTGGTTATTCAGACCTAAAGCTCCCTCCCAAAGCTCCAAAGTGCTCGTAAAGTTAGCCACTCCTGGTGGAGAGAACGTCTTAATGTAAGGATTTGGGCCTCCCAGCTCTTAGTCAAGTTTAAGATGCTCGTTGAGGATGCTGTACCCTCTTACGGATTCCTTGTTAGCCTTTCAATTACCTTTGTAATTCGATATTTGTTGACTCGGAGATTAAACACTCGAAATAATCAGAATAAGTGGCTCCACGGTTTCAATTAAGGTTGATTATTTGTTTTTGAACTGGTGATGGGTACAATCGAGACACTTTGATCATTGAATTGTGTTTTGTATTATTCGCTCAATACGTTTTTAAGACGCCACCTACCTGCTCAAATCGACTTAAAAATAATTCCAACAAAATCTGTCCGATAATATCAAGTATAATAAACAAATGATAAACATAGAACACAATAATGTAAGAATAGACAAATTATCAACATAAACATAAATTGATTAAAGTTGGTAATAATTAATCAGATATGTTAATAAAAAATTATTATAAATCATTGAATAACAAATTTGTATTAAAAACGAAAAAAATAAATTATTTTCATCATTAATATTAATATGAAAAGAAATTCAATAGACCAAAATTTTTAAAAATATATTTGATTTTTATTATTATTATTATTGAGGAAAGCATCGCTTTCGAAACATGTTGATATGTATATATTAATAAAGTGGCGATCATAAAGTAATTTCGAATTCATTTATGAATACCTAAATGACTACCAGTAAATTCAATGAAAAATCATGATTTAAAAGATAAACAGCGTCATTACCTTGCGTGTACGTGTACGTGTACGTGCGAAATTAAAAAAAATGAATAATAATAATAATAATTGGATTACTTCTATAGCGCCGTTTTCGTGAGAAAATCACCTCAAGGGCGCTTTACAATTAATAAAATAACATATACAACCAATACCTTACAGTTAAACTTTATTACTAATGGCATATAAGTAAGACTTATGGCTAGGGACTAACTACTGAGACCTACAATTAGTGACTCACATCTACGGCTTATAGGTAGTCACTCACCAACTAAAAGTTATAGCTAGTGACAATTTAAACTTAAGTAGGCATAACTAGAATAAAAACCTAACACATATATAAACCCAGTACCCATTTAAAACTAATACATATCTATGACCAAGTGCATATTGTGTATACAATACTGCAAAATGACGTACAACTATGGCTTAAAACTAGAGTCTTACAACTAACATACCTATTTATAATAATATAAATACATGTATGATTATTGCTCGTGCTGTCAGTGCTGATGTAGGTACTCGTATGTATTGTGACATTCATCAATATAAAAAATAAAAAATTTAAATCCAGACGAGAGATCAAGTACCTGCCTGCAATATATTTTATAAGTAGGTACGTACGTCAGGTTGGCAAAATATTTTAGACATTTAATCAATTAGAAGTAAAAATGTGGATTACTATGGAAACACGAAGCTACTCACTATATCTTTAAAATTTGTTTTTTACCTCAAATTTTTATCCCATCCGAGTTTGAAAGATCGTTTTAACAAACAAGGCAAAACAACATAAGTCGTTTATATTAACTTTTTTTTTAAATTTATAAATTTGTGCTGTGAATTTTTAAAGTTTATTTATTAACTTTTATTTTGATTTACCATCTAATAAATGGGTATTTTGATACATGCATTTGAGAAATGCAAAAAAAATAATAATATAAAATTGTTTATGATGTAGATGTCCTTTCGAAAGAACTACTTATTTATGAATACCGTTTAATTAAAGCAAAAAATATACACTTAGACCATTATGCTTTTTTAAACTTACTCTTATTTTCCTATGAGCCATCTTGGAATTGTCATTTTAAATCTTTTAAACGATCGCAGCACCCGCAAATTTTGTCTACTATTAATTGTCAGACTGTACCTATAAAATTACTTTCTCGTGATTTTTCATTGAGTACAAAATGATTTGGATTAAAAAGTTTTTTTTTATTCCATTTTTTTAACAACAACTTTTGGTTCCCTAGATGAAACAAGGGTTTCTAAAACATGAATTTATATTAATATATGTAGGTACCTACTTACAGTAATTCTTCCTTAATTCAGTCAGAGCCAGAGATTATTTGACTGTGAGCCTGGCAAATTCCTCATTATTCAATTGTCTCTCGGTATTTCCCAAAGGAAAGCTATTTAAAGGCGAATGTGAACACCGAGCCAAGCATACGCCTCGCGTGTGGTAACATCAAACAGTATTACACGCCGCTCTAGCATGTGATGTTTTGATTTAATTGCCGTATTAGATATGAAATTTAAATAAATTGAGGAAACCCCTATGAGAAGCCATGAAAGTTTTCCTGTTTACACATGGACTATTTAGTGAAGATCCCCGGGGATGCAGGGATGCTGTGTTGGAGTGTGGGAGGGTTGGGGAGGAAGGTTATCTCCTCGCGAGGGCTGAAGGGCGCTCACGAACTCGATGTTATTTTAGGGGTGAGATCGTCTCTTTGTGCGCCCTTCTCTCTCAACCGCTATTTTCTGTTTAATTATCCCTTTGTACGGCGACGTTATAACTACCGGCAGAGCTCAAATGAAAAAATACCAAGTCGGCGGAATGCAGCTTAACATGTTTTACCTGGCGAGGGCGCGTGGAACGTCCACGTGATCCTAAGCTTTACACGTAATAATGCCATTCAATGCTTTCAGACTTAATTACCAGATTGTCCTTAAAAGCAATCTTTCACTTATGGTAAAGGTGAATAATTCTGTCTACATACCTAATATCAATACTTTCATTTTCCGAGGAAACGTTCTCTTTCAGTATTTACTATTTATTTATTTTTATTTTTTATATGAATACCGCACAAGAGTCCCAACTACTTCCAACCGTCTGGAGCCAGTGAGACTATGCCATCCCCAATTGTGAGGCTGAAGGTATTGAGGAGGGGAAGACGAAGGTAGGGAAAATACCTGGCTATTCAGATCTGGTCACCAAACACGGCTAAAAGCCATTTCAAGCAACATTTCAATTCTGAATGATGGTGTGTAAGTATGCAAATTTCAACGATTTGAAGTTTCATGGTTATATAATATGCGAACATTAAACTTGCAATATGTTTAATACACTGTAAACTTCAATATTAAATTTAGAATTCTGCAATATGTGTTAAATTCAATATTTAAATTTTAATGCTCTGGACGTGCGACAAAATTTCATTAAAAAGGTCATTACAAGTTAACACAAAAATATAGAATATACTAGTAAAATCGAACACACATGTTAAACCATAAGCCGCAGCAGAAATGAGTTGACAGTCACAGTGGGTACTACCATAATATTTAACCCCGCGTATATTAAAAACAGCGACATTTCGTTTTTCGGCAAAAAAATTTACCAAGTGGCTTATTGACCTGGGAAGATAAAGTCCGAAAACCTGTTAAAAAATATTACTTAACTTTTTTTTCTATACTGTACTTACAACTTAATTTTTTGATGCTCACCACATGTAAAATTTAATTCTTTAGAACAGGCATTACGTGTAGCTGCAAATTAATATCGACCAGGCAAACATAATGATAACTTCAACTTGCGTTTACCCCAATCTCTTCTCTTCTCTTCTTTATATATAAAAATGAATGTTTGTCAGTCTGTCCTCGATTTTCTCAAAAATTACTTCACCGGTTTCGCTTAAAATAGCACAGTTGGTTCTCATTAGTGCCGGGAAGGTTTAGAGAGTAGTTTGAATGAAATCCAATATGTAAAACTGTTGGTATAACGTTCCAAAATTAGTATGAAATACACTGAACCCGCCATGTTGTATTGAGGTTAGCCCATAGATATACCACTCTGGTTAGCCACAGATTACATATTCAATAGAAGAAGGTTTGTTTGGGTAGAATATGTTAAAAATGGAAAGGACAAGTAGGTACCTACTTAAGAACTTTATTATTTATATATATATATTTTGAAAAAATAAAATTTTGGAATGATAGAAAATTTTAAAATGATTGTTTCTTTATTTAGAGATAGTAATAGTCGTCACAGGGCATTACTTTCGCTGTCAAATCAATTATGGCACCCAAACGACAAGAAACTACATAACTTTATTAAAAAAAAAAAAAATTAACCGAGCAAGGTCGGGTATCAGCTAGTGTATAATAAATTATTGCATTTTGCAAATACATATATGAAATAAAATAAAAAATAATTATAATTTTGATCGTGCTGGTAATTCGAGTATGTCCACTGTTCTGAAAACTTCAATAATTACAATTGTACGCTGTGTAAACAATATTCCAGATTTTCTAACGCGTAAATATTGCGCTTGCAGTAACTCCACAAACATGCAAACTTTTACAATTGTACGAAATTAGTTTATACAATTCCATAGAAAAAAAAAACTGTTTAATTAGAAGCGTTCAGAAAATGCAAACGCACCGTTTGAACAGTTTTAATTAAATATTCAAACAAAGCTCACTATTATTTCATGTTACAGCATTATTTGCATTCAGAATTCCGTGGCTTTATTTAATTCCGGAATAATTCATTCTTTGCCGTGGATCTCGCTGCATAAATGGGTTTCGTTAACCATTTATCACTCTCGCAGCACACATTTTAAAATTCAAAATTTTAAGGTTTCGCTTTATCGCTTCAAAGGGCCTCGTGCGAGGTGTTTAACTTTTCCATGTATTTCACCTATTTCGGCAATTTAAATGGGCTTCGGATCACGTGTTGTTTTTGGTATAGATCTTTGACGTTGCTTGCTAAATCCAATTGACTTGAAAATACCATTTTTGTATTTTAAAAAAAATCTAATACTCGAGACTTGCAAAGGTGGATTAAACGCGAAGACAAACGAGTTTTTTTTAATTACTAAAATACTCCGTGTGTTCAAAACCTTATAATGGGATTTTGTTTTAACGATGTTCCTTTATCAAGCCTTAAGATGTATAGTACAAACTTTTCCACTAGACATAACTTCTGTTGTAGTAATTCATTTTGAATCCTTCAAGGAGGCTATGTAAAAGAGTAATTGCTCCGCTATTTTATTACTGCTCTACGGCATTATATTTGGCTAATGAAGGAAACTTAAACACTCTAAAAAATATTCAAAACAGAGCTATGGGATTTATACTAAGGAATGGCAAATATACAAAAATCATTCAAATGAGAGAAGAGCTTTATTGGATTTCAATAAAAAATAGAATGCTATACAATGTGTTAAATTTTATACATAAAATTCTGGATAACCAAATGCCAAAATATTTTGTGATTGAAAGTGTTTTTAATAAAAATCTACATAATTATGAAATCAGAAATGTAATTAGACTTCGAAAAACGGTGTCACAGAACTGCTTAATGTGTAGAGGACTAAAGATGTATGATGAGATGCCTGAAAGTCTGAAGAATTAAAGAAGAATGAATGTGTTTAAAAAGAATTGCTATGCTTACTGTAAAAATATAATACTATAATCAATGAAATGCAATCGTGTGTATATTTACATTTTTATGTAAATAAACTAACACAATAGTAAAAAAAATAATAAACTGGCAGAGAAAGGAGGAAAGTAGACACAATGCTGTAGAATTGAGATCTCTGGGGCGAATGTGTAGTAAAACCATGTATGATCTACGAAAAATGTTGAGATCCGTAAAGAATGTAAGGCAGATGTAAGCGTAATAAGATTTAGATGGTTTGGGCATGTAGATCGAATGAACAAAGAAAGGAGTGTAAGGAGAATATATGACGCCGATATAAATAGAAGAAGAAACCGGGGACGTCCGAGGAAGACATAACACGATCAATGAATCAAATACTTGAGTCTGGCCATGTCAGAAATCGTAATAACAAAAGAGAATATATGAAAGTCAATGAAGCAAGAAGTGTCTGCCAAGATTAAGTTGTTTGGCGATCCGTCCTCTCTGCCTACTTCTGCGGCGAAACGGCGTGATGGTTAGTTAGTTAAAATAATTGGTCAATAGTCAGAATAACAGAAAATAATGAATGAAGCAAGGAGTGTGTGTAAAGACAGAGTTGTGTAGCAATCCATCCACTCTGCCTACCTCTGCGACGAAACGGCGTAATGGTTAGTTAGTTAGCAACGGAGTTCATTAAATGTCGAGTCGTTGTCAATTATTGTAACTATTAATACGTAAGCATTACGATCTGTGTTGTTTTTGGACTTTTGTGAATTTTCCAGCCTGGTTTGGCTGACTTTTTGAATTCACTTATCCATAATTTTTTTTAAATGATTAAAAGCGTAGCTTTCTAAACACTGACATATTAAAATATCCCGCGAAGTTAAACCGTTGAACATAAAATTGTGTTTAAAGCGTGCTTTATATTATTTTCCTAGAATTTCCAGACCATTGACCGCGAGGTAGGAAATATCTCATCGCTTGAAATACTATATTTTCAGTGAAATCTGCGATCACATCCAGTAGCCAAAATCCATTGAAGGGTATTCTGCTAGAAGCTTTTCAGCGAGATTTTATCTGGATTGCATGTAACTTAAGTATATTACATTTATTTATTTATTTTTAAGAAACAAACAGCTTTTAATATATATTTATATAAAAGGAAGTTTAACAAAATGTAAGCCAACAAAGTTTCTTATGCTACCAGTACAAATGTTTTATTAGGAAAAACAAAATAAGAAGGAAGGGGGACGGGAAGAAGAAGAAAAAGCTCTCGATACATATTATACTCGTGCATCAATTTATGGTTGTATATATTGCTGTTATAATACATTTTGATGATCGTTCTTCCCTTTTCCAGGTAAATAATAACATACCAAAAAACTGAAGCCATCTCTTTGCCGGCCGATGAACCAGGCTTTTACTTTTAGGCGGCTTCCAATCTCCTCCCTTTGTCTGCTGTTCAGATTATTATTTAAAGTTGTTTGGTAATAATTAATTCAAGTCGCTAATAAATCTAAAGTTTACAAATCGATACCAATTTTTTTTTTTTAATTAAGTCCATTATGGCTAACCACTTTTTTGAAATTTTACATGGTTTGCGTTTTTGTCCACAGTCAGCATTCGCGGCACTCTTCTTGACAAAGCTTCTTATATACCTAAATTATCAGTTAAAAATTAATGTGTATTCCGAATCGATATGCCGTAAGCCTCTGCTATTTTATGTTAATTCACTCGCCGGTTACTTAATACCATATCATGCGCTTTATGAACATTATCTGAAATAACTGACCACAAAGACCTGCCACCGCGGTCATCATCTTCGTTGGATGCTTCGCTTCTTCTAAATTCAGCAGTCCATTTTATCACTATATTCTAGATAGGTGGGAAATCAATGTATGAAAAAAGAATATCTTCAAAAAAATTGGACAGCTTTATTGCCAGTTAAAAAAAATAACAATATACTCGTACGTACATTTTTTGATCTTCTACGATTCATAAATAAAGTCAAACACGACCCATTCAGACTCCTGTGAAAACTAATCTGAAAGACATTTCGGATAATTTTTTTGTTAGGACGTTAATTAAGATTGGCCTTACAAAATAAATTAAGTTTTATCTCCATTGAACATTTTTAACGCTCTTGTGCCCTATATCGTATCTTTTAGCTATATTTTTGTATTTTTTTACAAAAATATGGTGAATTATACTTGAATTAACTGATTGAACCATTCTGTTTTAATCGTGTTGTGGCCACGGAAGCCGGAACGATTTGCTCCGGTTCCGTGCCCCGCGGGTACGTCATTTTCCTTAAATTTATCCCCCAAACTGGGAAATGATGGAATGGTTGAGTAATATCAGTCGTATGAAATCATTTTCAACCTCAAAGTGGGGGAAATCATTGTCCTTCTGATATGTTTAGTATAAGAAATCGCTAAGCCTTTTCGATATTTATTTATTTTATCTACGTACATTTAGGATGTCGTTAAGATTCTTTTAAAAATGGTAGGTACATCAAAATTTATGATGTTATTATTAATTTACTCAATTATTTTAGTTTGTTATTAATGTGACAGCTGTTTCGGCGTTCAAAGCCATTTTAAAACTGTGGGTTAGGCCACATTGAGGTGGTTTATTTAAATGATTTTATTTACCCTTACTCAATTTTATTTTATTTTTTTTGATTTTTGATTATTTAATATTATCGGAAAAAAAACTATTTATTTAAGTTGAAATGTTAATTCTAAGTGGTAACCTTGATGTAGTGAAACAATATGTCCCGTGTGTCACGAGGTAAGGGACTAAGGGAAGGTGTTAAGGGACGATGTTATAATAATTAAAATTGCTCTTCAGTATATAGATTCTAGCGATTTGTGTATTAAAATACGATGACGGCCTCCATGGTCGAGGAGTAAGGCTCTTGACTATGAATCCGAAGGTCGCTGGTTCAAATTCCGGGTTGCGCAAGTAAATTTTATTTAATTAATTTGTGCTGTTTCACAAGTAATTCATTTAAAAATAATGTATAGTATATTTTCGCACGTTCCAGAGCGCAAGATACTCTCAGTATCGTCCTGGTGAAAAACCACCATTCAAAATTGAAACGTTGCTTGAAATGGCTTTTAGCCGTGTTTGGTGACCAGATGTGAATAGCCGGGTATTTCCTCACTTTCCTCTTCCCCTTCCCTTTCCCCCCTCAATACCTTCAGCCAAACAACATTCCCCAATTGGGGATGCCATAGTCTCACCGGTTCCAGACAGTTGGGAGCAGTTGTGATTCTTGTGAGGTATTCATAAAAAAAAATTAGAAAGCCTGCACCTAAAAAAGTTGAAAAATATGCATTTCGTTCAACGTTTTAAGTTTTGAATGTATTTGTGATTAATTTGAAGCGTTATTTTTGTATAATTTCTTCAACGGACATGCATCAGGACATACAGAATACTAAAAAATAATAATGACAGTAAAGACAAAAAATCAAATTCTTTAAACAAATTTTTTTGTTTGTTTTTTGTCTATACTTCTCTGTATTTTTAGTATACTGATCCATCCTAATGATGAAAGCTGTGCTTTCGAAACATGTTGATATTTGTATATTAAAAAAGTGGTATAAACAAAGTTTTCTTATTAATTTATTAATAGTGACGCCAAATCTTACGAAGAAAACATTTATAAATGATTTTGGAGAAAGTTTTAAATTCTTTCAGATAAAAATAGCTTTTAATTCCGAAGGTCGATTAGGCTACGCGCGCCCTCTTTTATTATAAAAGCCCATGCACCTTAATGGTTAAAAAGTACAGGTATAATTGCACAATGCTCTCCGCACCTTGTGTAAAATGTGAAACATTTTTATTCGAAGACTTGAATTACCCAGCCCCAGCTAAATTTCTGCTTCATTTCGCTAACCAGACTACTCAGCATAAACTGGCCACTTTATTGAAGTGAATCCAGAAACATCCTGCTATCCGCAGCACAAAGTGTCATTATGAATTTTAATTTCGCGTCTCCCCGTTATGCCGCGGATTGCCGCTTTCGACTTTCGACATCTTTTCGAATGCGTTAAAATGTCGTAAGTTATACCCTATACAATTGGTAATGCTGCGAAGATGCTCAGTGTCGTAGCAATGAAAGTAATGGGACCGGGACCAAAGCGAAAATATATAGGGCGTATATCATGTAGAAAACTACAGCAGATAACCTAGCTAACTAAGTACGTGTTGTTTGTCCGCAAACATAGCCTGTCTCGGCGTATACACGTCTTATTCAATAGAAGTACAGAAAATAACCCTGTCTCTCAGTAGTCTAAAATAGGCATGTGATTCACTTGATCTTTAATAATTTTTCATTTGCATCTACGTTTTCTACGTTCATTCACCGCAAGTGTTTAAACCTTATTAGTTCCATCTTTAGACCTTTTTTAATGACGTTTGCGTCGTCAGTAATTTGCTTGCAGTAATCTCTCCATTCCTTGAAACCTCGTTGTATTGGGCCATAAAGTTTTAAAAATCACGTATCTAATGCATTCTCCCAACGTCTCTTCTTACTCAACAAGGTAAACATTAATTATTTATTTCATTTATTTGAAACACAAATTATTAAACAATAAAATCGAAGAAAGCTTTGACTTTGCCCATCTGGGAATAAATCCCGTTTTACGGCAGTCAATTAACAACGTAGTAAGGTTTTTTTGGTGTTCTTTTAGAATTAAAAAAAATGTTTATAATATTTACGCCCAAATTGGGCTTTACACATTGAACATTTTTTAATCAGTACAGTGCGCACATGTTATTTAGTAATGCAGAGATATTAATATAAATTCAAGTAAAAAAGTAACAAAGAAAGGAATATTTAACAAAAAAAACGTACACATCTCGTATGTATAATATTATAAACAATGGCACGGACAAATTATAAACAATCAGAAGCAAAATAAGTTGCTATTTAATGGAGATTTTTTGATGATTATTGATCAACATTAAAGTGACAAAATAATTAAGATGAATAAAAGTATTATCACAATAACAAATTAATCAATTCGAGGGAGAGGTAGGTAATTTATGCAATTAGACTAGTTCTGATTGCCAAAATTTTTGTTATTTATATGTTATATATGTCGACAATATCTTTATAATTATTATCTAACTGCTGTATACAGCGAACGGGATTATACAATTACGATACAGTATTGGATATAAGGATGCGAACCAATGAACTTTTCCAGTAGTAAAGAAATTAGAATACATCACAGTACAGGTAAAAATTATTCTACAAATGAAGCCTCTGAAATTCCAATGTCGTATTTTTCGGACTGGGCCGGCTACTGCTCGCTACGCCACTGAAAAACCCTGCTAACGCAATGCTTTGCCGAAATGCAAAAAAATGTTAATCGCCTGCCGGAGATAAAGAGATCATCAAGAGATAAAATGGCGGGCGAGAGATCTCTGGGCCGACTTGTGTTCCCACGGTTAACTACATAATGTACACATATGTCCGACTTTTTATCTCTCGTTCTTCCCGCTTCCTTGAAACCAAACAAACCGCGAAGTCGGCAACGAAAAATAATAATAATAGTACTGAGCCTTTACAATATTCGATAAAAATGAGGATATATTTTTTAATGCTGTAATAATATTGCTCCAAGTACCATGAGCGGCTACAAGAAAAATTATACACAACAGTAAAAAAAGTGATTTCCTGTCGATGTGTTCATAGTGGTGTCTGGATAAAATTACAAAGGTGTGAATTTGGTTTCGGTTTAATTTCATTGAAAATCCAAAACGCCTATATTTACTGGCAGGTGAGAATAATTTAACAAAACATAATATATTATTAATTGTTGAATGCTACATTTTTAACTTAAAACAAACCACTTGCAACGCTGAGTACGTAAGCCACATATTAAAATTTTAGTATATAAAAAAGAATGTATGTCTGTCTGTCTGTCCTCGATTTTCTCAAAAATTACTTGATTGGTTTCGCTGAAAATAGCACAGTTTGTTCTTATTAGCGCCGGGAAGGTTTAAGTAGGCGAATTGTTGCTATAACGTTTTAAAATTAGTATGAAAAAAAATTAACCCGCCAATTTGTATTGAGGTGAGCCTATAGATATACCACTCTGGTTATCCACAGATTACATATTCAAAAGAAGAGGGTTTGTTTGGGTAGAATATTTTGAAAATGGAAAGTACACGAGTGCACGAGTAGGTACCTACTAAAGAACTTTATTATTTATACATATTTCGAAAATATTAATATTTGGAATGAAATGAAATTTTCAAATGAATGTTTCTTTGTTTCTTTGTTTCTTTGTTTCTTTGTTTCTTTGTTTCTTTGTTTCTTTGTTTCTTTGTTTGGAGATAGTAAAAAGCATTACTTTCGCTGTTAAATCAATTATGGCACCCAAACGACAAGCAAGAACTCGCAACTTGTATTTTGAATTTTATCTCAGTATTACGTACTGTCTAAAATATGGCACATACCTACCTACTTACAAATTCCCATTAGACAAACACGACTGTTTGCACAATGATTTCAGAAGTCTCTTTTCATCCGGAAATTTGCTGTAACCAGATGGATAACTTTTTCGCTGCCGGAGAATAAACATGTTATTATCCCGAGGAATGTTAGCAATCCCTGAACTTGATGAATATTAATTACAAAGTCAGGCTCAGTACAATTCACAGTCTGTCAACAAATAGTAGACAAAAATGGAATGCGCTGTGATCATTTAAATGGTTTTAAATGACGACGCAAAGGTGGTTGAAGGGAAAAAAATATGAAGAAAAAAAATCAAAATCAAATATGTAAATAGTAATTCTTATTAGCCTACTTCTCTTATTCAGATGGAGGTGTATATATTGTTTAGGTGTGTGGGGATATATGTGTTTGTATGTGTGTATATGTGTATATGTATATATGCGTAATGGTGTGTGAATATATGTGTACATATACTCGTATGTATAAATGCGTACATATATGTATGTGTGTATGTGTTTACGTCTGTATTTATGTATGTACACATGTGTGCATACATACATAACAAAGATATATATTTTTTTTTTTTACAGTAACTCCACACAGGAGACCAAGGAGGAAATAATTTCCCTCAAGGCCTATATCATCTTTGGGGATGCTGTGTGGAGGGTCTTTTAGAGGATAGGAAGGAGTGAACTGTTCGAGTCCTGTCAGCGACATTTATCTTTTCTCGGAAGGTTTTTTCAATTTGGATGAGTGTTTCAGGCTAATAATTATTGTTTATAAAAATAATTGTTACCCTTTGCGCTATGCACAAAAATCTTCTATTAAAAAACTTTAGTTTATCAATTAATAAATATTTGACAAGTCAAAGCATTTTTCACTAATAAAATGTAGACATAATTTGTCTCGACGCCATCTATTGAGGGACTTAGCCGTTACAAGCCTTTCTCATACTAATAAAGTTGGTTGTTTACAGGTGAAATATAATAAAAACAGTAATTATTGAATGAAACACTAGTATATATTGATTAACTTGGCGGGTTTGCGATAAGCCGACGTAGCTCAACGGTAGAGCATCTGACCGGCAATCAGAAGGGTGCAGGTTCGAGTCCTGTCGGCGACATTTATCTTTTCTCGGAAGGTTTTTTCAATTTGGATGAGTGTTTCAGGCTAATAATTATTGTTTATAAAAATAATTGTTATTCTATAATGTGTTCTAAAATCAGCGTTACTCGGTGTTGCCATCGAAATGAAAACATTTTGACTCATTTTATTAAATTTTCAGAATTTGTTGACAGACTGTACATGTTCAGTGCCAAGAACTTATTTCTTGTATGGAGATCCGTTTCTGTAATTTCTCGGTTTGTGACAAGGATATTCCAAGTTATTTACTCTGACATTTCGAAATAATTAATTAGTCCCAGATTGGAATAATGAGAAGAAAACAAATATTTCACGCAGATATTTGATTGTGCCAAAGGCAGCATGCAAAATAATAAATTAAATACAAAATGATTTAATAATAAGGAACTCCAGTCCAATTTTTTTTTCTTTTCAATAATGACATTCAACCTTAAATACCAGTATATTTAGTTTTTCTTCTAAAGTTAGAAAAAAACGCTCCAAATCTATGGCCGGTCGGTTTTAAGGTTAGAATGTCAAATATCAAAACAAGGATGAGCTTTACCGTACATAATTTTATATTATATTCATAGTAAACCATAACTAAATATAAGTAATAACATTATGTACCTTTTTAAAAACTTTAACTCAAAGAATAATAATAGTATTGAGCAATAACATTATCATAATATTCTTATTGATGTCATTAATGGTAGTTTTTTGTTTAGTTTTTTGTTTTTTAAGTTTTACAACAATTAAAGAGCTTAAAGTCACCCAAATTAAGTTTTAATTTCGCCAAAACGAAAAAAATAATATTTAAAATACAAAACAAAATCTAAAAAGATAAATTTCCATACTAATGCAAAAAGAGAATTCACATGTGACATCAACATAAGAAGGTGTTTTGATGAGATGATTATTTATTCACTTTTAAATAACGATTTATAATTATATATAATAAAACTTATATATTCGTAATCGGCGTTTGCTGTTTTATATGAATATATATTTTTTCAGCCGTAATATATTTCACTGGAGTTGAATCTTTTTTTTTGATATAATGGATTTTTATCGAAATCTTATGTCTTATTCACCAATTGAAATAACGGTTAAAGAGTCATCTCATGGTTCCTTAACTCAAATGGAAATGACATTAGGAGCTAAAAAGATTGGAATATTCTGTGTGCATATGAAAAACATGAAAAAAACATTAGTTATATGGATATTTCGTTAGCACTCTTGACGAATATCATGTTTCCAGGAAGAAAATTCTGTGAAAATTTCATTGCAAATCAAATTGCAAGTCAGAGCTCACAGTCCTAGAGGTTTTGCTGCTTCAGACAAATAAGGAGATTTCTGCTTTGTATTTATGATTTTAATTTCACCTGAAGCTGATACTGAAAAAGTTTGACATTTATTAGGCCTATATGAAGTTATTTAAGTAAATAAAGCACGTATATGATATGAAAAACTTTTTCCTTTTATTTCCTCTCAGGTGGA
Organism: Halesus radiatus; assembly: GCA_022606495.2. NCBI lineage: Eukaryota > Metazoa > Arthropoda > Insecta > Trichoptera > Limnephilidae > Halesus > Halesus radiatus. Next base: position 246,144 of record JAHDVE020008949.1, on the reverse strand, counting down.
AAAGCCACTTATTTATATTTTATAGAACATTTCACTCTGAGCCTGTCTATAAAAATGTCCACTTGGATTCAATATTTCATCTTGTCTTCAACCCTTCTCAGTGGGACTTCCCTTAAAACTACCCCCTGACCTACCCTAGAGACTAGGGGACCCCCCTGAAGGGCTAGGGGACCTTACAGCCTAGAGCTATAGGCCCCCACAGTACTAGACTAGGGTACGAGACGTCCACTTCTTCTAAGTCAAACATTTTGAACCAGCGAACCTTTTATTCGGTAATCGGCTGAGCGTCTCACTTCTGATCGGAACTTTTTCTTTTATATTCGGATACATTTTTCAGCATCCAAAAAATGTTTGAAAAACTCTTGTTTTTTGTTAATATTAAGTTCATACAAAATTGTCGTGGAGAAATCGATAGTATTAATGTCACATAATCCCTCATAGATGGCATTAAATGTTAGTTTACCAACCCCACTATTTAGCAAAAGGTAGATAGTGGAGTGAAGAGATATATGGGAATTAATTGAAGATGATATTAACAGTTTGTAAGAAATCGAAATACGATACCGATAAAAATGACGGGACGGATTGGGGTAGCCGTAACTCAGTGGATTAGGGCGCAGGGTCCTGGATAGACCACGAGGTCCTGGGTTCGAATCCCAGCTGCTACCGTTATCTTTTTCTTTTCTGTGTCTTTTCGGTTTCATGTTTCATTCTAAGAGTTGTTAATATTATCTTCGATGATTAAAAATATTTACAATGAGGTTTATAAGCCTCAATAAGTTATTCCAAAAAAACGGATAACAGTAATTATTCTGAATATAGATACACCGGTCAGTGACTAAGTTGATATCGCGTCTGAGTCTCACACAAGGCGTCATGAGTTCAATTCCTCGGCTGGCTAAGTGCGCCAATCACGACACAAGAAACATCTTCCGCTTATTGTGATGGTTTTAGGAGATTTTCTAATATTGTCAAGTTATTCGTAACCTCAATTAAAAATAATAATTATTATGAAATGATGCTTATTAATAATATGTAATAGACTATTTAACAATTTTATTATATAAATTTAAAATGGTTCCACAAAGTAAATTAACGTTTATTGAATAAATTATTTATTTCTTCTCAAAGTTAAGCAAACTTTCCCTTCCAAAATTATAAATATCTTATATTTTTAATCCGACCATATTAATGTCATTTTTACATGAATCATCAACTAAGTACGTCATAAAAATTTTCACGACCTTATTTGGACAAAACGCATCCTGGCATTCATCTTCCACTACTATCTGTAAGCTCCTTATATCGCAAGCCCCCTCTCTCCTCGCATGCCACATGCATGTGTTTATCATGATTTTAAGCTGTTTATTTGCAATCTACCAATTGTATTTACTGGACCATGAACTCGAGCAAATTAAATCCCTCGGTGTGCCAATGCACTTTACTTCCAGCCTCTGCATCCATACCTACATTGGATAGGTAGGGGTGGGTAGTTATTTGAAAAGTTCTGTCAGTTACAACGGGTTCCTCAAACGGATCAAATGTGATATAGGTACACGCATCCATTGGACTACTCCTGCGGGATTTAAAACGTTCGCCGCACAGGCGGTCGTTTCGTATAGGGGTGGTGGTCAGGAGGCTTTGTGCGCCACTAACTACCCCACGCTACTCACTGGCCCAGGGGTGTTCCTATACTAGCTTCCTGTTTTTAAAGTTCTAAAATTCATGTTTTGGAAGCAAACACTTGTGATAATGTTGTGTGACAAAATTGATGATATTCATGTAATAAAGGCTCGGAATATAATCAGTCAGGGTTTCTAGCATAGAGCAACTTAACGAACCTAAATATCTCTCATAGCGAGCTTAAAGACCATCTGATATACCGGATTAGAGTAACATTGTTTTTTCACCTTATTTATTAGTATGTTATGTACCCATCAGGTTTCACTTGTAACTAAGGTTCATCATAGGTTTTTAATAATTCTGGTTTTGATACCTACTGACAATTCGTGTTGGAATTCCATTATAATAATTTATTATGACAATTTTAAAACTTTTTCAGAATGGCACAATTTATTCTTAAACGTTTGTATACTATTTTCGGGGTATTAGGGGTGGTGAACTATTATTTTTAATTAATTTTATTTTCAGAATATATATATTTTTAAATCTGAAAAAATAACATTAATAAATATATTTTCACATATTAGGTTTAATTAATTTCACTGTCTTATTCAATTTTTGGAATAACTTATTGAAGTTTATAAACCTCGTTGTAATGTATTTTAATCATTGAAGATAATATTAACAACTCTCAAACGAAACATGAAACCGAAAAGATACACAAAGAAAAGGGTAACGGTAGTAGCAGGGACTCGAAACCAGGACCTCGTGGTCTGTCCCCGACCTTGCGCTCTAATTCACTGAGCTGCAGCTACCCCAATCCATCCCGTCATTTTTATCGGTATCATACTTCGATTTCTAAGGCTTGTCAATATCATCTTCAATTAATTCCTGTATATTTTTTGGGTGTTACCTTTATAACATGACTACAAGATTATAACCGAATTTATTTTTAATCCTTTGATAGTGTCTCGGATATTCCTATCCGATTGTTATTTATATGGGACATCCGTTTACTTTTTCTACAAGTCTGTGTTTTTTCGGTTTCATTTTAAAAGTTGTTAATATTATCTTCAATGATTAAAAATCAATGTTTTTACTTTTTCCCCACCAAATAGTTCCAATAGCAAGCTCCAGTGTATTTATGGCATGGCCATCGTTGGTAAATTGCAAAGATTTCTGGCTATTCAATTCAGGTCAATGAACAGAGTTCGAGTTCAGTTATTTCAACAACCATTCCAATTCTGAATAGTCTGTTATCTCATGAAGTACGTAAGTATTCAATTGAATTAATGCCTCCAATTGTAGGTGCATACCTCATAGTTGCAATTTCATCCAAATTAAATTATGAAACCAAGACTTTTTCTGTATGAGAATCTGGCACGCCCTTGCTGGCTACCCGCTTGCCAGAGCGGGGGGTGTAAAGTGTAGGGCGTGGGTTGATGCAGCACCCCCGCCCAGACCTGTTGTTCCCCGCCCAAACTAATTACCCAATGTATCTGTTGCAGTTGTAGCTGCACGGCACGATAGAACACCAATCGTACTATATTCGAACAATACTTATAAAGTAGTCTTGTTAATCCTTCCTCTTTGATTAGGAGATTTGCTGTAGTTTCATAAAAAATGAGAGTGGCAGTGGTAGAACATACTTGTTGCTTGATTGGTGGTTTCTTTTTTCAAAACTTTAGGAGTTATTGCTACTTTATTTTACAAAAAAATTATGTCTCCGAAGGGTTTTTTTTCATATAAAATGACAAATCATACCCTGTATACAAAAATATAATGATTTATTTATTCTAAAAACCTTACATATTAATTTTACAATAAACATATACCCTCAAAACATACATTCATAAAATTTAGAAAGAAATAATTCGATAGAGATTAAACACAACAATCATCTTTCAAAATATAAAAGGGTCTTCCACCTGAACGAATAGCTAAAATACCATGAAAAAAATAGCGCGCAAAGTTGTGCCAGAAATTATACAACGAATCTGCCAATTTTTATTTGCTCTAGATAGGGGGGAAAAATTCAGACATTCTGTCTATTCAAATATATGTACATACAACCTAAAAGGATTAATGTGTGTGTTATTGTTACACTAAATAGTCTCGATTGTTTTTTATCATTAATTTTTCAATGATTTAAACAAGCAAACGTTATTTTGTAATATTTTTCTTTCCTATTTTCGATAAATTGCTAATTCGTGTCTCTCAACCCTCTTGGAAAAGGGGGGGGGGGGTGAAATTTGTTAAGGTGTTTATTTTTATTTGTAACCATTTTGCGTAATATACAAATTTCTTTGCTTTATTATTACTATAAAAAAAATATTATTTTCCCTGTGTAGTGAAAAGTAAATAATTAAAAAATGACAAGTTATTATGTTGAATTATTCTCAAAAGATTTTTCCTGCCAATAGGATACCTCATGTAACAATGCTACTAAAATAGAATAGTAAGTCTGTTAGTTATTCAAAATCTAACATTTTTATTTTAAAGTAAATTTGATAATTTCTTTAATATAAGCAGATTTTTTTTTTGCTGTTCAAACCAAAAATTAAATGCCATTACCTAACCTTGGTCAACTGATATCAGTGAATCACTTTTAGCAGACTTGTATAAGGTTATTGACTATCCTAAAATGGTAAATTCCTCCTAGTTGGACAGTCAGACCATTTCATAAACAAATGTATAATATATATCCTGTACTGAATAAAAAAAAATAAGAATAAAACAATTAAAAAAACATTAGGTCATAAAATCGTTTGATGTATATATCTGTATCGGACCTCACCGCCTCTCCCGGAATGTTTTGACGCGGCACATTTGTTATATATAGAATATTGTTATTTGTTAGTGTATATAACAGGCGGTCTGTGACGAGCGTGTTCTCACAGACCGCCCAGACTTGAATCACCTAGTGTGGAATGAGTGAATTGAAAATAAAAATTACTGTTTAAATTAATAGTTTAAACAATGAGTACATTATTTGTCTATTCAATTATTTCATATTGGTTGTATGAAAATATATTTTTGTGAAAGGCATTATTTGTAGATGTATAATCCACGTTCAAATTATTCCTGAACACAGTAAATCAGAATGGATTTTCGTGAATAATAGTCTGAAGAATGTAGTCAATGTAGAGCCTTAATTAATTATCCCCTTTGAGTACATAAATATGGTATTCGAAGCAAGACGTGCGCCGCATTGCATAGATTACCTGTCGGGGCTGTCTCGGGGTCTCAGTGTGACCCTAAATTGAGGTTAAGCTCCCCGATTACCACCTTCCACCCCTTTCCCCCCCTTTCAACCCCCTTACACCCTCAGCTAGTTTTACGCTCATTAAATACCCCCCACCCCTATTTCCATTCTATTAAAGTTGTCGGGAGTGGAAAATAGAATGTGCGGTCACGTTTTACTACGACACGCGGACGCTTGTTGAGCGGAAGCTCGCGTAAATAAACAAGGCCTTTTTCCTACTGCGCGACCCTGGTGGTAGAAAGCCGAAACAGATTTTTTTCGCTTTATTTGGGAATCCTAATAATAATAATAATTATAATGTTTTATTTCAGCAGAACAAAGCGGTGAGTGCAATACTCTGTCTGCCATATAAAAAAGAATACATTTAAAGAATAAAAAATTACACACTGTAGAAATACAACATAAAAACATAAAATAAAAAATAAATTAAATTAAAATAACATATTTAACACTTATGCTACAATGGCCTGAGGGAAGTTCTCCATCTACGATGTAGGGGCGCGCCATGCCACTGGGCGACGGCCTGGACAAGAGTGTTTTCCGATCTCCGGTAGCGCTGACTCGTCCCGGCTATTCTGTGGCGCATCAAAGCAGCAAACCCATGCACCCTTCCCTCTGCGACTGCGAGGCGCTGCATCTCCAAGGGAGGCCGAACAGCGCCCTGTAAGCATGGTTATATTGCACTCGGAGTGTGTCCATGATGCCTTGTGTGTATCTAGTCCATAGTTCGCTAGTGTAAAAGCTCATGCAGTATGTCTGGAATAGTTGCTTTTTTACCGGAGAACTGCACCTATTAAATCTTCTGGCGAGCATGTTGGCGCGTACGCACAGCGCCCTTCTTTGGCGTTCTATGTCATTTTTATCATTTAGGTCATCAGTGATGACATGCCCCAAGTATTTGATTTCGCTGCAGATTTCAAGATTGGCTCCGCCGAGACGTATGGGCGGAATGACAGCAGGACCCGTATTTGCTTTGAAAATCAGCAGTGATAATTTTTTTGCATTATACATTAGCCCGTGACTAATAACGTACGATTCGCATATGTCTAGAAGTTTTCTCATTGCTTGCCAGATTATTTTTATCTTTCAAATAAGACATACAACGATGTTGCACTCCCATGAATTATCAATTCAACTCATTACGGGATTGTTAATATTACTACATGATATTAGATTTTACAGAGTTTCCAAGGCAAATATCTATATAAAAATATAAAAACAAAATTATATGTATAAACAATAGGAAAATAACATAAATAAATGTACAGGCTCGAAACATACAAATACAATAGAAATACATAACAACGTTTTAGAGGACGGCTATCAGAACTGTGTAACGTAAATACTGACCCCGCTTATAAAGGCATCACTTATATTTTCTACGGAAGAGATTCGAGGAAATATCTATGGGAGACATCGGACGGAAGGAAGGGAGAGCGAAGACAAGATGGCCTCAGACGTGACTTGACACGGCGGACAGAGCCGGTAGTTTTTGGGAAGGAGTGTTATGTTTTTTAATTGTGCTGTATTATACATCTGCGCCAACGAGCGTTTTCAACAACCATATACCCGATGTGGGTAGGAAGTCAAACTAATTATGGATGGTGACTTGGAGGGACAATAATCCAACTGCGCGTGCAGGAGCGCTGGATTAGAAATGTAACCATGCCAATGATGACCGAGAAATAACGTCGGAGCGAAAGGTACCATCTTCTTGTATTTACTGGAATTCACGGATGAGGTTTGCTGTGGCGGATGGCGCGGCCGTGAGACGTCCCAGATCTCGCGGATGGTGTATTGAGGAATCTGCAATCATCGGGACAAGCGTGGACCTCCCTGGCGTAGAAGTCGAGATGCCGTCTACAAGAGCCATCCTAATTAATTATACATATTTCGTTGTAGTACTAATCCTCCTCTCTATTTTGTAAGGTAACGACAACGTTACACTTTGTGTATCAATTAAACCTCATGATTTATAAACAACAGGGTTTCATTTCTGTATCTTAAATACATTCCGCTTCCCGAGCTGCATACATCGATCCCACCCACGAATACTGAGATAAGAGTCGAGCATCTAAACATAGTAGGGTTATGTTTGATTACGTTGTATTTTTAGCGACCCTTGGGTCGTCACGCTACAACTGGTACCTATAAAAAATGGTTTTCCAATTTACAAAAATAAGGTATCAGAACATCATTTCGAGATTTGTCCGAAACGCACTCTTGTTATAGCTGGTATACGCAATATATTCCAATGAAAATACTTATTACTATTTGTATTTTGTTTTAATTATTTATTACACCAGTACCTACCGTACAACCTTTACTACCCAGCTTCACTTTATTAAAAAAAATCTCATTGAAAAACATGCAATTAACAATATGGCGTCTTATCTCTTTTTTGTGAAATAAAATAATATTTCATGGCCCTAACACTCTTGAACGGTGAGCTCTGACATCATGAAATTTGCGTATAATTTTTAGCAAGGATTATTAAGGTTAACGCAACTATTTTCATCACTAGTATTTGAAATATCTATTTTACCCTAAGAAAAAACTAGATATGTTGTTTTGTACACATTTTTCATTTTGAATCTCGTGCGACACTGTTTAGTCATTGGAGTTCCAAAATATTGTCACCGTGATTCTTCACATTTATGCAGTAAGCGAAAAGATTTGCAACAATACTTTAAACAGTGTAATTAATTCAGTACTAGACACGAAACTAGAATCAGACAATTAAAATCATATAGATTCATGAACAAAGAATCATATTATTACAATTTTCACACACGTTTTGTTGAAGTTTTGCATATTTCGATGCCAAACTGCTCTTTAATTATCATATCCATGGTAATAGACGCAGGTCCGCCTAATTTCGCAAACCTCAATTAAATTATCATATTATTTAGAACGAAATCGCTCTTCTGGATTAAGAAAATAGTATATAATTACTGTAATTAGGCAAAATGGGATCCGGAGTTGAATAGAATAAATGGTGGATTGTTTTTTTTTCCGTAATAATTTTCAGAAATGTTAAAATATTAGAGAAATTCGCATGAGACTCGTAGGAAATACCTAAGATTAGAGGTAACTGACCGATTAAATTTCCTGCATCTCAGTAAATGAAATGTTTGTTAATTTCCTGTTAATTTCCATATATTTTTGGTGTCCGAAACTGGTATATTTTAAATTTATTAATAAAATAATGCGCTTTGTATTCACCACTTTTTTTAATATAAAGATATCTACATGTTTCGAAAGCGATGGTGTCTTCATCAGGAGTAATACTAAAAATATTAATGGAGAGTATGGAAAAATGATAAAAATTAGAACACAATAGACAAATTATAAACAAAAAATGATTAAAGTAGGTAAGTAATTAATAAAAAATGTTTAAAAAAATTATCATAAAAAATTATTATAACAAATTTGAAATTTTAGAAATCAGAAAAAGCGTGAATTAAATTTAATAAATAATCGAATGTTTTTAAAAAGAACTTTCTCTTTCATTTTTTTTTTCATATTAATATTAATTAGTAATAAAAAAAAAAAAATTTAATTTCTAATATAAATTTGTTATTCAATGTTTTATAATAATTTACTTATAATGTATTTTTATTAACATTTTTTATTAATTTCTTACCTTCTTTAATCAATTTTTATAATTTGTCTATTTATAATAAATTCTGGTAGAATCCTGCAGTCAACATGGAAAGATAGCAGTCAAAAATATATGTAAATTAAGTATGACATCGATAAAAATGACGAAAAGTAACAGAGTGGCATGAGCTCAATTGCATAAAACACTGGTCATGGATAGACCGAGAGGTCTTGGGTTCGAGTCTCAGATACTACCGTTAGCTTTTTTATTTTGTGTCTTTTTTGTTTTATATTTAATTTGAGATTTGTTAATATTAAAAAATATGTATTCTTCTTGTTTGACTCCGATTTTCCACTAGGCGATTCGTGCGCTTATAAATGTTTGTTTTATAACTGTGTGTACATACTGGACTTAGTATATTTTTAAAGTTTTTTTTATATTTTAAAACCTGAGGTTGCAAAACAAATTATGACACCGCTGGTTGAACTAGAATATGTCCCATTTGCAAAGGAATTAGTCTTAATGTATATTTTATTTCTCTAAACAGAAGCCTATTTACAAAACGTGGAATATTCACAGATTTCTACCTGATTCAGGTAATCCCCGATCAGTTGGCTGGCTCCAGACTGAGGAACATTAATTACATCACTCTCGTTTATTTACGTGTGGTTAGATCTCTCCGTTCATCTGCTCGCCTCTTATTTAGCAGATTAGGCTCCTCGGGAAGGATGCTCGCAATAATCTCTGCTAATATTCCGCTTTGTTCAGCCCGTCTGGATGGCATAATACCAAGGAGTCTGGGACGTGCATAGCTCCACGGTTTACCTTTGTAAAATCCCCGATTCAGCAACCGGAGTCTGGTAATTACAGATGTTTATGGGAGATTTTCGGTATTTAATTATGTAAGGGCCGGATTGGTTGTATATTTTGGCATAAAACTTGAGACAGTACAGTATAAATATGTGTTATGTTTAAATTTTTGGTGACCATGTAAAGGTATATTCATATCTGCCAGCACCGCGCAGAGCAGAACAGTACAGTACAGGCACAGCACAGACGCGAGTATGGCTGTCAATTGAACTGTCTACTGAGAGTTATACACGTTTGAGGATTTTATAATCCTATTCCAATATTTATTTTTATTTTATAACCTAAATTCTCTGACCAATTCAATCAATTTATCGTTATCCATCTTCTCGGTATAAGGTATATCTGCAACTAATGACGCCAACTGACGAAGATGGTAGTGTTATACTAACTGCGCAGGCGCACAAGTCACAAGCAGCCACCAGCATGTCAAAATATTGAAGCCGACAATCTCGGCCGGTGCTGGTTCGTGCATATGCTGATACGCTGCGCTTACGTACGCTGTAATACGAATTTGTTTATGGATAATGGAGGGAACTAATGTTGTCGTGTCCGTACTGTACTGTTCTGCACTGCGCGATGCTGGTAGATGTGAACAGACCTTAAATCAACACACGTATTAACTTTTTGAAAGTGATATGAAGTCATTTAAAATACAACAATAACAAACAAAAAACAACAACAAAAAAACTATCCCGAAAACCTAATCTAACCTAACCTAATTGATATATTTATATAATCTTTTTTTTAATAAAAATATATATTAAATAGGTTGGGTGAGATTAGGTTTTCGAACTCGTTTTTGGTTGTTTTTTTACGTACTTTTAATGACTTTATATCAATTTTTAAAAAGTGTGTCGATTCATACATGTGTCGATTAATCAAAGAACGGTAATTTTCAGCCTGTCTGTACATGTTCTAACCTACAAACAAAATCGTCGTCGGCCTAAAACAAAGAACTCAACAAGTTCAACAATTCAATATATTTTCTTCTTCTAGTACGAAATTATCAAAACAAGGAATAACAACGTTTTAAAGAAATCTACGAGTATGGATATAGCGTGAAATGTGTACCAGTTTTCTGTTTAAACATATAATTTCGGATGTGAAAAAACATTTTTTCTCTAGTTGTAAAATCATATAAATGTCACTACAATGCACTATGCATTAATGATGTATAATAAAGATATTATACGTTTACATAATTATTATGTACATGTAATGGTTTTTCAACACCAGCCTTATATGGCACACCTAGTTGTGTAAGAAAAACCTACGATGTTTGCGTGTAATTTTCATAATCATTTCAACGTTTTTCTACACCATAATTATTCATACGAAAGTAATTTACTTGTCCTGTAAAGTCAAAAATAGTAACATAAATATGTATATACACGTCATTAAATTGATTGATTATTCCACACGGTGCTTACATTAACAATATGTATACACGGCACAAATCAAAAGAATAATAAATTTATCCGGTTTTGTTTAATTTATACACGCGTATTACAGCTTTATTCGACTGACATTAATTCAAACATGACATATGTTGCATAGACAACTGTGAAGGTTTTCAATGAGAGAAAAACTTCTCCAGTGCGTTCCATACGAAGCTTAGTAGTATTATGCACCAGAAGTAAGTACTATACACATTTTATTTTATAATGCGATACGTTAAATTTAATTTTCAATTGGGGAAATTTAAATAAAACAAATATTTGGTACAAACATAGTAATAATATCCGTAACAATCGTATAAATTAATTGTTGTGAGATGAATTAAATTTCAGTTGGTTATTCCCTTTAATCATTTGTGTTTTAACCCAAGCAAAATTGTGTGTGTAATTAATAAAAATCATATTTAAAAATAGTATACCGCTGTCACTATCAACATACCTAACAGAAATGCTGACATTATCTCTATATATGAAAATGAATATTTGTCTGTGTGTCCCCGATTTTCTCGAAAATTACGGTTTGTACACAGTTTGTTCTTATTAGTGCCGGGAAGGTTTATAGAGAAGTTTGAATGAAATCCAATACATAAAACTGTTGCTATAACGTTTAAAAATTAGTCTAAAAAACATTGAACCCGCCATGTTGTATTGAGGTTACTCCATGGATATACCCCTCTGGTAGAATATTTTCAAAATGTAAACCACAAGTAGGTACCTACTTAAGAACTTTATTATTTAGATGTTTTGAAAAATAAATGTTTGGAATGAAATAAAAAATTTAAATGAATGTTTCTTTGTTTGGTGATAGTAATAATCGTCGCACGGAATTACTTTCGATGTCAAATCAATTATGGCACCTAAACGACAAGCAAGACTTCACAACTTCATAAAAAAAAATATCCTGAGCAAGGTCGGGTACACATTAGCTAGTTATTTGTGTTATTTAAGTGAGACTAAATAGTTTTATTATAATATAATTTTGTATGGCTTGGCAATAAAATATAAATATTTAATAAAATGAAGCTACATAATCTGTCCATAAAATTTATTTCTCACATTAAAAAAAATCACGTTCGAGTTTGACAGTTCGTCTTAAAGAAACAATCCAAAACAATTAACTCGATTATATTTACGTTTTTAAAATTTATAATTTTGATGTGTGAATTAGATTTTGTTTTATTTTTATTTAACATGTAATAAATGGGTATTTTGATACATGCAATTCAGAAATATTAAAAAAATCGCCTTTCCATGTTTTCTGCTGCAAAGCGTTAAATAATAAAATTGAACATAAAATTGTCTTAGAGTATAATATAGAATCATCTCCTTTCAGAAAGTACCAATCATTTCTGAAGACCGTTTGGTAAAAGTCCAAAATGTGCACATGGACCATCGTGCTTTTTAAACATTCTTTAATTTTCCTATTAGCCATCTTTGTCATTTAAAATTTTTTAAACAATCGCAGCGCCTTTAATTTTTGTCTGCTTTTAAATGTCAGACTGTATAAGTGCATTATTTTATATGTAGGTACTATTGTATTCAATATGCGAGCTCTCATTTCATAAATTCTTCATTCAACCATGTTAAAAAAAATCATCCTTAAACTTGTTATATATTTTTAATTGGGTATTTCAATCGATATTATTGAAAAAATATCACATTGCACATTTTTACACAAATTGTCTATGCTCTCTTGAGCATTGAGGAACTGCAGTTTGTATTTTCACCGCGAGGTGGTAAACTAGATACCAGCCGTTTCCATTTTTATTTAATTTCTTTTCAAATTAGTTACATATTATGGAATATTTTCTTAATTTTCGTAGACGCCCTAAATGCACTTGGAAAATTAATAATGTCCTAATTACTTTATTAATTGAAACTCGGTGAATGTAGCGGTTCATTTCAAACGTCAAATATATATATTGAACATTTTCCAAACAGCTGTCATGGTGTGACGAGTGGCGCCGAGCGGCGTTAATCCGGTGAACTAATTTGATACTGAATTAAGCGGTAGTGATGGAGTAGCCTCTGTTTTCGCGTTAAATTCTCGTTAAACTTGACATGAAAGCCGTAAAAACCCGTCAGTGGCTACTTTCGTACGAAAATATGATGGAGCTCGCGGTGAATAACCGGCCATTTGTAATTTTAGTGTCCTGAAAATATATTTGATTGAAAAACTCAGCCGCAACATTTAGTTACATTTCATTCATCAAAATCATCATCATGTAGCGGTTGATCAATAATCAAACAATAAAATGAGATTTCCACGCGCTGATGTTCCCGAAAATCAACCGGTTTTGTTTTGTTTATGATTTCCGCTTTTTTATATCTCGTTTAATCACCAGTTGACGTCTGCATTTTGTTGTTTTATAATATATGCCAACAGAAATAATTGCTTTAGTAGCACGGCGGTTATATCCTGTGAGCTGAAAGTTTTAATTAGATATTAATTACAACGTTAAATAAAATCAAAATATTGTGCATAGTTCGTGAGTGGAGTCGCGTTGTTGAGAGATGACCTTTTAAATCAGGACATTATTTAAAATGATTTTTTTCATATTTGGTAAATAGGTTTTCGTAGTCGAGTACTAACCAACATTCCTATTCCCCATTCTCTTCCCCTTTTCCATTTTTCTTCCAACTTATTCTCACTTATAGTGGAACTCTTTTGTTAAACTCACATTAATCCAGCAATTTTCAGAATTGTTTTCATACAAAACGTTCTGCGTACAGTTATTTCTTGTCTATGTGATCGCAATTCCAAAGATAAAGCATATTATAAATGATACCACACACCTTAAGGGGATGAACTTCCTAAAATTCTAACTAAATCACGCACTTCTTATGCAGGTGGCGAAAGTGTTGAAATTACCGGTTAACACCGGCCACATTTACGATTTACGCAAAAAATAACATCACCAAAATTCGTATTTTATTTTATTTTGTAAAGCTCAGACATAATTATTAAAATGTACTTCGGCCGTATTCTAAGAAACTTTCCTTGCCATAATGAGCAATACGACAATATTGGAAAAAAGATTCGTAAGTAGGTAATTTTGCACTGTACTTTATTTTTTTCTAGGCTTATAAAAAGACTCACCAAAAAATGCTCTTTTAAAAGAAAGGCCAAGGTGTGTTTTACTTGCAGTGTTTAATTAAATCATCTATATTTCTAGGCATCAAATTTTCAAACCAAAAACACTTAAAGATGAAATGCAAAACCTTAGAACTTAACCCAATCTACGCAGCTGTCGCATATATGTTACCTATTGGCGGCTATCCCCGTACGCAGATGTCGCATATGTGATCCATGAAATTTCACCAAAACACATTATGTCAAAACGTTCCATGTGATTGAATAGATTACGTTGTAAAGGAAACATTGTTTTAAGTTGTTATATGATAACAACACACCGTAATAGAACTGCCTCCAATATTAATTTTTCGTGAACATTAAAACATCTCATTAATTTAATCATGACTGTAAAACAGTTTATTTGCTAGAAAGAGATAAAATTTATTTGTGTAAACAGAGCGGCAATTAAACACTTCTGAAAATATTCTCATGGCTTTGAAACCGGAAACGCGATTCAGCAGATAAGACGCCCTCTCGAAAATTGTGGGTTTATTAAAATTTAAATCTATGTTGAAAATTGTGAGTCGCGAACATCTATTTCTAACCAGCTATATTCCTGTTATTCCCGGTGATTCCTTTTACTATTTAATTCGTGGCAATTCCTTTCCTTTTAATTCCTTTTCCTGGCGGTGCTCATTCATCTGAATATTTGTCTTTTATACGTTTTCAAGGAAGGTTAATAAATCAACCCTTATCTCCCACCAATTTCCATTTCATTTTCTCCCAATTCTCCCAACCCCCGGAAGGGTTAATTTGTTTTTGTTATTCCACTGATAATAAGGCACCGCTTTCAATTTAGACCTATTAAAAAGCTAATTAACTTTTAATTGAAAAAACGGAACCTTCGCAAAACATTATTATGTTGAAACGCGTCTAATATTAAGACTTTTGCATTCAATTTGGACGGAATTCAAACTTTGAGCTCGGGCTTATTGCTTTATTAAAATGGTATATTATGGTGGTATCAAATATGTTTTATTTACGGGTTGCTAGATGTCTCAAATGCCTAATCTTAATCACATTTACATCGGAAAATTGAGATTGACTGTATCGTTATTTCGTTAGTAAAATTTATTACCCGCCAGCATCGATATATAATCAAATTTTGATGTAACCAATTCCATAGTAGGTACATAATTCATTTAATTGTATTACAATACACTCTCCCAAAAATGATTTTATCTTTTTTTGATGATTGAGTATAATTAATTTAAATATACGAAATAATTACTAACGATCACACTATTTAAGGTATCGTAATATGTATACATCTATCTAGTTGTTATTGTAAGGCTTGTGAAACATGTAAAATATAAAATTATTATATCCAAAATTCAGATGGGTTCTTCTCTAATTTCGACGTTGGTTTTTAATCGAATTGAATTTGGTATATTTATGCTAACAAGGGTGCATTTCAGCAACACAATTTGACATCACAAAGGATTTCGGTGGAACCGCTCATATGGTGATCTTCTTGCGTACGAAACGCGTGATTGCGGGCGATACCTGGAACGTTACCGTGAGAACCAAACGGTTACACTGAACATTTCCAAGGCCTTTAACCGGATTTCACACTGAGAACTTGTCAATAACCCGCCTTCTTACGGACTTCCCGCATCCTTGTATATCTACATGGATTTTTGACTTGTTGAGGAAGGGATCGATTTGACGGATGCTGGCGGATTTGCCTCTTCCTCGCATTCAAGAAATGCTCGCGTTCCACGGAGATAAGTTCTGTCTTAGACTTTGTTTTTATTGCTCATCATTGGCCCTTTTCCGTGTGCACCAATTCATTGTTACGCGGATGACAGTACAGTCCATGATAGATTTTTGTTTAACAAGCCCCTAAAGCACACACACACACTCCAACGGCTCGGAATACTTAAAAGCAGAGAACGGACTAAGAGGGTTTCTTCTTGGGGTAAGAATAACCTCGTCAAATTCAATGTTTCAAAGACTCAATCTTGTGTGATTACCTCTAAAAGGGATCGATATGACAATCTAGTTTTCTTCAATGGAAGCAATCTTCCCAATAAGCCTTCTATTGCTATTCTTGGTGTAACCTTAAGTGACCAGCTCAGGCTTGGGGCTCTATCGAAGCCAAAGATAATTTAGCCTCTCAGATGCTGGGCGTACTATGCAATGGAAGATTCTCCGAGGAACTAGCGCCATTGATCCCTTCGGCACCGGTGGACAATCAAGAAGCACGCAAAACGTGCACCCGACAATTGCGTACAGTTGACATTTTTCACATGAGAACGGGTCGCTTCTACGACTCGTTTTTACATTCAGCAGCCCGGCTGTCGAATGATTTGCCGGTCTTTGTGTTTCCTTCCTCCTAGAACATGGGTTTCTTCAAGATCCAGGTTCAATCCTTCCTGTTTTCAAAAAGACTCCACACAGCGTCCCCAAAGGGAAACTATTTCCTTCATTCCCTCCTATGTGGAGTTATTGTAAAAAAAGCATCCTTGATAAAGCTCATTTTTTTTTAATGTTTCCTTTTAAAACCCGATATTATGAAAAAGTCATCTCTCGCGTATTTCGAGATGCAGTCAAGTCCCAGCATAACTTTTGGAGTAGTCCTCAGCCCCTGATATTAATATCGTGATGTTTCTTTGAAGAATAAGTAGATTGATACACGCTCGAGCCAGTGAGGGCCACTCAAAAGGTCCCACCTCCTTCCCTCCCCCGCCCACACCCCCTTTCCGACCCTTGTTTGACGTCTTTGAGAAACTGCGGGGGTAGTTTCACTGGGAAGAGAAATATTTGCACTGCAAGAGTTGATTTTATATGAAAATTCCAGACGCATCTCAAGGTATGGTGGAATATTGTAATTTTAAATTAAATCCAAAACAATATACGGTTGCTTCATAGTGCCTGCCTACCTTTATTTGCTATCGATCAATAAATTGTTCATCTGTAAATAGTTGGTAAAATAAAACTTTACTTCTAACTTTATTGACAGAGCAATTCTAAATTATTATGCTGCAAGAAGATTCCACTCAGTGAATTATCATTATATTGTGTACATCGTCACTCAATTCTGTTATCGTTTCTGGTCTAATAGGTATAAAAGGTTTTTTTAAACTTTAAAAATTTAATAATAACTATTATTATTCATTTCAATAAACGATTTATTCATTAAAAAGCCTTTCTAGGTAATTAGTATTATGCGTGACAGCTGTTTCACCTTACGATGCATTATTAAACTGTGGTGGAGCCACTTACAGATGATCTATTTTTTTTTTCTACAGGTACGTATAATGAAAGTCATAAAATGTTTTCATTTTTATTACCAATGTTTTATTACATAGTTGATCAAATAAAATTATATATTATTATAGTATATACAAAGCAAAGAAAAGAACAAATTTGCAATCACAGAGATATTATGGTGTAGGACAAAATAACAACATTAAAAAATATATAAGACAGGAGTCAGTTTATGTTTAACAATAAGAACAACTCAGTAGACAATATACATAAAAGGTACAATAAGGAGGAACCCTAACCTTTATTATAATAAATTGAAAAGAAGTTAAGATTTATAAAGAATAGAATTTTTTAATAATTTTGTTTTTAAAGTTTGTTTAAATTCATTCAACTTCTGGATATTAGTAAGAGCAAGGAAATTTATAATATCGAAAATTACTCGAAAAGAGCTGACCTCAGAGAAAGCTGTCTTGTCGGTAACATAGTTCCATTATATAGGCTGGCGCCATTCCCTTCAGTGCATGTTTTATAGGTCATTAAGCAGATATTGAACTCTATTCTTTTAGGGAATCTAAACCAATGAAGGCGATACCTTAATATTGCTCTCTCCAGAGAAAGTCTTTCTATGTTGGCAAAGTTATCGAGGGTCCTTTTCTGACTCAGTTTGCGCATACCAAAAGATTGATTTCTTTTATATCCACAGTTGCCAATTTCTGGTTGTCGGATTTCATCTGTGCATCCTCTCCAATTTCCGCATTTCCCTCTTCTGCAGACATTAAATATTGAACCATCTGTCGCACTTCCTAATGCGGCAGACCTCCTCTGTGGTAAGTGCATTTTTATCCAGTAATGCCAGTTGCGTGGAATTAAAAAGGTTTACTAACTATCTGGCTTTCGCAATACTTTTCTCTGTCACAGAGAGGTGTGATCTTCAATTCTTTGCAAAATGTCTCGATGTCGAATTGTCTCCAATTTCAGGAAATAATGAATTTGAAATCCAATTTTGCAGGATCCAAGGCAAACACGGATGTGACGATAGTCCAGTGTCAATAACGTTTGTGCTATTCAGGGAGACCCGACTCGGGAAATAATTAAATAATTAGCCGAGTTCACCCACTGCTCACATTTAATTATCCTATTCGTACAAAATAGATTAGGTTGACGGAAATATATTGCCATATAAAGAAAACGATGTCGGCAGATTTTCTATCCTCACTGAGAAAAAGACTAAACGAAGACGGCCTTTTTTAAAACAAAGACAAATATTCTGAGACTTTTTAAAAATCTCCTGCTACCGTCGCAGTAAGCGGAATATGTTCCTTCTGTCGTGATACAGGACTTAGTCAGCAGAGGAATTGAACTCACGAGTCCTGGGTGAGACCCAGACGCGATGCCAACTCAGCCACTGACTGGTCGAAACCTTACATTGTATTTTATGTATTTTGTATTTTTCATGCTTCTATTGTAAATCTAATATATTTGAGTCGATCATTTCGCAATGCATCTCTTTTCTTTTCCTTTCTTTTTGGGAAAGTTCTAATCTATCAAATTAAGCCCTGAAGGAAAGTTAGAAACCCATTTGCAATAAATTGCAAGTCCAATTGATGCCATTTCCCGTTGAATTAAATTAATGTTTTTGCTGCAATAGTTAAAATATGCGAAGCGGGAGGAATGCAGTTGTCTTTTTAATTTGTTTGCGACGGGGCGTTTTCAATTTGCGCCAAGAATGAATCGCAAAAGGACAAAGGGGCGTCCCGGCGTGTCCTGTGCATTCCCTCTGCTGATCAGAAAATATATTAGAAATCTTACGAATAATGGGAAAGAAACGAGATTAAATGGGTTAACATTCGAGGAATTTTCTATTGTTCGTGAGTTTAGATTAATTTATCCAGGTAGATAAATTAATCAAAACTCACGAAGTTTGCTTTATAAATTTTCACCTGCCCATCATTCACTAGCTTTCCTATCAAAACTGCGCTGATTGGCAAGTGAAATATAACATTTTAACGTTTATGTTAAATGTTTCTGACCCGTAAAAAAGTGCTCTTTTCAGAAGATCACATTTTTAGACACAATTAAAACAATCGATACTATCTGAAAAGTAGGTATAAAGGACTTTTTTTATATCGTAACCTTTGTTACTAGTTTTTTTAGTGAAAGCTTACATGAGGTAGTCCCAACATTAAAAAAAGTGTTTTTCCAGTAATGATTATAGAAACCCTTTTAAAAGTACTTAGACTATGTAGATACAGTATTTACTTTCGAAAAAACTCGATCAAAAAGTTTTTCTGACTCGGATTGACGCAAAACGGGTTTAAAAGGATGAATTCTTTTTGAATCTTTCAAAACTTCATAAATTCGATCATAACGTGAATAGTGGTTCAAAATCCAATTAATGTTCTTCTTGGCTCTATGCCTTCTCTACTTATGCATAATTGCATATTCATTGGTAAATACCCAGTTATAAAATTATTCCTTATACTTATTTAATATCAATGGTATAAATATACCATGAACAATAATTGCATATCACAGTTAACTACAAACATGAGAATATAGCTTCGTTTCCCCACAGGGGTAGGCAGAAATGACGGACCGCCAAACAACTCGATCTTGGCATACACTTCTTGTTTCATTCACATTCATACATCGTCACATACATTCTCCTTCTATTATTTCGACTTCTACTATTCGTCTTGATTATTTGATTCACTTGATCGTGCCATGTCTTCCTCGGCCGTCCCCGGCTTCTTCTTCCATTTACATTAGCGTCATATATTTTTCTTACACTCCTTTCTTCGTTCATCCGCACTACATACCCAAACCATCTAAGCATCTCTTTCTTAATCTTAATCATTACGCTTACATCAGCCTTGCATTCCTTATGAATCACAATATTTTTAACACGATCATTACACATTTTAACACACATTCGCCTCAGAGATCTCATTTCTACGAATATGGCATACATAATTTTAAAAGGTAACTATTAAATGTAGGATTAGGACATACAATGACATCAGAGAGTATATAAAGAATTAAAGATATAAAGGGAAAAAAATATGCATACATGTAAAACATATAGTAAACGTAGGTTAAATTAGTATTTAATGAATACTTGCTTTTAAACATCAACATTGGGGGGAGTTGCAATAAAGCACATAAGCCCTCGGCAATCTTTTAGAGATGTGCACTCACTTCAATGATATAAAACACACCCTTCATCAAAGCAGCTTTTGTTACGATGTAAGTTATGATAATGTAGTCTTTAGGTGGTACTAGATAATGTTATTATTTATGAGTTCTTTCGTTCTCCCCATCATACCTGACTCGCTTCGAATTAAATTGCTTAAAACAATCTTATCTCAGATTTCATTTGTGCCTCAGCATAATCTCCAAAAAAAGTCTCCGTTCGCTTCTAAGCGAGTTTTCAAATTGTTGGAATATTTTGGCAGGCTAATATTTTTAAAGGCCGTGCTTTTCGCGAGCGTTCTAAAAAAACTGTAAACGAGCCAAGCGCCGGGCGCAATGAAAAGCATTGTAATATTATTCAGGGACTTTCGGGACTTTAGAGCATCTACCAGTTTGTAAATATCCTTAGTCATATTATGCAAATACTTTCATTTAGTTCCACGTCCTTGCTGCCAGTGAAAGCTCTAGTTATGTAGTTCATCCAAAATTGAAGTCTGCTCTTGGCCGGCGCCTGTAGTACGGAGCTTCGCCGGGGAGGAAATCCAATTTTCTCCGTTTATTCGGAATATAAGAAACGGCACGTGTACACGTGTAGCCATGGCGACAGAAGTGCAGTGATAAGCCGGAAGTACACATTCTCAGCGTGTGTCCGGGAGATTGTAAAAATGCTTTAATTTGTTTTATTTTTATTTTTAAATCTTATTAAAAAAAAACCTTTTAAACTACTGCGGAAGCCTCTCGGCGTGGCTTTTATACGGATGTACGAGTATAATAACATTGGCATGGGTATGTTATAGAGGAAGGATTTTGAAGTAATTCGGAGTAAGGTGACATTAGATATTTATGCTCATTTTTAAATGGTCAACCATAGATTATTATTAATTTACAATTGTAGATAAATAAAGTGACTACCAATGAGGAAATACTGTAATAACATAATTTGATAATAAATTAATTCCTAATAATAATTAGATTATTTATATTGTGCCGTTTTTTGTGAAAAATCACCTCAAGGGTGCCTTACGAATATTACTTCCTAGAGCCTTTTCTATTACTAATCATAAATAATCTATGACTTATTGCTTATTGTAACAGATTGCATCCACAATAACTTGAAAATTGTATCTTCAATATATTTATTTATCTATAAAATACGTGATATTTAATGGAGACATTTACATGGAGTAGACACATTAGATCACCATACTAGGCGGCTGCCCGTTTCATGGTGACCAATGGAGTATAGTTACTTTGTATGAAGTCTAGTGTAAACATATGGATTTATTATATTAATTATATTAACATGCTGACAATTTGAAAAATTATAAAAGAAAGTAAAATATACAAAAGTTAAAAAGACATGCGTAAGGCATAGATCACAAAAATATAGTTTGTTTTTGTACATGCAAGCATGCACACATGTGCACGTTTGTATGAAGTATTTGTATAACTATTTTTTTTAATTTAATCAATGAGTGATGCAGCGAAAAAATGTACATATTATTTATTCAAAATATAATGTTTATTGAAGAAAAATAATCTTTGTGACGAGTATTCATGAGTATGGAAATGGAATTTTACGCGCTATCCTCCTGAATTAAATCCAAAAAAGATCACGAAAAAATCTTTCCATAATATCATAGTCTATGCCAGGAAGTCCTCGATCCGGCCCAAGGTTATAAAACTCGAATCTACCAGGTTGAAAGCAGTTGGGACTCTTGTGCAGTTGGGACTCTTGTGCAGTTGGGACTCTTGTGGATTTATTAGATTTGTTCGCAAAAGGGACTCGTTTTAAAAAAATATATTTGGAATATCTTAACAATGGAGTTTCTCAGTGTTTGCCTTTCTTCTGGTATATTATTTTAAATAAAATGCCGCTTTTGTTTCTCATAACCGAGGATTATTAATTTCTAAGAATATTTTTTAATCAGTCTCAAATACTTCAGTCACCAACGAGGCAATCTCCTTCTCCAAAGAACTGCGAATTGCCATCATTTCTTCTGTTTCAAAGCGACCGCCTCGCGTCCCGGCGCACCCATCTCAAATGTAATAACATTTATTAAAATACACCCAGACGTGATGGGTGTTTAAAAAAATAATAAAACCTACTTGGCAGACGTGGGGGAGGGGGTGGGGGTGTTCTGTTTCTCCTTTGCAGAAACATCAAAGACAATCAACCCTCGACTCTGATCCCGTGTCTCAAATTACATGCAAATGCCGGAGGAATGCGGTGTCAGGTGGGGTGGGAAAGAACACCGATTGGTGTTTTAATTTTCCCCTCTAAGCCTCCCAGCGGTGGGGGTGGGGGTGGGGGGTGTCCCCACACAGGTTGTGCTCAACACCTCGTCGTTTGAAACAATCTAAGCACGAGGATCAAGTTCCCACCCTGCTCGGGGTATCGGGTACACAAAACGCTTCGTAACGTTACTAAACTTTATTTTTTTGGTAAATATTTGGTAATAGAAGAATAACCAATACATTCCAAATAATTTGTTATTTTTGCTGACTACCCAAACGATTAAATTAAATTAGAAAGATTTAACAAAATGTTTAATGGAAAAATAGAAAACCAAAATTGGGTTAAATGTAAGAAATTTTCAGATTTTAATAGGGATTGAGAATCATTTTTTTAGCCTACTGTTTAGTAATAATGATTATTTGTATAGCGCAGTTTTTTGTGAAATATCACCTCAATGGCGCTGTACAAATATTGCTTCCTACCCTCTATCTAAGTATGTACAAACAGATACAGAAAACTAAATCTATACTTACCTGACAGGACAATTCATATAAGAATAGTTCTATTAGAAATTTTATTGACCGGTCAGTGACTGAGTTGGCATCGCGTTTGGGTCTCACCCAGGCGTCGTGAGTTCAATTCCTCGGCTGGCTAAGTCCTCCATTACGACACAAGCAACATCTTCCGCTTACTGTGATGGTAGTAGGAGATTTTCAAATATTGTCAGGTTATTCGAACCAGGAATTTTCTTTTAAAAAAAAATAAAAATGTTAAAAGCACTGCACATTGCATGATTTCGGATTTTGCTATTTTATCTTTACTATTTATATTACATTTATTAGAAGATTAGTGGAAAAAGGTTGGTATTTATTTTAAATATTTGTAATTTTACTTTTCAATTTCATGACTGAAGGATTTTTGAATAAAATGATCATTCATATATAACCTAACTGATTTTTTTTTAATAATAACATTCTCAGTATAAAAATACTAATTAACTAAACTAAATTAAAGCAACAAACGAGAAACAAACGTCTTTTAACAGCATTCTTTAATTGTATTATATTTTTGTCACCATGCTAGTTTTTGAAATGATGTCTATAATAGGTAAACATATATGCATAGTATATTAGTGCCAAGATTTAAGAAACAAACCGGAACGATGTTCCGGTTTGTTTCTTAACATCGTTCCGGTTTGTAAAAACCGTTCAGCTTTATCGTTCGTCTTAGAAATATTATAAATGCCACTATTTTATGGGAAGTCTAAATTACGAAATTCATAATTACACAATCGAATCCATACAAAGAAAATTACCCCTTGTTCGTGAAGGTTTATCTTATCAATTTGGAACGTATAATGATCGAATTTCACACTATAAACTACAATCTCTATCAGTCAGACGTAAACTGTCTGATGTATTTCTTTTGTACAAAATTATACATGCGACAATTAATACACCAAACCTTTTATCACAAATTAACATTAATACACCAACGAGAAAATCAACAAGGAGGATAAAATACTTTTTTTATATTAAAATCTATCACACAAATACGGGATATTTCTGTCCTTTACCGGGGATATAAAGAAAGTACAATACTATATATACACTGCTCTAATAATGAAATTTTTACACGCAAATTGATAAATTAAAAAAAAAAGTTTTACAATTAATATCAAACTTATACTGTGATAATGGCCTTTATTGAGTATCAAAACAGTGTACCATCAGCGCAGGTGACAATAATGAGTTAGTTTATACACCTACTTTGTAATATGTTTTCGACCTTTCACTTCTTTTTCATTCTTATTATCACTTTTGCGAGATAATGTTTGTTGTTGTTTATTGTACTTATTGATTGTCATTGCTATGTAAACATTCATTTATATAAGTTTTTGCATATTGCCTGTTTTATGTACTAAAATAAGTAAATAAAAAATTTCCAAAATAAATAAATAAGTCTAAAAAAATGTCATATTGAAACAGTCAACTCTTTTTTTTAAATTTCCATTGACTCTTTTCATTATTAATAACATTTAAAGGGTGATTTGTGTGAACTCCGGTTGATTAAGTTGTAGAAAACCAACACTGTTTTTGGTAGGTTTGGAAGTAAAAAGGTTTGCTTTTATTTTAAATTCAATCCATTTTTATCCTCGATTTTCAATCGATTGCAAATGCGTAATTAGGCATGGAATTGCAAAGTTAATGAGTTCACCAATGATTGGCTTTAATTAAACCTTTCTTTTCCCCCTTTACTTCGAATGGCTATCGCGCAGATTAGGGGAAGAAATTCGACCCGATCCCAGAGGTAGATCTTCATCTGGCCCTCCCAGCGTCCCAGGAAGGTAGAGAGGTAGAAGATGGAAGGTAGAGGTAACGCGGCCTGTAATTTCCGTTGGGAGGGCATTTCGTCTTTAACTACCGT
This sequence comes from Halesus radiatus, assembly GCA_022606495.2. Lineage (NCBI taxonomy): Eukaryota > Metazoa > Arthropoda > Insecta > Trichoptera > Limnephilidae > Halesus > Halesus radiatus. The sequence goes on along the minus strand of JAHDVE020008949.1, from coordinate 221,118 downwards.
AAATCAGTTCCGGACCCTGAGCTTCTGGCCTCCCCGTGCCCGTGCTAAGGGAAGCTTCCACCAAACAACCCTTTGGCAAACATACTGCCTTCTACACATCAGTTCAGCTTTAGTACGGCAGTATCTTCCATTTGTGGTACAAACGGCCCCACGTTTCCTGAATATCCTGAAAAAATGTTTATACTGTAAAGGTACACAATTTTATCCATCCATGCGTGAGGGCTTCATATGTAAGAAACACAGCAACTATTTATTTAGATTTGTATTTTATTCAGTTATTTAAAAGGGTTTTTTGGTTCTCGTGCTTATGTTGTGGTTTAATTAATAAAAAACGACTTGTATTCTGATTTATAAACATGATGGAAATACATTATAATATGACTTTTTTTATTAAAAAAACTTTATAATTTTTTCCCCGCTTGTTTCACCTTATAACAGGCATATTCATCATATTGCAATTTAAACATAATCTGTGGTTTATATTGAATTTACGTCGGGGTTGGGGTTATTGGCCATACCAAATATTGCACATTTATGACTAGTATTTCGTAATTCCTATGCGACGCCTGTGTTTGCAACGAATCTAACGTCGTTTCTATTCTATCTGACATCCGATTCAGCTATCAAAACGACTCAAGTCATAACTAATGTCCTCTCATCCAATCTTGTAATTCCGAGAAGATATTTTCTATCCTACGTGGTGTTAACGAATGAATCTAACGTCGGAGTAGATAAACAAGTCCGCCGTTGACAGTGCAGACAGCTTTAGATGCGTTCAAACACAAGCCCCGTCGGACTTTCTTAGTGCGGAGTAACTGCGCTTAATTGAATGTACGCAGAGCCTAACGAACTGACGTTTAAATGCCTTTCAAATAGGTGTGAAATGAAGCTGTACCAGTCCACTTAGATTTAAAATGGTGCTCAACAAAACTGTTCACACTATTTTCATACATAAATCATGTTTACATGGGTTTTGTGGGCATTACCTATTTATTTATTTATAATGGGTTTTTATAAATGTTCACGCTTACGAGAGAACAATCCACTTATAAAAACTAAGTTAATATACACAAATTACAAATAATAAGACAAAGGACACACAAAACATAAAATTACAAAAACTAACTCAATGATACATAATGCAATAGAAACAAGAGACATAAATAGAGACACAAGTGATACATAATATAATTAGCCCAATCATTGTTACATATTCTTAAGTCGTATCAGAACATTTTTTTCTGAAACTGTACAGATTATCGACAAAAATGTCTACATTAGTCCACTCTATCATATTATATAGTGGACACATTTGAGCCAGAGGACTAAAGTAGGCAATATTATTTCTGAATGTATTCTTGTGGAATGTGCTATGACATCTTAAACAGTGGGAATTAGGTACATTTATTTCAGTACTGTTAAAACATAATGCAGTATCTAGATGACCGTGAATTATTTTGTATTAACATATTAAATCAATCAATTGTTTTCTTGATAAAATGTAGACATAATTTGTCTCGACGCCATCTATTTGAGGGATTTAGCCGTTACAAGCCTTTCTCATACTAATAAAGTTGGTTGTTTACAGGTGAAAATATAATAAAAACAGTAATTATTGAATGAAACACTAGTATATATTGATTAACTTGGCGGGTTTGCGATAAGCCGACGTAGCTCAACGGTAGAGCATCTGACCGGACATCATAAAGGTGCAGGTTCGAGTCCTGTCGGCGACATTTATCTTTGCTCGGAAAGGTTTTTTTCAATTTGGATGAGTGTTTCAGGCTAATAATTATTGTTTATAAAAATAATTGTTACCCTTTGCGCTATGCACAAAAATCTTGTCTTAAGTTTTTAAGAACTTTAGTTTATCAATTAATAATTGTTTTCTTGTTTAAGTGAATTAATATTAAAGTATACAAGACGTACGTCGTATGATCTAAGATGATCATGTAAACCACATGTAAAAGATAACATTCTTAGCATTTTTTTTAACAGATTCAACAATGTTTTCATATTTGAAGTAATGAGGATTCCAAGTAGAACTTCCATATTCCAGTTTACTTCTAATTGAGGCACTGTGAAGAGTTAGAATTGATTGAGGGTTCTTAAACGGTTTACATATTCTGTGAATAAATAAATCCTCGTGTAAAATTATTGTGATGTAAATTCATAATAGTTGTCTACAAATTAGTTTTGGGAGAAAAGATAGAATGGTCAAATGAATCAATTCAGTATATTGATACGTATGACACACCACCGGTAATAGTATCACTTTCTTCTCACTTCTATAAGGTTTATATAATAGTGTCGATAATATCGCGATAAAATATCGATACATGTTACAGAAAGGATTATTTATCATAGAGCTTTCAGTGCTAGGATAATAAAACAATTCTGTTAATGTCCATTAAATTTAAAAAATTCAAGATCCTTTATAAATGAGTATTTAAGTGGAAAATCACAATTCTATCTAGTGAATAAATAAAAACAAAACGTGTAATTTTAATTAATGCATCAAACGGGAGAATCAAATGAATGATTCCGATTAATGAGAAAATTAAAAGAATAATCAAGTCAATGAATAATGAACAAATCACCTAATTCAATCAAATGATCGAATCAAATGAATTCAAATCTTGACGTGGTCACTCCGAGAGAAAACTATGAACTTGTTTGTTTGATTGTATGTGATTATGAAGTCAAACGAACGATTCTGCTCTCCGTGTATTTTCCTTTGAAGTCTGATACAAAAACAGTGTGATCATATATAAATTTAGATGCACATTTCATAAAAATGCCGGTAAAAAAGAGAACTTCGGCAAACGAGCGGTAGAACTGCTCACACTGCTGGCGGCAAAAATAAGAACTCTTCAGACTGCATTAGCATTTCCAATACAAACCATCCATAATAAAGCCAATAAAATGCTGGGATTCATAATTCGCATATCAAAAACTTTCTGCAACATAAAGACTCTGTGTTCCCTTTAAACGCCCCACTTAGAATACTGTACACCGATCTGGACACCTTTCTACCAAGCCCATATTGACAGAATCGAAAAAATTCTTTGACGGCCTCGTGGTCGAGGGGTAAGGCTCTCGACTACGAATTCGAAGGTCGCGGGTTCAAATCCCGACTTGCGCAAGTAAATTTTATTTAATTAATTTGTGCTGTTTCACAAATAATTCATTTAAAAATAATATACAGTATATTTGCGCACGTTCCAGAGTGGAAGATACTCTCAGTATCGCCCTGGTGAAAGACCACCATTCAGAATTGAAACGTTGCTTGAAATGGCTTTTAGCCATGTTTGGTGACCAGATCTGAATAGCCAGGTATTTACCCCACCTTCCTCTGCCCCTTCTCCTTCCCCTCCCCAATACCTTCAGCCTCACAACATTCCCCAATTGGAGATGCCATAGTCTCACTGGCTCCAGATGATTGGGAGAAGTTGGGACTCTTGTGGGGTATTCGTATAAAAAAAATATATATACATGTATATTTTTTAATCACATGAATTATAAATTAATTTTACAGTTAACAAATTCCACAACTTCAACTCCATTCAAACACGACGTTTAATTTTTCGAACAAATCTCATTATTTAAATTTCTGGATAATAGCCTGGACTTACCTGAGCTCACCAATTTTATAAAATTCCACATACTTGACGGTATGTGGAATGTACCAACCCGACAAACCAACTTTTTTCATTTGTCCGTATGCAGAACTTACCTTAGGAAAAATTCCGCAATTCTCCGCATATGCACAACATAACACGCAATAAGGAACTCCAGTCCATTTTATTTAAAAATATATATCAATTATGACTTTCAAACTTAAATACTAGTATATTTCGTTTTTTCTCTATAGTTTCAATTTTTAGGTCGGTTTTGATCAGTTTTGAGGTTAGAATGTCAAATGTCAAAGCAAGGATGAGCTTTACCGTACATAATTTTATATTCTATTCATAGTAAACCATAAGTAATAATATTATCTACCCTTTTAGAAGCTTTAACTCAAAAAATAATATTAGTATTGAGCATTAACATTATCATGATATCCGTATTGATAATTGGTTTGCTCGTGAATACTCTAATTTCTTTTATTAATAATAGTTTTCCATATCGAACAATAAGTATAGATCTTAAAGTCACCGAAATTAAGTTTAAAATTCGCTAAAACTAAAATAATCGATATTTAAAATACGAAACAAAGGTGAGAAATAAAAATGTCCATACGAATCTAAAAACAGAATGTGCACGTGACGTCAGATGTTCCAAAATGCAATGGTACCAACATAACACGGTGTTTCGATGAGACGATTTTTTATTCACTTTTAAATAACGATTTATAAATTCTACGTATAATTATATATAATAAAAGTTTTCTATTCATAATCGGTGTATGCCGATCTATATGAATACATATTTTTAAAGCCATTATATTTTTCACTGTATATCCTCATTTAATAATATTGCCACCCTTAACAATAACCTTCAGAAATATCGAACCGAAGTAATGCATACGATCATAAATTAATTCACAAGTATTGTAGTATATAATGAGAGCTCTTCTATCCTAACCCTATCTTCCCCTTTCCCCTCTTCTTCCTCAGTTTAATGTAAAATAAAACTCCTATCACTAACCAACTTTAGGATAAAAAAAACTTTTTTGGTTAAACCACCTAACTACAAAGCAGCTTGTCTTTTAGAAACAAATAAATAAATAACCCCGAGTAATACCAGACACACGATAGCCAGTCTTTTATAATTTCACTGGTTTACTACAATGATAAAACCTAGAATCAAATCCAAGTTCCCTGACATCAAATTATGCGTTCTGCACTTCCATAATCATCAGCAATGTTCGGTTCAATTACATAAGTTACAAAGTGCCCTTAAGTTATTTTACGGCCCCATGTGTAAATATTGGACATGCCCATTGCTGTTAACCTGACTGCTTCTGCGTGGGAGTGCTAAGCTCTCACAGTGTACCTAGAATGTACATTATTCGCGTACATGTACATTGATTGACTGCTTCTCGGTAGGCGATGTCAGAGACTATCACAATTCACCGTGTTACAGATTTGGTGATATGGAAGCGCTCGTGCACAGTAGAATTGGAATTGATTAAATTTCAAGTACACGTAGGTACTACAGAGCCTGCAGCAAAAGCTTTTCAATTAATTCGCCTTTCTGAGAACCTACATGAAATATTTCCATTCTATATAAAGATATATTAAACATAATTTCTTCAAAATATTGGTATTCATTGTGGCGTCATTATTAACAAATTAATTAAAAAATATTTTGTAATCACCACTTTATTAATATGTACATATACATGTCAACATGTTTCGAAAGCGAAGCTTTCCTCATCAGGACAAACAAAATACTAAAAAATAATAATGTCAAGTATAGACAAACCATAGACATAGAACACAATAATCTAAGAATAGACAAATTATATGCATAAACAAAAATTGATTAAAGTGGATAAGTAATTAATCAAAAATTGTAATAAAAAATTATTACAAAATATGGATTAACAAATTTATATTTTAAATTAAAAAAAGAAATCATTTTTATTATTAGTATTAATACGAAAATGGATTTAAGAGATAGCTATTTAATTTTCTAATTGTAAACCGGTTGTATTTATATATAAAAAATTTAATATATATTAATAAAGTGGTGAATACAAATTAATTTTTAATTCATTTAGATATTAAATAAATTAAAATTTTATTAAATCAAAATAAATAATGGTATTATTGAATTTATCTTTATTATTGTTACATCTGTTTATGCGTTTAAAGTAATTTTCAAACTGCCGTTAGGCCACATTGATTTTTGTTATTCCAAAATTATAAAAATTGATTTAATTCAAATTTTATTTTTAAAAGTTATACCAATTAAACACAATAATAATTATTATATTTTAATGAATATTAACATTAATATATTATGTTTTAAAATGGACAAATTTCTCTCTACTTTATCGTCATCATAAAAATTACATAAAACTTATTTCGGGGTATTTTTATAACGACTGGATTTAGATGAAAACTCTGATTCTATACAATTCTGAGCCTACTTTAACAATATTTCAGTACCTTTAACTTATAAACCATAAAATACTTGCGTCACGTTCCAGAGTGGTTGAAATTCTCAGTATCCCCCCGGTGAAAGGCCATCATTCAGAATCTAAACGTTGTTTGGAATGGCTTTAGCCGTATTTGGTGACCAAATCTGAATAGCCAGGTACTTCTCCACTTTCACTTTTCCCATCTTTTTGCCTTCCCCATACCTTCAGCTTAACAACATACCCCAATTGAGGATGCCATAGTCTTACTGGCTCCGCTGAAAAGGGAGGGGTTGAGACTCTTGCGCGGTATTCGCAGACAATAATAAAAGTAATGAAAAAAGTGATATTCCAAAAAGTACGAAAAATGTTTTATTATGGAAATGAAATATCTAGCAAAAGTATTTCATAATTTTTTTTTCGAAACTTTAAATCCTTATATTTTACGTCCTAAAAAAAATCACTTAACTTTAAAAAGTAGTCAAATCCAACTGATTATAATTTAAAAAAAATGGTCAAATTCATTTCGACAAATGAGAATACAGGAATTGAATGGTGGTCCATTCAGAATAGCAGCGTTGCTTGAAATGACTTTTAGCCGTATTTGGTGACCAGATTGGAATATACAGGTATTTCCCCACCTTCCTCCTTCCCTTCTCCTTCCCCTCCTCAATACCTTCAGCCTCACAACATTCCCCAATTGGGGATGCCATAGTCTCACTGGTTCCAGACGGTTGGGAGCAGTTGGGAATCTTGTGCGGTATTCATATTAAAAAAATAAAAACAACGTCCGGATTGCAATCTCTACCCCTAATAGCACTACTGTTTACCATAGCTCCATATTATTACCACAGACCACAGTCGTTCAGGACACAACCATAGAGCAAAGAGCATACTAGTGTACCATAAAGCGTAATTACTCTTAGACCTAGCGTATCCGTTTCCGTTTCACGCCGACTGAGCCTTCGCTAAGTTATACCTTGATTGAATTATTCCCAGGATGTTTTCTGTCTATCTTATTTTGATTAATTATGCACTTAAATCGTGAAGTGAAGACCGTGTGAACGATTTAATGAGACATTTAATACCTTCGGAACTAGCTACGTATTTTCGTATTTAGTTAATATTACATCCTTCCAGTATTAAAACGAATGAAAAGCATTAGCAGTAAAGCTTGTAGAATCTCTTTGAAGAGTTTTATCCACTATATACTTTTGTCACTTAATTTCATTACTGTACGTGTGGTTTCGACACATCCATGTCATTCGCTAGCGTTCTTAAAACTAACTTACAGAAATAATTAGACATTATTGGGTGAGTGTAATGGGAATGGTGATTTGGGGGGGGGGTGGGAGGAGTCAAAATAACTAGGAAACATGGTTAACAGAGGTGATTTACAGGGTGCTTCTGTTTACTAAATTATTTTTTTGTTTATTACTAAAGTTTCTAAGCACAATTTAAAATGTGTATTAATATTCGAATGTTGAAATTTAGTTTTTTTTCTTTATTGAAGCTATGGCCTGTCTCTATTAAATGATTAGTTAATTTCCGATGTAAATATAGTTAATGCCCAAGAAGAGCAAAGAAAAACTAGAATCTTGTTAAAAAAACTGGTTTTAATCCACACCGTTGGTAGACAATTATTTTCCAAGTAAATGGAAATGTACGTTCAGAAGAGAAAAAAGTGTAGGTTTATAATTTCGTACTTTCCTTTTACGAACTTCAAATAATCTGATTCTTTACACAGTTCTTGTGAATTCTCTTGTTTATTATCTCGCATTGTATGGAAAGGTTGAGTGGCAAAGACAGAACACTCAAAAACTGTTTTCAATTCAGAAATGCAGCGCCACAAAGGTAGCATTTTACCCAAGTTTGTGTGAAATTGATGTTGTATGGAAATAAATATTTCCAGTGTTTTACTACAACAGAGATTGCACAATGGTTTATCATATTTCGACTCTAGTATCCTCTGTGCAGGGTTTCTTTCCGGCTGACTGAAAACCCAATGTTTGTATAATTATGAGTAGGATATTTTTTGAAACCGAGCACAAAGTGAAACGCAGAAACCCTTTTTGAATGTGAATACCGTGTAAGAGCTGCCCGGAGCCGATGTGATCAAAACATCCACACGTGAGTCGTGAAGGAAAGGATATGAATAAAGAATATTGGGAAGTACCTGGTTATTCAGATCTTGTTACTAAACATAACTTTTATTTGCGGATGACTTCAAACTTCTGCTGGAAATAATCTCTTACTAAGACTACTTACAAATGTAATCTCACCTCGATGCTGTAGAAGAAGGGTACGAGCAAAATAAGTTAGAATTTAATATTTAATAAAATGTGTAGTAATAACCTATACCCGCTCCCAGAAGTGCGACCCACTGTAGAATTTGGCAGCCACCTCTGGTTGGGAGCCCGAAAATATCTTTAAAATACCCTTGACTCTGTACAGAAACGGACGGTCCGTTTGATAGTTTCCCCTATCTTAATAAACGAATTGCAATATTTGTAGCACAAACGTCAGGTGGGAATGCTGTCCTTATTCTACCGGTATTTCAATGGAAGATACTCTGAGGAACTAGCGTCATTGGTCACAGTGCACAGTCGGAAAACACGCCAAACTCGTGCCCAACATTTGTACACGGTTAACATGGAGTCCCTAAAGAATGGCACCAACACATCACACTTTTACACTAAGGCTGCTCTCTGACGGTCCGGTGAGGAAGGAACTTTTCACTCGTTACTGGAGACACTGCTCAGAAAAGTCCCACAATGGACTGCGTTGCAAACCGTTACCTTACTTTAGCAAAACTTGACTTTTCTGTGCAGTGTCTGCAGTAACGAGTGAAATGTTCGTTCCTCACCGGACCGTCAGAGAGCAGCCTAAGGCCACTCTCTGACGGTCCGGTAGGGAATCGACATAAACCTCATGCGTGATACCGACAGGGCACTCAGTTTCCTGGCAGCAACAAATAACCTACAATGAATATTACGTTCATTGTAGGTGGACCCAAAACCTTCGCCTTTTTTGTCTCATTCGAAGGAATAAATAGGATACCAGAGCCCGTCTTCACTTGATTCCCACGACATTTTTTGATCTTGAGTTTGACAGATCCGATAACGGTAAACATAACAGAAAACTGCAATACGGACAATTTACCGGCCCGCTACAAATCACTGCAGACCCGTCAGAGAGTCGATGGAGAAAATATCGCGAAACATTGCCTGCATTTTTGCAGCACTCGGTTTATGTCGATTCCCTACCGGACCGTCAGAGAGTGGCCTAAGTGTGACGTTACTACAGACAATATAAACAAGGGAGATGATATAGTAACCATGTGCCACTCCTGAGTGAGCGCTGGGCCCGAGCTCACTCAGGACCATGCACTACATAACTGTTACTTTATTATATTTGTGTACCATATTTTATTATGTTTCCTTTGCATAATTTTTATATTATTTTATTTTCGTGTATTTTTTTTTAAATTTATGTTATTGTCTTCCTATGTAAAATATATATGACTATATGGGACGTGTGGGATTGGATCAACCTCCCCACATCCTGGAATCTACGAAGCTGCGCGCATAAAAGTGTCGCCAACATCGTTCACCCATACTACTACAAATCGAATCTTCACACAGTGGCGCCCTGCCTTGATTCCTACCTACACATCAAACGCAGAACTCTTATTGGCTCTGTCGCTTTGATCCGTGCATTTTGGTCGTTGTTCGATGACTGGCACGCTTCGATGCCATATATCCCTTTGTGTCTATTATCTGTGGATGGTGCTAATATCTTTGCAAACGGACGAACGTACAAAGGTTCAGAAATGAAACTTGTTAACTTCAACGACTGTCATAAAAACACTGCCATCTACAGTCAAGTAGTGCGCTTATGTCGTTTAATATTTCAGCTTTTTAGCCGATAGTCACGTACGGCTAAAGCACGATTCACACAAGCTGTTCTATCTCGCCAACTGGCTATCATAACTCCCGAATAAAAATAGTCTACTTTAGTTACTATCCGGCTTTGCCTGATTTCAAGACCATTACTAAGCAAATGAATAGTCTTTTCAATATCATTAAGGGCTAGCAGATACTTAGTTTGGGGAGCGTGCTTTCAGCATGTCAGGCCCTAAAGCCTGGAATAAACGGCCATATGATCTAAGATTAATTAAAGACTCGATAGAATTCGGAGCAAAACTCAAAACTCATCTCTTCGGATAGTCATATCCATGAATGGTTCTGTTCCATAATAATAATAATAATTGGATTACTTCTATAGCGCCGTTTTCGTGAGAAAATCACCTCAAGGGCGATACCTCCATACCTAATTAACATAGCGAAGCTGGCCGTTAGTACCTACCTAAAGTTATTAACAGAAAAAAATTGAAAATTTTCTTAGTTTTCGTCGAAAACCTCAGATAAAATAATGTTTCAAATAAATACCTACTCTTCTTTTGCCAATAACCTTCTAATAAATATAATGTCAATGACAAATAGGATTTAAACTGAAACCGCAATATCATACAATTTACGAGTACACTGTTTTCTAATATTGTGTCTTGTGCGTGTAAAATCATATCTTCTCAAGCGAAAACTTTGTAAATTAACGTTATAATCTGGAGTGACCTGCCAGGTAAGTATGTTTCTGTATCTGTTTGTACAAAATAAGATAAACCCTAGCAAGAAGTATTTGTACAGCGCCCTTGGGGTGATTTTTTTACAAAAACGGCGCTATACGAGTCATTATCATTATTATTATTAGCAAAACATCCCTTTTTGATTTGCTAACTCAAGCAATACTACAATTTATTTATATGTAAATTCTATACGGATAATTAGGAAAATGTATAAGGTTTGAAAAGGCAGAAATCTTCAAACTGTAATCATTTAAATTCTATGTAATACATACCAAAATGTCGTGCAGGTGAAAATATAAAATAGGTGCAGTTTGAAAACCAGTCGCGGAAAGTTTTAACGAATAACTAAAAATACTTTACCTACGTATTTCATAAAGAATTTAGAAGATTTTTGTCTTTGGACACCTTATACAGTGTCCTAACCACCCGTATAGAATTTACAGATAAATCGTTAGTAGAATTTCTTCCGTTAGCATACTATACAGCGTGTATTTTTAGATGCTGACCGTTAAGACAGTTTAATACTTATTTTTATGATGAAAATTATATTCCTAGCTGTAAATAGTTGGGTTGATTTGAGAATTCCACGCTGAAAAATGTATGCATATTTTATGATGTCAGAGTTCACCTCACGCGTGTTAGTGAGATATTCAACATGATTTCTGCTTTATAGTATATTGATAATATGTATCATTATTCCCTAGATACCGTAGCTACCTTTTTTAATACGAGTCAAGACACGCGCTGTTTTTAGATCATGTATAAAAAAAGTTTCATTATGTTTATATTCTTGTAGAGCCTTTGAGTTGATATTTCGTTAAAAACGGTGCTATGCAAATTACTCATTGTCATAATAACCCATTTTAACCTTATTTCTCATTTTTCATACTTTGCAGAAGTTAATATTATCTAGCGAAAATATTATTTTAAAGCCGCCCGCCCTCGCCCTTTTTTTACAGTCACCCTCTTTCTCCCGCCCCCGCCGACATTCCTCCCTCCCTACAAAGGTCACCTAGGCGGATCATGGCTCCTAAGATAAACATCACATCCTCCCCTTCTGGGAAAGGAAGAACAACATAGACGGATAATTTCATGGTAGTTAAATTCGACCTGCTTCAAAGGGGCTACTCGTCAGTCGGGCTTGAAGCCCAGACATTACAAAAAAATGCTGAGTTGAAAAGTTTTGCTGATATTCTAATCGTTGGTCATCATGTTGAAGGGGTTTTGTCCTGTATTTCTTGCTTTGTCTTCATTCCTCTCACGAGACTGAAGCCACCCTGACTGATGGTTTTGACGTAAATTCCTTCGTCTGACAACATTCCGAGCGAGCAAAGGTGGATGGGTAGTAAAGTCCAACGTGCTTTTTGCAGGGTACACAGTATGATTTGAACCCATTGTTGTTAGCAATCTAATCATTATAATGTATTTATCTACCATATCTACCCTGTATCCATGTTCATCTGTCTGTATCACTGTTCTTACAAACCTACACCTTTTTTTACAGTTATCTTTTCTAATGTTGTGCAAAACATAGCTAATTAATGGATTTTTATATGGATATTAAATAGTATACAGCCTTTTTGCGCCTTTTCTGTGAAAAATCATATTTGGGACACTTTTTCGATCAGGTATTGAATGATACTGAGTCGTTAGAAACAACTATATAGTATAGATATATTATACTAATTCTCTCTTCTATCAAATATTGACTATCATTGGAGCGATCTTCACTCAGCTAACTTCATCCCTCAGTGGAACTGCACTCGTACTAGTCACTGGGGTTATGAAGCAATGAGGTCCGGCGTCTTTCTCTTCTCGGTCGTCCATCAATCTTCTATGCTATAGCATTCGTAAAAAAATCAAATCAGATAATTTCGTTATATTTGAAATAAATTAAGTACTGAAAATTCGTAGCAGACCGTAAGTTTGTATTAAATTAGTGTGACGTGAAAATAAACATTACCTGTATTTGAATACAATGGAGATTGCACGTTGGCTTATCATAATGCCCTTTGTATTAACAAACTCTTATCCTTTGTCCGGGGTTCCCTTCCGACTGGAATTTTGGGCAGGTAGTCCCTACCCCTACCCCTACCTATACCTCTTCCCCCTCTCAGTATACTCCGTATGGAGTCTTTATCCAGACAGAACAAACGGAAAATGGAAAACGTGGAAACTAATTAAATACATTTTATTAAATGCCCTTTGAATCCTAAATAAAATGGGATTTGTAAAAATAGGATTTTCTCTGAATTTCTTGTACGCCTTGGAAAAGCTAGGTGGAATATTTTTATATTAACGTTTTTTCTGTGAATATCAATTCAAAATGTTAGAAAATAATTTCAAACTCTTGTTAAATATCTTTATGAATACTCATATTTGCGTAGATTAAAAATACAAAAGTTGGAATTTGCATACAGTCGGGCAAGGGTTAAAAAAAATGGAAATCTGGATAAATTACACAGAAGGAAATTACGTATGCTAAATTACATATAGACAATTACACGTGGATTTTGATCGTTGTTACATGTCGATGATTATACGGCGACAATTACATGCGAAGAATAATATATATGGAATAAATTACACGTGGAGTGAAAGGTACAGCGTGGTTTTTTTTCCAATTTGAAACTTATTACACAAAATAGAAATTTAGAATTTGTACTATTCAATCGTCTTTTAATTTTTACACCTTTAAGTTTCTCCACGTGTCATTTTATCATATAATAAGTGAAATAGGGGTCCAATACAAATTAAATCAAATGTTAAGATATTTTTACAGCAGTTAAAAGAAGGTTTTCAATTGGAGGGGTAGTAGCTTGTCACCATAATTTCGTACTTTTCTGATCCAATATGATGTTTGTAAGTTACTATTTAAATAAATAATATTACAGTTTACAGCGTTTAATATGTGGCTGGAGCCGAAAAACAAAAAGGGGACAAAACTATCATACAATCGCTTTTATAGATCACTGCAAGTATTCTTTCTCGCTCATACGCATCTATCCGCCATTCCCTCAACACCACCACATATATATAAATATAATCTTTAAAAAATTATTATTGAAATATTTCATAAAATACATCACGAATTGCAACAAAACTCTCTAAAAACAAGTGAGCCCAAATAAAGACGTCCACTCACCTCGGCGACTGTCGCAATACTACCTCTCAAATCTCTTCTGAGAAATATTTTCAAATTTCGAATGGTTGTCCTTCACCAGGATAACTCATTGTATTAATGGATGAAGTTATAGGCATAATATATTTATTATTAACTAATCGTCGGTCTCAATCCATCGCATCAATGTCCTCGGAACGGTCGGTGCACAGCGCACTGTACTAATTTAATTCATTACAAAACGATCATTCACCGTGATACAGTTTCAAAGGGATTCAAGCTACTCCCGAGTGAAACAGATATGCCTTTTGTATCGGCCGATGTATGTAGGTACCCGCGTACTTTATACATGAAAATAAATGTCATAAAGTTGCGCGCTAAAATTACCACTTTAGAAATCATTTTTAATTTGTTCGTTTTAATGTCAGCTGAAATACCTTTTATAAGGTCCATTGAACTTTTGAATCTATATCACTGGCTGCAAAAATTCTAAGTATAAATTAATATCAATAAAAATTTGCGTCGCGAAGGTAATCGAATGAACAACATTTTAGAGCATAATGCTTTCTAGTCAAATAATATGAAACTTTAGAAATTAAAAATCTAAACAAAATAATAGCACCCTGTAAATCACCTTTGTTAACCATTTTTCCTTGTTATTTTGACTCCTCCCACCGTCTCCCACTACCCTCACCTAATAATATCTAATTATTTTTGTACTTGCATAATTTAAGATAGTTTTAAGAACGCTAGTGAATGACACGGATGTGTCGAAATCGGTAGCATTTCTAGAAATTTTTACATAGTTAACGCCTACCTACCGCTATCCTACAGCTATGCGTATGTATTACCTACTGCGTGGAATCTGGATACAAGCGAGTACCCAAATGCGTATGTATTACCTACTGCGTGGAATCTGGATACAAGCGAGTACCCAAATGACTCATTGTTACATTTAAATATTACTGTACGATAGAACATTTCTTCCATCACTGGATTAAAATTGATTTTTTTTTTTAATCCTGTAAGTTTTTTTACTATTAAAACAGAACTCTTTTTTTGTAACGCCAATGTTATTATTTTAAGATGTTAATAATAAATAACATATTAAGTATTACAAAAGTGATGAATGTAAGTAAGTCTAAAGTCATGGTGTTTGAAAGAGAGATTGCGAAAACAGTGTGCAATATAGTTATGAATGACGAATACTTGGAGCAGGTCGATGAGTTTGTATATTTGGGAAGTATGTTTACGAGAGATGGAAAGACTGATAGGGATATTGAAAGAAGGGTGAATGCAGGAAACTCCATTAATGGAGGACTGAACGCGGTTGGCGCTAACAAAAAGTTGTCCAAAGAAGCGAAGCTAGCAGTCCACAATGGAGTGCTGATACCAACCCTGATGTATGGCAGTGAGGCATGGAAATGGCAGAAGAAGGATGAAAGTAAACTGAATGCCGTAGGAATGAGATTTCTGAGGCGAATGTGTGGTAAAACCATGTATGATCGTGTGAAAAATATTGAAATTCGTAAAGAATGCAAGGCTGATGTAAGCGTAATGAGTAAGATTAAGAAAGGGACGCTTAGATGGTTTGGGCATGTGGAGCGAATGAACGAAGAAAGGTGTGTAAGAAGAATGTATGACGCGAATGTGAATGGAAGAAGAAGCCTGGGACGTTCGAGGAAGACATGGCACGATCAAGTGAATCAAATACTTGAGTCGGGCCATGTCAGAAGTCGGAATAATAGAAAAGAATGTATGAGACGATGTATGAATGGAATGAAGCAAGAAGTGTATGCCAAGATCGAGTTGTTTGGCGGTCCGTCCTCTCTGCCTACCCCTGCGGGGAAACGGCGTGATGGTTAGTTAGTTAGTTAGTTAAGTATTACAATATTTAATCCATTTAAAGAGAATTAAATTAAATGTTGTGTTGCATTAATTAATCCAAGTGAACTATTTCAATGGATGTAGATGTGTGTCGTGTTTTTAATTGACAAGCATTATATTTTTTGAACCTCATTCGTTAATTTCGTGTAGTTTTTCACAATGGAATATTTCAATGGACCAAAAAACTGATGGTTTTAATTAAATCCAATATTATTTTTACATTTTGCCAATGGGTGGGATATGTGTGTTTATATTCATACTAAAAAAGCACTCAACTGTAAGCAAATTACTTGGAAATGATAATATCGTTCATTTCAAAAGGAGAATAATAATATAATATATGCTCGTACACACCTACACGTGTATCAAGTAGGTACCGATGGAATTCAGAGAAAATAATGTTATTTGCTCCAGAAAGAGATTAATATAATATTTCTTTATTGTACTCGGGTTTAATCTATATTACGTCGAAATGATTTTGTTCTGCTTCTTATTTTTTTAGTAATAATAATTAATACACGGTTATTCAAAATACTGGACGCAATTTCTTGAATTATGCGTTATGTGTGAATGATTTGCATAGCAATTGAAAGAGGAGGTCCGATAATTTCAAATCCCACCGTCGATCGTCCATAGTTGCGCAAACGACCGCTAAAGTGCTCGCGCCCCCATGCAGCCATTTCGCGTCAGTTGTGGGTAAAATGGCTACTATGCAGCACAAGGTTTTCTGTGTTCGTGAGTTCTGTAAAAGTGAGTCGGTTACTGCAGTGCAGTGTACCTTGAGTCTCCATTTGAACCCCCAACTAGAAACCAATTTGATCAAACTGGATGTCTCTATAAAGGAAAAGGTCGGGAACGGCCACGTGTATTAGAGAAGAATGTGCGAAATTGAGTCCATCATTTTTAATAACCCTGTATATAGGTACATATAATCAAATTTAATAAAGTTATTATTAAGTTCTGTAAGTATATTATTTTATGGTTTTGTGACCGCCAGTTCGGCGTTCAAAGCCATTGTCAAATGTTTTGAATTTGACAATTTTATAATGGCTTTGAACGCCGAAACAACTGTCACAATAATAAAAACAAACAAAAAAAATGCAGAACTTAACATATTGATTTACTTAAAATTAAAAAAAATAAATTTGGAGTTCTGCGAATAAACACAATAAGAAATAAATAGTAATAAAAATAATGATAAATGAATGTACATGTTCCTTACCAAATTCATGGAAAAACACATATTTTATTCTAATATTTGGCGTATTTTAAAAATATATTTTTGTAATTTCTTATTATGGTACTTTTTTTTAGGGTAGGCACAGCTTTTCAGCCCTTATGTACTGCACGCCGCTGGTTAATATAAAAAAAGAAATAAATAACATACTATAAAATAACGTGTTGACGTACACTAGTAACATACAAAAAAAGGAAATTGAATTGTGTACAGTAAGCACTTGTATTACGTTGGCTTAAGGGAAACTCTCCATCTATGATGTAGGGGCGTGCTGTGCCACTAGGCTACAGCCTGGACGAGAGTGTTCTCGGATTTCCGGAAGCGCTTACTCGTTCCGGGTACTCTGTAGCACAACAAAGCAGAAATCCCATGTACCCCACCCTCCGTAAACATTTTTAAAACGTATTTTTTACTGTTTCGACGTAACTTCGGCTCCAAATATGTAGGTACTTAAAAATATTCATAAAAATTTGACCTATTAAAAAAATATACCTTTAAATTGTCCAACTGCAGTATTAAAATCGTGTACTCCCAATATTTGAATGTTTTTTTAAAAACATTTATTACATGTATTTTTAAATCCGGCCTATTACGTGATTTATTACGGTGCACATAATTAAATGTTATTACGATGTATTTTTATAATGATGAAATAGTTGTCACGTATAAATCATTCGTCTTTTATTTTGAAATTTAAAACTGTTACACGTACGTTCCGTTAGGTTCTGCCATTTTATGTTGTGAGAGGGATACGGAAGTCGAAATAAATTAATCGTGCATTTGCAATAGGTGTTAAAGTACATAATAAATTCAAAATTTCCTTTGAATGATTATTCCAATCATTTCCCACCCTTAAAATGCATATATATTACAACAAAATCAAGAACCTCTCCCGTACATTGCTTTCTTTGACGTGTTGTGCGTGGGCCAACTAAACAACTTCAAACTTCAGATGTGGGCCAATCTTGAACATCTACTTAGGCTTTGGGCCGCAAAAGTTTTAGGGGAAAATTTTGCAATTTGTGTAACACTCGTGCGCTCATTCCTCAAGTTCTATGAGACCATCCGTTTTCTGGAAAGCACGCAAGTTTTTGGTTTAAACACGTTTTTTCAAACAAGTTATTTCACAGTAGGTACTTTGAACGAAGTTTGTACGCATTATTATTTACTTTCCACTGTGGAAAAAAATGTTTATTACACAGTGAAAAAAAAAACAGTTATTTTTCAGTGTTTTACCTACGCCTATACCGCCCCCTCTCAGATGCTCCGTCATGTCCTACTATGATATGCTATCTCTACAAAATATACGTACCTACATGTTACAAAAATATACACCTTTATAAAAAATTACAATCATTGATTTATTCAAAAATTTCGCTTTAATGTTTTTCAATGTTCTCCTCAAAACACTCAACGCATTGTAACTCTTATCACCTGGTTCGGGGATTCCAAGAAAAAAAATCACTAAATTGTCCATCGTATCGCTAGGTTTCTATGCTTATTGTTTGTATGGTTTCGGTTGTAAAATTTCACTTGCCTAAATCAGTGATGCACAACCCACCCATTTTTTTGAGATAGGCTCAATCTTGATTACGTATTTAGTGAAATGAGTTCGGAAAAAAAAAGTTTATTTCTTAAAGCACAATTAAAATCTTTGTTGCTTGCTAATGAGATTTAATCTAAGAATGAATGTGAGACTTTAATTTAAATTTCTAAAATGTAACTGTCCAAATAAACCACCCTTGCGGCCCCCCGCCGGCTTATTCTTGTTTTGGAAATCCTAATTTCACCGGAAGCTTTCATTTTCCCTGTTTGAATGGACGCAATCATTACCTTATTTTTAATTGAATTTCACTCTTGCCAGAAACGATCCAATTCTATTAAAATATTCAAATGAATTTGACAGATTAACCGATTTCAATGACAGCTTTCAAACTGGCAAATAATACCGTACTAAGAAGGTAAGCAAGAATTTTCTTTCGGATTATTAATCTACAATTAAGGGATTTCTTGATATATTTTGATTAACTGTTGCAATGCAATTTACTTACCACCGCACCATTTCACTGAAAGGGATGACAAAGAAGTGAGAATGCCATACACCTCTGCCCTGGCGTACACTCTTGGTTTATCCACAACCATGCTTAATTTATTCGTTCCATGTCTTCTTTGGATTCCAAACGTTTTGTTTGTCCTCAGAAAGTTATGGATGCTGACACCTAAAAATACACACATTGTAGTTAGCTAACGCAAGAAATACCATGCATTATTTATCTGTAAATTATATATGGGTATTTAGGAAAATGTATAAGGTTTCAAACATCCTCCAACATCCTTTTGAATCCTATATGAAATACTTACCGGAATTTTAGATAAAACGTATTTTCAAACTGCCCCTATTTTCAAACATTTTGTTGTGTATTTCATAGAATTTAAAAGATAACGTTTTGAGAATTTTTATCTTTTGAAACCTTATATATTTTCCTACTACCTGTATAAAATTTATTTATAAATCATTATTAGTATTGCTTGAGTTAGCAACCTACAAAGTGATGTTTGGGGCCCATTTTTGAGAGCTAGCCCTTAATCTTGTTCTTTGCCCCTATAGTTTATCTATAATTATTTTCGGATTCCCTTATGTGTCATTCGATATTTTATTGTTTTACATATATTCGCTTCGGATCTCATTTCTACTGCATTCAATCAGATTTTATCATTCCTCTGCCAAAAACACACGTCCCTACGATACTACAAAAAACGTGGGACATCTAGGTAACCAGCAGACCCGCCGTGATCTTCCAAATCTTATACAGTAATTTTTTTTTTATTCAACTCTCGTGATCTCGTGGTATTTTGTCCACTCACCAAAACGTATTGGATTAACATCCAGAACTCCTAACGTAATATTTTTGTCAGATCGTTTTACAATCTATTTGGTCAGTAATGTTGTCAATTTGTGTGTCCTCCGTATCCTAAAGACATGTATCCTAAAGCGTTCAAACATTTACATAATATAGCACCATCCTCCCCAGATCTTATTCACGAACATAATACAGAGTGGAAGTGGCTTATCCTATCTCACAACAAACTTTGGTGTTCTGGAACGTGAGGTCGGGAATTCTGTCTGATGTAGCATATTCCCACCCAAAACTTTTGAATGAGAATCTTTACCAGATGAAAATATAAAAAGCAGAAGAAACATTGCCTCCTCGGAATACTTTGTATAACAAAGGTTTATTTACGACAGTGTTTTGCACAACAACCG
This sequence comes from Halesus radiatus, assembly GCA_022606495.2. Taxonomy (NCBI): domain Eukaryota; kingdom Metazoa; phylum Arthropoda; class Insecta; order Trichoptera; family Limnephilidae; genus Halesus; species Halesus radiatus. Next base: position 200,875 of record JAHDVE020008949.1, on the reverse strand, counting down.
GGATAAACAACGTAATTTCCGTTCTTCCAAACTAGTAAACTTCTTTGTAAACTTTCTTGAAAAAGGTGCTCACTTTTACTAGCTTGAGCTCTTCTACGTAAATCTACATAGAGCATTCATTATTCTTATGCGCTTCAAATAATTTTTCTCCAACATATACGTCTTGAATATCTTTATGGTTCCCATACCCTCCAAGAGAATTGATATATTTTTTTACTTCAGCTGTAATTGATAACGGATACCTAATTCCCAATTGATCTTTGATGATTGCTCATTAATCATCCATGTCTTTTTGATTCCCCGTAACACTTATCCTAGCCTCTCTAGATCATTGTCTATCTATATTGTTTTATATACTTTGTTTGTATATTTTGTCTACCTTTTTTTTGGCCTGCTATGAGATGTCTTTGCATCGTACCCCGTCTTAATGGCTCTATCTTGTCCACCTTGTCATCCATGACTAATCCATGCTACCAGTTGTCACTTTGCTGGTTATGAATAGGTTGGTTGATCAAATATCATATATGTCTTGGATATTCCTGAATCTCCCAGTTTCTACTCTGCATTCCCTTGTATTAGGTCTAGGATCTTTCTAAGGATTCTATTTTCGAATCAAAAGATACTTGGGAAAAACAGAGTATTCGTCATTCTCACCAGCGCTATAACCCTTGGTGACTCTAAGCCAATTCTAGGAAACACCTACAGTCTTATTAATTGTTTTTATGTGAAAAAAAAACCTACAGTCTTCCAAGTCTACTCCAATTCCTTATACACAAGGACGTCTTTCGAAACTCCTTCGTCCTGCAGACGTATTACAAAGAAGATTAGTTACCTGGCGTAGGGGACACCGTGATTGCTGTTTACCCCCAGGGCGTGGCTCTTCCATTGCAGAGGAGTAGATAGAAGATACTCTCAGAATTGTCCTGGGGAAAGTCCATGGTTCAGAAATGTTGCTTCAATTTGGGAGGCGGGTATGAGTACCGCCCGCCCCCGTAACCATTCATTGAATAACCAACACCTCTGCTATAGGTCAACCCAAGTGGTTTGCTACATTTGGTGACTTAGCAGGGGTGATCGGGTTCATGGGCTGAGGTTTGTCCAAGTCTTGATAACGGATGCGTCCGCCCACCAACTGTGTGGTAGGCCGGATCGGGAAAGGTCGGTTGGGGGAGACTCTGACCTCTCCAGCCGAACTCTCCCGACCCATCATCGTCTTGCACCACAGTGGGAGGGATGGATACATACATCTATCACTGGATGGATACATACATCTGTCCTGGACACACTGATCCCCAGATTCCTGCCCTCCGCTCATACCTTTTTCCTTCTCAGAACTTCCTCTCCTTCTTTTCCTTAAAAAGACCCCCCACACAGCATCCCCAAAGATAACATAGGCCTAAAGGGAAATTATTTTCCTTGGGGCCTCCTGTGTGAAGTTTGTGTAAAAAAAGTGGATTTAGCCATCTTTGGAAACAAGATCTGAATAGTCAGATTCTTCCCAACCTTCCCCATTTCTCCATTTGTCCCATTTCCTTACTTTCCCCACTTCCTTCAGCCTCACAACATACTCTTAACGGGGATGCCATAGTCCCACTGTCTTCGAACGGCGGGGAGCAGAAGGAACTATTGTACCTTGTTCACCTTTTTAATAAAGCCTTTTATGATTTTCCGATCCATTTATCTTTGATGTTATAATATGCTATTTCCAGCAAAGCCTAGCGATGTCTTTAAAAGTTTTAAAGGTGTATCATTTTCTAACAGAGGTGCCTCTTTGTTTCAGCTGAACTCGGGGACTATGACCCCCGGAGACACCCTGCCGGCTATGTGTCGGAGTTCAGGCTGCAGCCGGGACAGACTACAGCCCTGGAGGCGAGGGCCGCGGAACTTCACAGGGCTTTGGCGTGAGTGGAACCCTTTACTTTTTACTTTATTTTTTCTTCTTTGACAGCTACCATAAAGGTGAGTTACGTACTTTTAGCATTTTACTTCATACGTTGTATAATAAATTTAATATAAACATTTTTTTAATATATTAATTTACTTAATTTGGGTTAGTTCCTACTACGTTTGTTTTTCTGAAGCAACTAAAACTCTAGAACAGTGAGTTCTGAAAAAAACATTATACTATCAAACAATAATACATGGGGCCATATCGGGACAGGAGTGCTCCTGGGTGAGGTAGTCCATTCATATCGTAAAGTATTTGAACTATTTCTACCAAGCTCCTACCGACAAGCTACTAATTCTGTGATAAAAATGATAATAGGTAAGGTCGTAGGTAGGTACTTATTTTTAAAACTATTGGAATAAAAACGGGTTAAACAATCAATCAATGGTTTGGTGTTATCTTTTAAACGTAATTTCAAAATTAGAATGAATCTTCTCACATTCGCTTTCTAGTTAGATACATTTCAAATCGAAATTCGGGAACCGAAAATAAATTGTTAAAACGTGTCGAAATACAGAGGGCAACATTAAAAGCGAATCGATTTCTGGCCAATGGTGCTTGTATTCGAGGGGCAATACCGATTGCGGACATCACAAACGAAGCCACTCCATCATCGAAGTTAATCACAAAAAAATTGCGGGGGCTTTGAAACGTTTCCCACGCGTTTTAATTTTCGGAGAGGGGAGACATCTATCGACGAGCTTTCAATTCATTTTCAAATTCCGATCTTTTCCAATAAAAGGCATAGACACGCGTGTAGCAAATAGACGCGTCGGTAAACTCGTAATCATTTTGCAAACTAACGAATTGTATTTTTTTTAAATGTTTAATTAATTTGATTAATGTTTTTTCTTACGTTCGCGGATAAATGAAATTAAAAATCATGGAAAATCGTCCAATTAACTTTGTTTATACTCATCTCCATGAATAGACAATCTGTATCGATAATTTACACCAACTAAAATATCTATCCAACATTTTTTTCTAATTTCGTTGGAATAAGGAACTCCAGTAAAAATATAATGACTTTTAAAATATATATTCATATAGATCAGCAATCGCCGATTCTGAATATATAAATTACACGTAGAATTCATAAATCGTTATTTAAAATTGAATAAAAAATCAGCTCATCAAAACACAGTTTTATGTTTGTACCGTTTCATTTGGAACATCAGACGTCACGTGAGCATTCTGTTTTTGGATTAGTATGAAAAAAAAATTTCGATTATGTTATGTATGTTTTTAGTTTTGGCAAAATTTTAACTTAATTTGGGTTACTTTTTGTTAATCACTTTTGTTTTGTATTTTAATTATTTTTTTTGCGTAATTAAACTTAATTTGGGTTACTTTAAGCTCTATAATTGTTGTTCAATAAAAACAACTATTATTCATGAAAGAAATTAGAGTATTCATGATCAAACCAATTATCAATACGGATATTGTGATAATGCTAATGATCAATACTATTATTATTCTTTGACAAAGTTTCTAAAAAGGTACATAATTTTATTTCTTATGTTTAGTTATGGTTTTCCGTGAATAGAATATACAATTAGGTACGGTAAAGCTCATCCTTGTTTTGAAATTTGACACTCCTCAAATTCCATAACCTCAAAACTGATCAAAACCGACCGGCCATAGATTTAGAGCATTTTGGCGGCCTTTAAAAAATTGAAACTTTGTAAATTATTTTAAACATGAAAACTTTTGAAAAAAAAAAACAAATATACTTGTATTTAAGTTTGAACGTCATTATTGATTTTTTTTAATTGGACTGGAGTTCCTTATTATATGATTTGATAACAACGAATAATTAATTCGTCAAATATTTATAAAAATGTTAGTTAGGTACCAAAAAATCAACTCTAAATGAGAATCGGGAATTTTTCATTTTACCTCATATTTCTAGCATCCATATTATTAACAAGATAGAAGTAGGTATAGTCTAACATTTAAAATTAGACAAAAATTGAGGGCGCTGCGATCGTTTAAAATATTTTAACACCAAGATAGATCATGGAAAAATTAAAGAAAGTTTTAAAAAGCACAATGGCCCAAAAGCATATTTATTACTTTAACCAAACGGTCTTCAGACATTAGTGGTACTTTCCGAAAGGAGATGATTCGACATCATATTCTTAGACAATTTTATATTTAAACTGTTTTTCGCTTTGCAAGGAAGATAATTACATGGAAGAGCGATTTTTTACGTATTTCTGAAATGTGTATCAAAATACCCAATTATTACATGTTAAATCAAAATAAAACGAAACCTAATTCACAGATCAAAATTATAATATGTAAAAACGTTAATGTAATCGAAATATCTTGTTTTGGATTGTTTCCAAAACGAACTTTCAAAATTCGAATGTGTAGAATAATTTTCAAAGTTTGAGTGGCTGGATGATGCAACAGTTATAAAAAAAAAGTTCTGCTTTATTAAATGTCCATATTTTATTGCCAAACTATACCTACTTTGTCAGTATGTCTCCCGACTATATCATATTATGCTGCGTCTATGATTTTCCCTCCCGGCTATGTTATATTACACCTTGTCTATGATTTTTGTTCCCAACTGTAATATAATATATTTTGATGTCTCTATGAGTTTTCCTCTCAACTATATTATATTGCAATGTGTCTATGATTTTCGATCCTGTTATGATGTCTATGCCCCTTGTTTGGCGCGCTATTGACATTACCGCAGTCTGACTGTACAGTATACAGTACACAAGGCCCGTAGAACGAATAGAATGGAATAAAAGCGCTGGCAATAAAAAAGATACATCGGCGCCCAACCGGAAATGAATTTGCCTTCGCCAGTGCATCCCCTCTAATTAAATTGATTTTTTATTCGGACATTAGTGAAACAATCAGCAGCCACCGTGGACGTTTGTTCGGAATAATTGAATAATGTCTGATTTTCCTCTCGCTTCAATTAATTGCACTTCCTATAAATAGATACTTCTTAAAAGTTGTATTAACCCTCCGATGGGCAACATACTTTTACCCCTTTCGATGGGCAACGTGGCCTCGCCAGGCCATATGAGAGGTGTGGCCTACCAAGCTAGTTTTAGATAAAGGCGGGTGTGCAAATACTGTGTATGAACGCTCTGCTCCTTATTCCATGAGATATTCGCATTTTCATACTCATAATGGTATTCAGACTCACCAAGAAGCAGACGACACACATTACTGCCACTATCAACTGGCACATTAGCCGATGGCTCAACAACTACTTCAGGTTTAGGTAAATCAATATTCTCTCCAGGCAATTCAATATTTTCTTCAACCTCCAATTCAAATTCAATATCAGATGTCATTGTCATCATCCCCAGCACACGGATCCTCTTGCTCAATATCAAATATTCGGCCAATATTGCCTCATGTTCGCAAAATCGAACGCATGTCAGGGCATTACGACGTCTAACAAACAAAAGAGGCACATCCACCTCATCTAATAATACCACTTCGAAAAAAAAAGTATAAAGCAAAGAAAACACTAAACAAATTCAAAATATATAATGATTAAACCAAATATGTTCGAATGTGTTTTGTGTTGAGACAAAGAAGATTCCAGACAAAGAAAAAAATGCGATGTGGCCTCTCTAGGCCATGTGGTACAGTCCTTGAATTTTTTGTCTTAATTTCTTTTTTTTGTTCTTCCAACTAACCTCAAACTTATCGGCAGTAACACCATTCGACGCAGCTCGCCGATTTGTATAGTATATTTAAACCGCTTGCCGAAAAGTCAACGGAAAACAAAAAAAATCGCTTTTGAAAATCAAAATGGCCTGGCTAGGCCATATTGCCCATCGGTAGGGTTTTTTTTCGATAAACCCATATTTGTAGTGAATAAATTATTACTAATTAAACTCCGCAAATAAATTATTATATAATATAAACAATGTACTTTCGGATGTGATGTGAAGTACATAACATTCTAATTGTAAAATTTATGAATACATTATTATTATTTTCAATACTTACATTGAATTTATGCCGCCGTTATGTGGCGTAAGTAACCGGACAATTCGCCACTTTTTTGAAAAGTGAATATCAAGTCATGAAAAATGGTGAAAAAAAAACTTGGTTGACCAAGTTAGCTTACATTAGGTTTTTAAGCTAGTTTTTTTTTTCTTCATGCAATGACTTTACATCACTTATATTTATCACTGTACCGAATTGTCCTGGAACCGATCAGCTTTTGTATATTAATACAATCAGTTTCACAAATACTAGAATTATAATACTCCGTGAATGTTCACAGGTCTACGCTAGTAGTTTAATAACATCTGTAACTGTAGTATGAAAGATTTAAGTATGACTAAAATACTGTTTTTTTAATGATTTTTTTGTGCACAAAGGTGTTAACAATACGTTTCATTTTTTTAATTCATGGCGGACTCCATTAATCTACTAGACACTTTGACAAGATGTTTTCTACGCTTTCCTGCTTTTTTATGCGCCCGATGTCTCTGAATTTTGGCAACACGGTCATTAGGAAGCAATATATCTTCGACAATCTTCAGCGGGTTCTTTGTCTAGCCGTTGTCAGTACAATTCCCACAAACAACGTTTACTTACCTACATGTAAGAGAAATACGCAAGTACTGGTGCTGGCAATTCAAGTATTTTAAGATTGTCTAACTGTTGTTCACCACAACCATCATGGTTTAGTTTTATTCAAAGATTTCATTATTTTTCTTCAACAGTTATACCCTCAAGAATCCCGACTGTTTAGCCCTTTTCCCTTCTACGAGGGACATTAGCACCATAGACTAGTCGGTGTTTATTTCATCCTTATTGGTGGAACTGGACTTGATTACTCTATGTTGCGCTTGTCTATATCACTATGTTGGTATAACTGGAGTTGATTACTCTATATTGTTTATGTACTTGCCAGTGCATCAAAGATAGCCAAATCCACGTTTTGTTTATTTTGCTTTTTATGCCAATTGCTGTAGAACTACTGCTATCTAACATTTCTGCATTTTTAAAATAACCTATATTATTTTGTATAATAAGTAAATTACAGTCAAAGTTTGTAATTATTTTTCAAAATAAGCCAACTCCATCTATTAATCTTTTCAAACGCAGAACAATAAAACTGTTTTTCTGCAGTTATTTTTTTTTTTTATTTAAAACCCAACGACACATATTTTATTAAAAATGCATGTAAGCACGTATTTCTCAATACGCAAAAATTTGTTATCAAACAATTTTATCAGTTTAATTACAATGAGGAACAACTGTTTCTGTCACCGGAAAAACAAAATATTACATGTTTATTTTAATTTCGTAGCAATTAAAATTTCAATACTCGTACGTCGTGTTCATTTTGCGGGGCATTTGAAAGTTCGTGTTGGTATCACTGAATATACCAGGAGCTAGGGGCGAGCGTATCTACTGTTAACCATAGAGTTATACCACATCCCCTTTAAAACAAAAACCATGAACCTAAGAAATAGGTTATTTGGTTCAACTAAGGGTATTAGTTTGGTTTAATGAATTTAATTTTTAAAAATTGCAAAAAAACTGGGTTAATAAACAGGAGAGTGGTATAACTATGGTTAACAGTAGATACGCTCGCCCCTAGCTCCTGGTTATATTCAATGATATCAGCATGCATTTTTAAGATGGCCCTGCAAAATGAATACGGCATATTGGAATGTTAATTATTACGAAATATAAATTAAAATGAAATATTTTGCTTCTCCGGTGATAGAAATAATTGTTCCTCATTGTAATTGAACTGATAAAAATTGTTTGAAAACAAACTTTTGCTTATTTTCAAACATTTCATTCTATATATTTTGGCGTTTTCCATTCACCACAGCTGCCTTGTTTCCTAAGAGAGCGGTGTCTTGTTAATAGACCTCAATGGCCAAATAAAATAGCCCGAATAATAGCAACCGCCTTGATAATGTCCACGCGTCAAACGATTTCTTTGTTCCTACACATCTCATATTATCTTTTCATCTCCACGAAGTTCAAGCAATCTAGCACCTACTCTATTTGTTTCCAAGTGGTTCACACACTGGGTGCAAAAAAAATGCAGTTGGACACATTGATTTATTACAACCTTTACCCCGGGCTGAACTTTGGTATTGCCCCACCACCCACCGCCCGCCACCCGCCACCCACCTGGGTGTTCGCAGATCTATCTGAATTTATCTTCCCTGTATCTCGGAAAGGCTTCGACGCAAACGGAAATAAATCAGCCGGGATAATTTAGCTCATAAATCAGCATCATTCATTACAGGATTTTATTGCTTGAAGCAGTAATAAAACAACAATGCAATTATCGTGTATGGGTATACTTCGTTGATATTGTACATCAATGGTGTACTTGGATAGTTGGAATTTATTTTATTCAACTTTTTGTAATTTGCCACTAAAGTTTATCAGTTAATTTGAAGACAGTTGTGATCAAATAAATAATCAATAAACAAATACAACGCTCTGATTGAAGTTTCCTGAACATTTTATCTATGTACAGTCTGACATTTTATAGTAGACAAAAATGAGGGCGCTGCCATCGTATAAAACGTTTTAAATGACAACACCAAGATGGATCATAGGAAGGTTGTCCTAAGTTTAAAAGTGCATGTTTTTACTTTCACTAAACGGTCTCCAGAAATTGGTGGTACTTTCCGAAAGGAGATGATCACATTTTAAACCTTTTTTTTATTATTTGACACTCTACAAATAAGACAATTATACGGAAAGGACGATTTTTTGTATTTCTTAAACTTATTTTTCGAAATAACCATATATTAGATGCTAGATAAAAAAATAACACCAATCAAATTCACAGATTAAACTTATTTTTCGAAATAACCATATATTAGATGCTAGATAAAAAAATAACACCAATCAAATTCACAGATTTAAAAAAAAAATTAAAACGAATTGTGATGTTTTTTTGTTTTTTTTTTCTGTCAAATACGTATGTGAATTTTTTTATGTGAGGACAAAATTTCAAAGACATCTTAGCAGATTGGTATTGTCATAGTGATAAAAAAATGTTTCACTTTATTATAAATATCTACACTTTATTGCCAAGGCGACCCCTTGGAATAAAGAGATTCCATCTGACACAGCAATATCATGCGATGATGTGCTCTAGAGAAAGCAACTTTAAGGCTCAATATTTCGTAACATTTCCGTGTCAGATGGAATCTGGTTATTCCAAGGGGTAGAAGCTATAACTTTTTAACGGTGAGTTCGAAAATTTGTCCCAAATTTTATAAAAGTTTCCGATACCAAATCAATATGCATGCTCAATTTAAATTTCGAATAAAATAATATTTATGGTATATTCTTCAACCATTTTTTTTACATGGATAATATTTGATCAGTGTTTAATCTATGCATTTTCTTTTTTCAGAGGGCAATCTCCAGCAGCAGCCGAGCTGGGCTACCTGGACCGCTCCAAGTGGTTGGAATTGTATGGAGCAGACCTACATCCCGTCTTGGTGAGAAATACAAATCAAAATACGCTGCTATTTGTCAATTAACTATTACCCACGAGTGCCCCTATTGCATTTGTATAGAGATGAAAGTATTCTTTTATCGGACCTTTTCATAGTATGTTTTTCATTCATCACAATTTCATACCGACGTAAATTAAAAAATCGCTTTGAACTGGGAAATGCACATTGGACGCTGATGGTACAACATTGAATAACAGATAAAATATTTGAACATTTGAAAAAACATGTGGTTTTAACAATTTCGGTTTACTCTTTATAGACTGCTTTCAGGCACCCACGCCCATTGTTCTTTTCGCATCAAAATCGAACGTTTTAGTCCAGATAGAGCGGGAATCCAATATGCTTTATCAACCTGAATGGCAAAACCAATTTAATATGTTAAACTTAAACAACGCCCCTTTTTCAATATCGCGCAGAACCTTTGTTTACTTTGCCCAACCTTTCAGGACTTCAGCCGAGTAAACTAACAAAATAACAAATCAATGCGCCTGAGAAAATAGATTCAGCACAGAGTAAACTCACCATCTGACTGGAAGTTTTCTGCACTCCACAAGTACACAGGTCCACAATGCGTACTGCAGGCTGTTTGTATTCAAAGTCATTTGCATCATTCTTTTCAGCGGAAATGGAATTTCTCTTTTCTACGGGAAAACTTTCTCTCGGTCTTACGAATACTTTTCAACGATGGTCCAACGATGGTGGTGATAAGAACCCAATGGCGGCAGTTAAGATTAAAAAATACGACTTTATTGGTGTAGCCTGCAGTACGTACCTGAAAATACTATTATTATTATTTATTTTTTTATTTGTACAACCAACATTTTACAATAATTATTGTGTAAAATAAATATATTTAAAAAACGAACTAATAGGTTTTCACCTAAGTATTTAAATTATTTAATTAAAAAAGAATAGTTACAAGGTTAACCTATGAGGTTAGGATGATGGGCGGGAGGGGAAGGGAAAGCATCTAGTCTGTGTACGAGTAGAGTAATATGTATTGTGTGAGTGTTATTTATTAATTTTAGGTTTTAAATTATAAGGGGCTGAGTTGAATAAGTCGAACTCACTGTATGAAGCGTTAAAAATGTCTGAAGCGCGGTGAATAAAAGTGTTTTGAGTTAGTGTAGCATTTAATTAAGTTTAGTGTGTGGTTTTGTCTGGTTTGTCTGTAGGCACTCTTAATTGAATTCCTTCAAGTAATTCAGGGCAATCTATCACAGAGGTGGCTATTTTTTGTAAAAACAGTACGTCTGCGGAATTTCTACGGCTTTCTATTGACGAAATCCTAAAAAACGCGGTTGACTTCTCATGATTCAAGTGGGAACGATAGCCCCGAAAATCGAGGTGTCGTAGAAAACGGTTTTGTGATTTCTCAATCCTTTCTGTATATGATATGTACCTCGGATTCCAGACTTGAGAGGCATACTCCAAAGAACTGCGTGCATACGCGAAGTACAGCATTTTCATTACCTCTTTTAAATGTTTGCAGGTTCTGAGTATAAAGCCAAGTATCTTGGAAGCTTTTGCAACCATTGATTCGATATGGCGGTCAAAAAGTAACTTCTGGTCTAACACCACTCCCAAATCCTTGGCCTTCGTCATTTTCATCAGTATTGTACCATTAAGGTCATAGTCAAAAGAAATATGGTTTTTATTTCGAGTGAAGCTGATGGCGCCGCATTTTTTTACATTTATTTGAAGGTTATATTGTGCACAATAAACATTTAGATGATTTAAATCTTCTTGCATGAGGATACAGTCATTGGTTCACATGACAGGAGAAAATATTTTCATGTCATCTGCTTGTAATAAAGTTCTGGAGTAGTAAAAACATTTTCCAATATCATTAATATAAATGTTGAAGAGTAATGGTCCCAATAAGGATCCTTGGGGCACTCCCGACGGTACCGTTACCCAATTCGATTTATAGCCACAAACAACTACAAGGGATAATAGGACGAAAGCCATCTGAGGAGGTCTCCTTGTACGCCGATTTGGGAAAGTTTGAACATGAGATATCATGATTTACTAAATCAACAGCTTTGCTATTGTAGTCTGTATATATTGCATCTACCTGTATGCGCTGATCCATGTTGTCTTGTAAGAATTAATGAACGCCGTTAAGTTAGTAGTTATAGATTTTCCCCTTACAAATACATTCTTTATGCAATGTTGTTTATTTAAACTGCTGTTTATTTCAACTGCTATTTATATAAATAAATACATTTTGACATAAGAAAAACTATACAGAATTAAGCCAAATGTAAACATTGATATATGTATAATGGCTATATATTATGGATATACACGCGTCGAGGATATGCTGTAATAATGATGATTCACAAATACCGGTAGAACAAGGACAGCATTCCCACCTGACGTCTGTGCTCCAAAGATTGCAACCCGTTTGTTAAGATAGGCGAATCTATCAAACGGACCGCCCGTTTCTGCACAGCTTTGATGAAAAATAACCCCCTTTTGACGATGACGATGACTTGAGGTATAAACGTGGTGTCAATATCTTGCTTGCTATTGTTCCAGGGCGAGGACAGCGTGGAATACTTCCTGGGACTGGCGCCCAGCGGCGTGCTGGTGCTGCGCAACAAGCGCGCCGTGGCCAGCTACTACTGGCCGCGCATCACCAAGCTCTACTCCAAGGGGAAATACTTCATGCTGAGAGTCACGGATAAAAACGTAAGTTAGATGAATACCGGCCAAGAACCCTGTAACTGATGATCTGCTATTTCCATGCTCCTCAATATTTTCTAATAAGGAACACTACCCATTTTTTTTTATCAATAATAAGGTTTTAACATAAATATCTACATATTTAAAATACAAAACAAAATCGACAAGTAAAAATGTCCATACAAATCCAAAATCAGAATACGCGCGGCCGAAACCCGTGACGTCAGATGTTCCGAATGCAATAGTACCAACATAACAGGATGTTTTGATGGGGTGATTTTTTATCCACCTTTTAATAACGATATATAAATTATATATATATATATATTAAAACTTCTATATTCTGAATCGGCGTTGCTGATACATAATATTAATATATTTTTTATGCCATAATATTTTTCAATTGAGTTCCTTATTGCACTCAAAATTTCACCTTAAAATCCAATCCACATCCGCGAAACTTGTTTGTCTATGACTTTCACCAATGGGTAAGAACCGGGCTTAAATCTTTTCTTTTATGAGAGCGGCTTTTGGATTGTTTATTAAAAAGTACTTACAGTTGGCTCCTGTAAAGTAACAGATTTTCAGATGAACTAGGTAGGCACCTACTTGACATAGATAGTGCCCGTTAAAATCATTACCCAGCGATGTAGATAGCAAAAAGCTTAAAAAGAAGATACCAGACTTGATTCCCAGATTACAGTAATCCGATACAATACCCCATCCAGAAACCCCCCGTTATTGAAATCTCTTCCCGCTGCAGGACCTCTCGATGGTCTTGAGTTTGTTCGAGTGGTCGTTATTTCGGCACAGCTTTGAGTCAGCCATCGCGAGGGTATTGTACCTATCTCGTATAATCTCAACAAACAAGACTATTGCAAATGGAACAGATTGAAATCGATAGGTTTCCTACATGGTTTGTGTCATTTTTGATATCTTTCTTTGACAAGAGAAATCTCCGGTAATATTATTATTTTGGCCATTGCACAACGTAGTGCACGCTTATACCGCGAAAATGGGTGAAAACATACAGAAAAATTCGAATAATTTTTTAATGCAGTTGTTTTCTTATATTATTAAAAGATGTACTGCAAATTATTCACTTTTCACTTAGTAAGGTTATCCGGAACTAGAGGTCGGTTGTCCCGGAAAGACAGGTCCCGGGTTCGAGTCCCAGATGCGAATGATAAAAATTGAAAAATTATTTATTATTCATTTTATTTTATATAAAACAAACATTACAAAAAATTATAAGCTAGGCGTATTATCTATTTCTGTAGTATAACACATGGGTGACCTTCCTCTGCTTCTCCTGCCTTCCACTTTGCCGGTGACCATGAGCTTCTCCAGGTTGGAGTTATCGGTTTGACGAGCAACGTGTCCAAAGTATTTTAGGATACGCTGTAGGCAGACAGTTGATAGTCTACTGTGGATGCCAAGCTCTTTCAGAATGGATATATTATTAGTGCACCGCATTAGGGCGTCTATTCAACGATCTACTTAGTTTTGCAGGCTTTATATGTCGATGTTTCCACACCGTAAAAACATATGGGAAAATCAGCGCCTGGACGAGTCTCATCTTGGTGGTCTTCTTTATACCTCTGTCACTCCATATCTTTTGCATTTTGCTCATGCCGTCTTTTGTCATGCAAATTCTTATTTTTACTTCTGTTTCACAGTCTCCTTCGTCACTTATAGACGAGCTTGGGTATATGAAATCATTCTCCGTTTCGTCTGTAAGAGCCATTTGTCCTCTGTGTTAAATTATTCTTATTTACACTTCATTATTGGTTGGAATATTCTCTCAGCATCGCCGTAGTACCACCACTACGAATAATCAAAATATTGCTTAAAATTAATTTAGCTATGTTTAAGTTATGGACCAGAGGCGCAATTCCCGTTCTTTTTAAGGAAGATTCCTTACGTTTTTCCTTAGGGTTAAAGACTTCTTGATTAACTGCGGAATTCCGGTGAGACATAGTAAAAAGATCCTAAATAGATTGTCAAGACATTATTTGAAAATACAAATTGATGAAATATCTTCAAGTGACATAAGATTTTAGGAACCTACGGCGGGATGATACTTCTAAACCTTTCCGTCATTAACAACAACAAACTGTGCCTTTTCAGCGAAATCGGTCAAGTAATTTTCGATAAAATCGAGGACAGACAGAGAGATACACATTTATTTACATATAGATTTGTTAATTTATTTATAATTTTCTTTTTTTTTATTTATCTTTTTTTATTGGGTAAAGTCACAAGGAGGAAATTCCTAATTTTTGTAGTACCACTTTTTGTTATACTACTCAATACATATAAAAAAATGATAAATTGTAAACTGTCGATTTCCCGAAAATAAATTTACCTACCCTATTTTTTTCAAAGTGATTCCGAATAATACGTAAGTGCCGTTTTATTTTATATAATAGAACAAACTATAGATATGTTTTAATTTGTAATATTATCGTATAAATTGAAACGTGTACAACGCGCAGATCAAAGCTAAGGCGGAACTAAATCTCCCTTATCTAAATCCTTAGATGGGGATTCAGACAAAAAGAAATCTGTTTTATCGCGAATTCTCTCACTTTATAGTGAATTATTTTTGTAAAGAAAGTGGAAAACACGACGCGTAATAATTCCGACTGGCGTTTTTTTAAATTACTATAGTACTCGTTGTGTATTTGCTTGGAAATTGTAGGCGAGTTGTTAGAAAGAATAATAACCGGGGATAAATTTAATAGTAATGAATTATATATTCATGAAGTAGAATAAGTGCTATGTTTTTCTACAGAGGGGGTGTTATCACCCTCTATTAGCTTCCCAGTGGACCTACCCTATAAAATTAGCATTTCGCAAAATTAATATGCTTCCAATCCCATTTCGTTGGACGTGCAATGTGTAACTCGCTATTTATTAGCTCAAATTAATTGAAAAACTCCACTTTGTTCCTAGTTCGTTGTTTGTCATCGTGTGGTG
Organism: Halesus radiatus; assembly: GCA_022606495.2. NCBI lineage: Eukaryota > Metazoa > Arthropoda > Insecta > Trichoptera > Limnephilidae > Halesus > Halesus radiatus. Next base: position 185,752 of record JAHDVE020008949.1, on the reverse strand, counting down.
TTATTATTTTCATTTTAATTAAAGGCAAACATACAATTAATTAGTCCGGTAGTCAATTTATTACCCCGCTTTGCGCATAAACCATTCAGCATCAACGCCTAATAGTTTTGCGTATTACGAACATTAATTAAAAAATTATCTTTGCTGGGCTAATTTATTATCTTAAATAATTAAAATTGTTATTTAGTGGCAATATGTAAAAATACATAGCGATCGATAATGTTAAACATGAAACAATATTAATAAAAGAAAAAATTACGGTAGCCTCTACTAGTTTGCAACAAGGTCTGAAGGAATTCCCTGAACCACAATGCGGTGATTTATGTGATATTTTACCAATTCTAAGTAAACTGTTGAGTTTTTTTTTTTTTTTTATATGAATACCTCACAAGAGTCCCAACTGCTCCCAACCGTCTGGAGCCAGTGAGACTATGGCATTCCCAATTGGGGAATGTTGTGAGGCTGAAGGTATTGGGGAGGGGAAGGAGAAGGGGAAGAGGAAGGTTTGGAATACCTGGCTATTCAGATCTGGTCACCAAACACAGCTAAAAGCCATTTCAAGCAACGTTTCAATTCTACTAACTACTCGTCAAGTAACTACTCTAACTAACTAACTACGTCGAGTAACTACTCGTCAAGTAACTTTAATCATAGGATTAACGTAGGTCTATATTCGATATTTTAAATTATGTACGGCAAGTGTTCCAACGTAAATTACTCGCACGTAAATGCTTATTTTAATTTTTTTTTTTTTTTTTTTTTTCATTTTATATTTCATTAAGTTTTCAAAGTAGACGGGGTAAAACTTTTTTTTTACATCACCGTTAGCCCCCAAATAATTGTTAAAGGTGCCTCTAAAATTGCGAAAAATCAATTCCTTTAATGACCTATATTTCATAATGTAAAACAAAAATAAATAATTTACTTCTAATACGTACTAGATATTTACCATACTTTTTGATGAAAAAAAATTCATTAGGTTTAGGTGAGTATTTTGGCTTCAAATCCAAAATTAAGTTTTATATGAAACAGGCCCCGCAGCCGTTCCTCTTAAGATAAATCATAGTTCAACCTCGCTTGAAATAAATAAAGGTAATATAAATACCTAAGAAGATGCCCGCAGCAGACAAATCTTGAAACATTGTTAATAATTTCAAAGACACCGTAATATGAATTAAAGAAACACCGTCTGGAGGTTGTCGATATAAATTTTCGATTTAGATGCTCGGATAGCGTCCCATCGTCAAATCCCAAAAGCGGCAATAAGCATTTTTTGATCATATGTGTATGTGTTTTTTTTTTAAATTGTATATATGATTCGATGAGTTTTAATTTCCCATACACAATTTCTTTCGTGTTACTTGGCAAGGGAAATAATAATTCCGAAGGTCGAGTGTTGCCAGATTCAATTTATTTTATTCCCGCTGCTTAATCCTCGGAAAGGGGGAAAAACTGGGGAACGGAGTTCGAGTGGGAAAATTTGCATCCTCTGTCGTTTTGTTTGGACCATTAACGTTGACACTCTCAAATGGAATAATAATGTAATTTTTTCTGTCGCCTCGCGGAAGACGCAGTTGGAAGGTAGGTGCTCGCCACAGTACTGCGAAATATGGCTGTGGTATGATTCTTTTCTAAATCAAGGAGACATAACTAAAAGACATATAATTTTTTTAATCATCTATAACACCTTTGTACAAAGGGATTCAAAAGATAATCTGCGTCTTTTTCTTGCTAATGACAGCCTAAAAAATGCCTATCGCCAATGGTCACCATTTTTGCCACTACAGTTGACATTGGCTAGAAAACCACGCCAGCAGCTTTTTCACTCACAGTTTTTGAAGGGTCTAAATACAATGTACTTACAGGTAAACCATTTTCGTGTGTAGTTAATTTATTTATTTTTTATACTAACGAACTATTGTCCAATTATACAAAAAATATTAGACGAAATGAGAAAAATAAGAGTTACGGAAAAATAACAGTATAAACATAATATATGAATGAAGCAATGACAAAAATATACATTAGAGAGAATATTCAACTCAAAGCCTGAACAAGGTTTTGGTAGAGTCCACGATGATACGACTTCTTAAATGAAAAAAAAACCTTCGAAGTTTATTTTCGTACAGACTGACAAAAATCATTTAGACCGTCATCAAAAATTTCAAGATCGTGGCTTGAGTTAAAAAGTCTCGACGTTCTGTACAGTGGAGAATGGTACCCCTTATTAGTAGTATTGATTGTGGAAAAGCAATTCATTGTTTCTGAATCTACGGCAAAGAACTGGATGAGTTGCAACAAAGAAGGTGAGCAATAATTTTGATAATGCAAATGATATCATTAAACCTAGAGAAACCATTTTAGATCCAAATATTCATTTTTGATGGCTGGCAGGAACTGAATTTCTGCTGCAATACCCGATCGGCCATTTACAAATTAATAATTATTTCTAGAAAATGATCGTTTTTTTAAATAAATACCTGCCTCGTCCAGCTTCGAAGTCTTGTTCAGATCTGGGTGCAAATGTATAGTATATATAATTACAATCAATTTCTGATTAGTTGTAGAAAGGAGAAGATTAAATATTGAGAGTCATACCACCTTAGTTGGTAGCACTATGAAAACAGTATCGTCTGTGCCCCCTATGTATTCCGAGGGTAAGCTTAGGCACCAACGAGATAACTAAAGATTTATATCTCGTTGTCAGACATTGTTTGGCTTTATCGTGGATTTTATTGTAACGTCACGAAGTTTGTCAAGATTTTCTCTTTGTCCCGACAACACCGTCATAATTAAGTAGGCATGTTTAACAAATTTATACTTTAAAGGCTATTGTTGTTGAGATTTATTATGATTTAAGTTTCTCACGGCCGAGAGGGGTTTTTTTGGTTTCGCGTATTGAGCCTATTTAGACTTGCTCATTCTTTTGGAACAAAATCAACGTGCTCTGGTGATGGACACTGCAAAATAGTGGGGGTCCAATCAAATATTACCGCAACCTACTGAAAAAAAAAAGTTGGAGCTTTGTCTTTCTATTTAAATATAAAAGCAATTAACATTTCCAGAAACATAATACAAAAATATATTTCATTTAATTTTTTAGCTCGAGATTTGAATAGCTCTTAAGGACGAACAAATGTCCGCTCCGCATACTTCCTTGTACCGTACAGACTAGTCTAGTCACCAGAGACTCGAAACAGTGACCAGTGACTATCTACAGGCCATGGCCCTATACTATATGAACAGCGTTGTGCGCAGTCAGGGGACATCACCACCAATCAGAACTTTTAAGTGCATTGAGTATCCTTTCCCGGGCATTCTGCAAAACCGGGCATGCGTACTTGTACCTATTAAGGTTTCAAAAACTCGGGGACAAACCTTTAAATTCCCTCGTAACGAATTATTGGCCCGTTGGTTTTAGTTCACGAAAGTTTTGACATCTGATTAGGTGCATGACTTGTTCATGAACATTTTTGTTTGAATACCACAAACAAACTCGCAGTATTTCCAACATAAGTTATAATTATTGTTTTTGTATTATTTATAGAACGAGGTGAGCACGTATGGCTTCGAGACCCCGAGCAGGGGCGCTTGTCGCCACCTCTGGCACTGCTGCAGCGAGCAGCACGCCTTCTTCCGACTGCAACCGGCTCCGCAGCAAAACAGGAGGTAAGCCAACAGCCAACACAGTCCTTTTCCAATTCTCTCCTTCTCCTTCTCCTTCTCCTTCTCCTTCTCCTTCTCCTTCTCCTCCTCCTTCTCCTTCTCCTCTCCCTCCTCCTTCCTTCTCCTTTCTCCTTCTCCTTCTCCTTCTCCCTCTTTCTCCTTCTCCTTCTCCTTCTCCTTCTCCTCTTTCTCCTTCTCCTTCTCCTTCTCCTTCTCCCTCTCCTTTCTCCTTCTCCTCTCCTCTTCTCCTCCCTTCTCCTCTCCTTCTCCCTTCTCCCTCTCCCTTCTCCTCTCCTCTTCTCCTTCTCCTCTCCTCCTTCTCCTTCTCCTTTCCTCCTTCTCCTCCCCCTCCTCTCTCCTCTCCTTCTCCTTCCTCCCTTCTCCTTCCTTCTCCTTTCTCTCCTTCCTCCTTCTCCCTTCTCCTTCTCTCCTCTCCTCTCCTCTCTCCTCTCTCCTTTCTCCTTCTCCTTCTCCTCTTCTCCTTCTCCTTCTCCTTTCTCCTTCTCCTTTCCTCCTCTTCTCTCCTTTCCCTTCTCCTTCTCCCTTTCCTCCTTCTCCTTCTCCTTCTCCTTCTCCTTCTCCTTCTCCTTCTCCTTCTCCTTCTCCTTCTCCTTCTCCTTTTCCTTCTCCTTCTCCTTCTCCTTCTCCTTCTCTTTCTCCTTCTCCTTTTCCGGAATAAAGAAATGATGATTATTATTTAACTATCATCATCTGATTTTAGTGTTTGCCAGAGCGGGCGATCTCCCCCCGCCTTCACCCGCGTGCCCTCCAGGCGACTGATGCGACGAAACCTAGACTCTAACCAAAGTAAGTATTTATGAAAAACGCAATATTTACTGTCAATTTCTTCACAGGTAGTTAATATGCACTTATTTTTGTTTTGACATGGGGGATGCATTCCGCAGAATACCATGTAAAAAATACAGTACCTAATAATAATAATTATAAATGGATTATTTCTATAGCGCCGTTTTTGTGAGAAAATCACCTCAAAGGCGCGTATACGAGTATATCGTATGTATAAGAAAATGACACATAGGTTCTATAGTATGAAAATCACTGCAGGATGTCAAAAAATGAAACTTTTTAATGTTTATTCCTACACTATTATTGGATGGTGTATGGCGTGTGCAAAGGGGTGGAAAAAACCAAGGCTTCTAATAAGAACGGATATTTCCATTATGCATTGTGAACCATTTTATCAAAATTGTGTAAAAAAATTACCATGTAAAAACAAAATTGACTGCATTATTAACTATTATTATTGATATTATCCTTCCTACATGATAATATGCAAACCAATTTCTTATTGTATTTTAATTCCACAAAGAATCTTATTCGGTTTTTTACGCGTTTTTATTATTTAGCCTTACTTTTTTTTGTTCTAAACACATTTGTATACTTTTTGCAGTTTCAACCATAGAAGTACGAGACTCTGAAGATCTGAAACCCATCTCAATACCGCAGCCTGCTTTATCGTAAGTTAAAAAAAATGTTTTTATACTTTCGTAAACCTTTAAAATTATTAAACATGACGGTCTCATACCTACAAGTATACCATTTTGTGTTATTTTCCTTTATAAACTTTTCTCAGAGTCATAAAAAATAAATCCCACTTTTTTAAGATCAATGATGAAAACCTTTTAAACCAAGGCTTTTTTTATTTACATGAAACGTTTTTAAATATAAAATATATTTGTACTACTACTCTATGCTCTGGTCCTTTACACATTTATTTGTATTTTTAGGTTAGAATCCCCTTACCGCTCGACCTGCAGCATTCCTGCTGCTCTGGGCTCTATGCGGCGCTCCGACTCACCCCGCTCCACGCGCTCCGCCCCCTTCCCGCGCCCCCCACCACGCCAAGGCCTCTACTCTGGCCCTCCCTCGCCCCGCGCAGCTGGGGCCCCCTCACAGACCTCCAACAGGCTCCGATCCAGCTCCATAGACAGCCACAGCTCTAATGACTCTCGCTCTTGCAGAAGGTAACGAACCCCACTACAGTGTTCAAAATTCCACAGTAAAATATTCGAGTTTCACACCAACTTTACTAACATTTCATTTATGTCAGATGTATAGTTTACAATCTCATTAACAGATGTTCTCTGTCTGATATTGTCTTAAACATCATTTATTAGCTACCACATTTGGAATTTTTTTGTATATTAGGTATTGTAAATAGGGTTCTTTCTCATTTTTCGATAGATGACTAGAACGCTAGTTGAAAAATTTGTATGTCTTTTTTTTTAAATCACCTCAAGAGCACCTATGGGTAAATATGAAATCAACTGCCTTCGATGGGTTGTTGCCATGCCCGCCCAAATAAGAATCTAATTTTACTTAAATAAGTGGTAACCGTGATTTTCAGACACCGACAGCGCAGTCGCCGAACATCCGATGCCGAGAGTGAAGTGTCTCGAGGATCGGGCCGTTCTCGTCGAAGAAGGAGGCATCGTTCCCGTCACAAGGGAAAGGATTCCGCAGATGAAACAGACTCAAAGCACAGATCCTCCAGCAGAAGAAAGTATGATTCTATACGATATTACTCTAACTCTCTTATCTTATGTTCTACTTGACCAGTAAAACTATTGTTTTTCGTTCCTCATTTTCATGTTTTCCCATTATTTATGCCAAAAACCTTTACAAAAGTACCTATTTCACCTTCAGGAATTCTTTTACAAATATTTCCAGCAGTTTAAACTGATAACTGTATATATGCATTACATGAACTATTCCAAAAATGATTCTACTTCACCTTCTGACTCTGACGAATTTCTCCAGCTTTGCCAAATAACAGGAGCTCTCATCCATCCGAAACTGACAGATCTATTCAGTTAGTTCATCCCAGGTTGGAGATTGTGATGATAATGTTAGATTTGTATAGAGTAGTAACATTTCTGGTATACATATTTAACTTTCCAGAGAATACGAGTTGGTGGAATCGGGTGGGCAGTGGAAGGAGGCCCAGCGCAAGCAGGCGGCGGCTGCGGGGGCGGGGGCAGTGCAGCAGGCCAGCGTCAGGCGGGCGGCAACTTCCACGGAGCCCACGGATCCCTCGCAGGCTCAGCACCGCTCCTCGCACAGGCATCGCAGGCACAGGAAACATAGGTAACCTCACTTATTCTCTCAAATTTAAACGATTTATGCGATTCCCAAAAATATTTTTTTTTTCTTCATTCCATTAAGGGCGATAGGGACGTCGGAGAGTTATTATTTATTAATTCAAAATAATTATAGTATTATTACGCCATACGATAAACATAATGTTTTTAAATAGAAAAATATTTATTAAATATTTTATAAATTTACATAGGCTTAGTATTGATCAAAATCAGGAATATTACTTTTTCTGACTGTCCCATTGTATGTTTTACAAAATATTTAAAATACGAATATGGTTTTTACAGTGGAGAAAAGTATTTTTAATCCTTTATCGTTGCGTTTTTGTAAATAAACATAACGTAAGATTTGTAATCCGCATTACAAAAAAAAAAATAGATTAAAGTTACGTAGTGTTCATAAAAAAATTAAACCACACACTGTTCTTTTTTATAAATTTATCTTATCGACAAGTTACAGAAAAACATTCACAGCATTTTCTAAGAATATTCAACTTTTTAAATGTTTTTGTAAAACATGCGTAGAAAGGTCAGAAATGTGTAATATTTCTGATTATATTTTGATAAATGCTAAGCCCATGCAAATTTTTAAAAAAGAAACGTAATAAATATATACATGTATGTATATATTTTTTTTTTTCGATGGAAGCAAACACTTTGTGGTGTGACATTATATATTAAATGAAGAAAAAAAATGTGTAAAACACGACTTTTATTGAATTAATAAGGATCGCCAACCAGTTTTCGCTTCACCGAAACTTCGTCAGGGCTTATTATTAACTAAAGATTAGAAACACCATGTTTGTCATATTGCACAATAATATTATCATTATTTTGAATTAATAAATAATAACTCTCCGACGTCCCTCTCCCCGTTAAATAGTTTTAACTTACTAGCACTTTCTTAACCTTGCCTGCGCATGTGTGATCTATCGGCGGCTATCCCCGTATGCGGATGTTGCATATGTGATCCATGGAGTTTCACAAAAACACACATATTTTATTTTTTATTTAACCCTACAATGGAAGCGTTCTTCCTTATCCCATTTAATGGAAGCAAAAAGTACATTTAATTCCCATTTTAAAATAGGCGTTTTTCTCCTATCTTTAATTAAACTTTGTCGTTTAGGGTAATATATAATATATTGCAATCACTCATAATAAACATATTTATTGCTTAAATTGATCCAAAATATGCATAATTCACTCGTTTATTGTGTCTGAGAAAGCGATCAGTAAATTTCACTTAATAGTTCACACCATACAATGAGGCATAAAATTTTCTCATTGAATTTTTTTTTAAACTTACCTGCTATAAAAAGGCGCAACCTGCTACTATAAAGACAAATGCATTGCTGGGGAAAGACCTCAAGGAAACCATATCTTCAAGAAAGCTAGCGTGATCGATTGGCGCTTCAGAATGAATTTTACTCCTCACTTCCATTCTAGGGTTTATATGAATTTTACTCCTCACTTCCATTCTAGGGTTTATATGAATTTTACTCCTCACTTCCATTCTAGGGTTTATATGAATTTTACTCCTCACTTCCATTCTAGGGTTTATATGAATTTTACTCCTCACTTCCATTCTAGGGTTTATATGAATTTTTGTGTATATTGTTTCAAAATCTAACCGGAAGCGGTATTTGGCCACAGTAGCTATTTTGTAAGATGTAATTTAACAAGTTTGTCTTTATAGATCTCTGAGAATGCTGTCCAGATTGTCATCTGAAAACTCCCACTGTATTTGAATTCTCTTTAGGTATGTGATCATAAAAGTGTCACACAAACTCATATAAAGTTTTGATAATTCAAGGTCAAGATCTCGTTCCCCATCTGAGAGCAAATCCTGGCTGCCAACGGAGTTGAAGCAGCACCTGGAGTGGGAGCTGGTGGACACGGAGGGGATGAGTGCAGACCAGCTGAGAGAGATCCCCTACACTGTGGTGCAGACCAGCCGCGCCAGGCAGCTGCGACTCAAGTCTGGGAAACACAGGTGGGTTGGTCATTCAAACGGCACAGTGAATTTTATCGAGAAGCTAACTGATTTGTTTGTCCAGATTCTGTTCACAATGTCTTCACGCATAGAATTTACAATAAAAGACATACATTTTGATTCCATGACTCAGGATAAATTGACGGAAACTCTTTGATGGTTTCTTTTTAATAATTGACAAATCTATGTTATTCGGACATTCCATAAAATGTTGTATTGTGATGATATAAATAAGAAGTACTTTGATATTAATACCATGTTATTTATTATAAGACCAGTTAGGTTGACAATTAGTTAACAAGTGACAGAAACGGGAAGTGGGAATCATTCATTCGTGGAAAACAGTGGGAGCATTGAAAATATATTTGTAAATATAACATGGACAATATAGAGTAAACAATAGAAACTCATACCAAAAATAACCAATGTACAATACATGTTTTATACAATTCGTGCCTTTGTTCTAGAAGTGGAGAGAATCCAAACGATAACGAAGAACCTACCAAAAATTATTCCAAAAATTCTAATATGGCAGACATCATGAACTGCAACGGAGGATCCATCCGCTCCGTGTCCAGCACCATCAGCTCTGGCAGAAACAGCAATAGCAAGACCAATGAGAGGTTCGTATAAGTTCTTAGGGGCAGACCATAATCCTTCTTAACATAATATTTATACTTAATAGATCAATAAATATATATACCAACAAATCTATGTGACAATTTCCAGGCGACTCAAAGACCTTACAAGTAAGGACATGTCCCCCTCAGTTGGAGCGGGCCTGATGAGCAGGGGAGGGCGGGCGGCGGCATGCCCTGAGACAACCGGTGGCACGCGCCCGGTGGCCTCGGCCAGCAACAGCTCCAGTGGGGAGCTCATCGCCAGCGCCAGGGTCTCCCACGAACACACCGACTCGGGTCTCGGAGCTGATCAGGACTACGCTTACTCATCTGAAAGGTAATTCAATAGATTAATCTAATTATAATCTAATTTTATCTTTGTAAAGATGTGACGTTGATAGTTATCCATTTAAAATGTCATTTGACCTAAAACAAAAGACCGTTCCCTAGTGTTGGCCTGAATGAAGCGTGGTGTGGACACGAGTGCAGCGTGGCAAGTCACCAATGAACTTTAGCAAATTTATTTTTAAATCATGCCATTTCTGCACATGGCAAGAGATATGTGTCTGCACACTTTCTTTTGCTTGCGGTCTAGCTATAACATTATACACTGTAAGTAAAAGTAAAAGAAGTATAATAGCGAAAAGAAATAAAAGCGAAACAAGTGTAAATGTGAAAAAATGTTAAAGTAAAACATTTACCAAATATGTGTTGACTGTAAGTCATACATATGTACTTTAATTTTTTTATTACTTACTAAAATATTTAGTCGCCTTCCAAGAGAAACAAAGCATAGGTAGCGTTACAACTACAATTCTAAATTTACACTGATACTCATATTATTGTATGCACACCACATTATGATAGTATAAGATGATTTGTTACCAATGTGTTGCAAGTCAAGTGAAATAACAACAAAAATGATTGTGTTGGGTAATTTATTCACGTGCTTACCTCACACTACAAAACAACGCACACCGTTAATTATAGTACAAAATGATCAAGTTTGTTTGTTGGCAATGTGTTGCAGATCGAGTGACAGCGCAAAATGCCCGGCCGCGGGCGGCCAGAGGCAACAGCAGGCGCTGACCCCATCCGTGAGTAGCCACCACCTGAGGCCGGGAGCGCCCTACTCCCACCCCCCTCCTCCCACCCCCCACTCCCTGTCGGCGGACCTGGCCGCGTTGAGCCTCACGCGGCGCAAGCCCCCCATTAACCCCGCTGTAAATAAGCACTCGGTACAGCCGTCTAACACTCCTGGGATGTCCGGGAGCGCCTGGGGCGCCGGGGGGCGTGGGCGCAGCGGGGGCAGCCTGCGCTCCCTCGCCAGTGTGGCCAGTGTACAGTCAGAGGGCCGGGCCACCCTCAACAAGCACAGGGGGCCCCTCTACTTTGTACGCGGAGACGCGTCCTATGCTTATAATGTGAGTGGGCTACTTACTTGCCTATATCTATTCTACCCTATTCCTTTATCTGAGACAAAAATACTTTCAAGCGTTTCTTTCGAGCCTTACAAAATCATTCGCACTCAAGAGATAAACCAATTGAAGTGCGTTTTGGATATGTCTTTATGTCCGAAGTAACATAATTTTTTATCTTATTTTGAATGAATTTGATCAGAAACACTTTCTTGAACAAATAATCTCTTTCATTAGCCTGCCTGATACCTAGGAGTCGAAAAGTCTTATTTAAAATGGTGTCATCAGTTTTCTTTCAAATCAGCATAGATCACACTTCTATTGATTTTCTATTCAGTGCTCGGTCCATATAAATTTTCTGCACACAAAAACAAAGTTGCTGTGCCATTTGTTACACTGATCTGCCCAACGCCAAAATATAATTAGTTGCAGGGGTGATCTCAAATGGTGTTGTGCCTAGATTCACTTTATTTTAAAATTATTCTAAACAAAAACTCTTTTAATTTTAGGATCTTTTATTAATTTCTTAACTCTTTTTCTTCAGCAATATTTTTGTCCCAGATGAATGAAACAAACACTGAATTTTCATATTATTACTGAAAACACTTTTACTCTGAACAAAAGTAGTGTTAAAACAATGAAATAGTTGCCAGCTTACCGCAAAATTTAATCTTAAAGTAGATAGCCATGGTTCTGGTTTAAATACAACATTACTTATATACATAACACTAATTACAATATATACCGTAGTACGAGGTATACCAAATAGAGCAATATCATAAATTATTATTGGTAATGGGTTGCTATTGGTAATGGCGTAGATACATTGTAGATTATGAAATTGTTACAAAAACAAATGTATTCCACCAATAAAATTACATTTAATTTATCACAATTACCACATAACACTGACCACATTCTCATTATAGCATATAAGTTCTCTAATCCTTTTCTATAATCTGAACAGAGACATGCATCCAACAACAATTTTGTTGATTCCGGAATATTCTTGACAAGCCAAAGACAAAATGGTGGCAGTTTACGCAGCAGTACCAGTCACCACGCAGACTTCTATAACATGAATAATAGAAGCAATAACCCGGGACACTCCACCCTCAATAGATACATGGATGCTAATGCAAATGTCAAAAGGCACGGAGGCCATGCCACAGACAACAGCCTTCAAATTATTTTGAAGCCATTAATTGAGAGTACTCAGTAAGTTCAATGACTGTAATATTAATGTGTGTATCTTAATAACCTGATTACATTAATTTTTGTATTTTCACTATGGCCTCGTTCAGAAAAGTCTTAAGTGTTGGGGCAGTTCCTACTTTCAAGATAAATTCAATTAGTTTTGAGCACTGGCTTCGGGAATTTAGGAACCGCCACCTGCTCAGGCACGGGAGCTTCATCAAAGCCAGAATCAAGTTGGCCTCTCAGAAGCTTGGTGTACTGTGTAGGGCCCGCAGATACTTTAATAGTACACAACTGCTGACCCTGTAGGAATCACAAGTGCTCCCCACTGTTTAATGTAGTTACCACCTCTGGTCTGGAGCCCCAAATACCTGAAAAAACCCTCAATTCTGTGCAGAAACGGGTGATCCATATAATAGATTCCCCTATCTTAACAAACAGATTGCCATCTTTAAAGCGCAGGCATCTTGTGGGAATGCTGTCCTTGTACTGCCGGTATTTCAATGGAAGATGCTCTGAGGAACTAGCGTCATTGATCCATTCAGCACCGATGCATAATCGGGAAACACTCCAAACGCGCACCTAACATTTGTACACAATTGACATTTGTCACATGAAAATGGGTCATTTGTTCTTGAGTTCAACAGCCTGGCTGTGAAACGATTTTCCGACCTCTGTGTTTACTCCTTCCTCTCCTCAAAAAGACCCTCCACACAGCATCCTCAAAGATGAAATAGTTCTAAAAAAAAAAGGAAGTGTGATGTGATTTTTTCCATTCCGCTTTCGTACACTGAGCCCAAGGTGACCTTATTATCTAACCGTTTTAGTCTAGGTGGGTACTAAATACTCTAGAGTCTGAAGCTAGCTATGGAATATGTAGCTAACTTCATATTTTATGACTCTCCTTATTCAAACATTGTTGGATGATAAAAATCTATTTACTTGTCATTCCAACTCTTACAAATCTCTGCTATAAACGCAAGTGTTGTGCATGCAGATCACAAATGGCTCCCAAATGAGAAGTTTTCTCACTTAATTTTTTTTTTCCAATCCTTTGAAAGCTGAAATTAAAAAATGGCCTAGTTTGGAACCCACAAGTTTTCCCACATAAGAAAGTATTTTCACAATATTTTATACCTTTCTGAATGGCTTATATTTAAAATCTCCATAAAATTTTATGAAAACAATTCATTTATCCAATTTCTATATTTTAAAACCTCACGAAAACTATTGCCGTCTTGATTTAATCAAACAAACATTAAATTCATATTACAGAACAACGTATTTTTTACCATTTTATTTCTTTCAAGTCAGTTGTTTTTATCCCATTGATTTATCGTGAGTAATTTTCTAAATCCTTGTGGTTATTCTTATGTAGTTATTATTCAGAGCGGTGAATTATAATTTTTTTTTTATATAATAATTTTTTTTTGTATTCCTTCTGTATTATGTTATGATGATTTTTTAATATGTAATTGTATGGTGCTCCAACTCATGTATTTTATAATGTGGTCAAGTGTACATAAATAAGCAATGCCAGACCCCTTAAAAATGCATAATTGATGTGCCAACTCTGTTCAATAGTAAATATGGTGTAAAAGAATGTAGGTATTTAAGGCTTATTCATTAAAATTATTTACGCACTTAGTCATGGTGACTGGTCAAACTTGCTAGATGAGCACTTTCCTATAACATGTTAAGATAAGGTTATTTTTTCACACTCCTCTAACTACATAAACCCGTGTAGTCTACGCTATTGGTAGAAAAAATTGCTTCAATTAACTCAATTTTCCAGCATTCTCCAAATTATTCCCCTATCCATCATCTTTACTCAATTATTTGAGTTGAATATCATCTACAAAATGTCCGCCAGGGAAATCATAATTCTCGAGACCTCTACACATACTTATTTGGTTTAACAGCTTTATGATGTGAGACCATAACAGGAACTCCAGAGAAACAGATTGAAAGCCTCCTAAAATTATTCTAAGAAACAATTATTTGCTATGGTTACTTTCCCTCTGTTTCTATGAGAACCTGTCACATAAACATAAAATATCTATAAGTTATGCAAAAACATGACGTGTTTCGAAAACATGTTAAAATTTGTATCTATTATATTATGTAATACATACATATATCAATACAGGTATTTATTTATTTACTCAGAATAATATTTTTTTTAAATGTTGGATTTACACATTTTAAAAATTAATAAAAAGTACAGCTGACTCCCGCTCTTTTTATAGGTAGTTCCTTGATATCGGACGTTGGATCAATTTGTCGCAAGTCACATCCATATTTTAACTGGGATGCATTAATTATCTTTTGTAAAATGAGATTCAGAAATTACTTTTCACGTCATTAAACACATATATGTCACTAAAACGATTTCAAATAGTACAAAGAAATATGTATTTATTATGTTTATTATTATATTCAATTTATAAGTACCTACATAATGTGTGCAGTATTCTAAGGTATAAAAACATAACTATATTGTTACATTGGAATTTAAGAATTAGTGACCGGCCAAAATTTCGGTTTCAGTTTCGGCTTCTAAACGAGTGCTGGCCAAAGTTTCAGTTTCTGCCAATAATTTGTTAATCTTTAAGTTAAAGTACCTATAGTGTATATTGAGGAACTGTTACATAACAACGAACCGAAAAGCGCTGAAAATACACCAACTTACTCAATAAATTGGTGTCTTTTATTTCATTGTGCATTTTATTTAAGACTCATTTTAAGGAACTTTTACAAGATTAACAGCATTTCAGGATATAGAGTGTTTTAACCCATTTAAATAATTTTCGTTTTCGGCCCAAACTAGAATAAAAGCCTAAATTCATTTCTGTTTCGGCTGGAAATCTAGTTTCGGTCGATCACCAATCTGCATCATAAAAGTCTTCAAAAATACTAATATGTTTCTCAATGTAAGAGATGTAATATTTTTCTTCATATTGTGGGTAAAATTTTAAATCTGACCAAGAAGTAAACTTTCTGAAAGATCTGAACGTGAACCCTTTTTAGACTGAATTAGCTATAACTACGCATTCGATTAGTATTGCCATTCGAATCATACACTATGGTAACATATTTAGACATGACATATGAGATCTTTGTGTATTTTGTAAATTTGATAAAGGGCAAATGGGCGGGGAGTCAGGTTGGGGGTTTGTTGTACCTTATATATTATTTTAAAACTGTAGCTTTATTTATGAAATTATCTTAGTAAATATGATATCTTTAGCGTTCAATTATTGACAAAAAAATAAATGGTAAATCCATTATTTGTAATCACTGTCATATTGTTGTGCATATCGTGTATGAAGTAAACTAATAAAATTGTTTTATTCAGACTCCAGGGCAATTGAACGACTTGAGAAAGATAAGTGAGTCTCAGTACAGTGTGACGAATCGACACAATGGAAAACTTCCCGTGAAAGGACGAACTGCAGAACACGGAGAAATGAGCACAGAACTATAGAGACATCCAGTCCTGCAGATTTACTGATGGCAACATCCTCGCACATTTATATAATGATTTATTTTTGATTAATGTACATATTGTAAAAGAGTTCATTTTTTTTTATATTACATACCTTGTAAATATTTGATTGACGAATGTACCAATAAAGAGTTATTTTAATTATTGTTCGAGGCCGTGACACTTTAGTGACATCTTTGAATAAATATGTGAAAGCGCGTTGACGAATTCATTTTAAGATTAATTATTATTATCAAAAAACTAAACCAAAAACAAAACTGCTAAAATGTATGCATAGTACTTTAGTAACATAATATGTAGTCGGTTTTAAATGATTTTACAACTTTGCAAGAAAAGATCATTCTTTTCAAGATTTTAAAATTGTTTGTTCATTTTAAATAATATTTTATCGCTTTTGTGGCTTACATATAATACATAGGTAAGCAAAAGTACATTTGAAAATATCTTTTAATTACTTGTATGCATACAAAATATTAATATTTGTGGTTGCTCTGATATTATATGACAGTTTTCTGGCATTATGACATAGAAGATGCGGATGAGGCCCATACCAGGTACCCATCAATGTGCCTTGTAATGCCAAGATAATGAATAAGTACTTGAATTGTTACTCTAAACCATTTTTGCAGATATTAATGACATATTTGCAATAATTTAAGTATTTGTAATAATACATTACTTATTATAAATGTTGATAATTTTTTTTTAATTATATTAGCACTTTTTATATGATATTTATAATCCACAAAATAATAATAATTATAATGATGTGAACATTGTATTTGTATTTTCTCTTTGATATGTTGATGTAATTAATAAAAGAAATACTATTATCGATGTATGTTTCATGTTGTTTACTTTCTCGTAAACCAAGAAAATATTACAAACTCTCTTAACTTCAGCATATATAACTTATAAATTAATGTATAAAAATGGAATACTTTCGTACAATAAACTTTCTGTCATTTTTTTATACTGAATACAATGGATTACTTAGTTAAATTTTTCTACTTGTGGAGATCCTTTATAATCAGCTGTCCAGTATAAATAATTCAATAAATCGAATTTACTATTGATTTTTCTGTTTACTTACAATATTCCATAAATACAATAAAAAAGGAAGATATCGAGATGGTTGCCTAGACCCCTGACCCTAGCCTGACCAGTCTAGACAATCTGGGAAAAGCCATTGCAGATGCTGTGTGGGAGATTTGCTTAAGACAAGCGCAATTAGCTCGGCTTTCTGCAATTTCGAAATTCACTTAGCAGTCGCGCTTCTCTTTCTAACATTGTAGGGCGCGTGAAGTGGGACACGTTACAAGCGGGAAACTGATGAATCTACATCACATTTGGAGGCGATTTTGTGGTATAACCATTTTTGATTTTATCTTTCGTTTTCGAATAAATCAAGTCCAAATTTGAAATTTTTAAGTCAAATTTGAACAAGATCTGTCGCTACAGGGTTAGTTTGAGCTGTTTCTGCTTTTTAAAATGAGTCAACATGTAGATTGGACTAATTTTTTTTTTAATGCGTAGTTTCGAAAAAAGGAAGAGTAAAAAAAAAATCGAAGTGCTCTGATCGATTTTTGTTTTATTGTTTGGGGTTCTCTCTGTGATTTAGATTCACCGGTTTCCCGCTTGTACCACAAGTTTCCGGGCACCGTGTTGAAAGTAGTTTTTAGTAGTTTTTTTTTATAGTGAGAAAAGACAATAATAGTAATTAAATCATCTGTCATATACAAAACAGTAGGAGAGTTTTGTTATACATAGTGAGAACAGACTTCAATACAATAATAGCAATGGCGTGCATTGCTCTATGACCAAAGGTAGGCTGCGTGCAGTTTTTCAAATTTGGGTATAAATTGTGGATTGAATATTTGAAAACGGTCACTTTATCTTCATATTCCGCTAATTCTTGTGACCAATTGTATAAATGAGCGTACAAGTTCCTTACTATATTTATGGAAGAAATACGTTTTGATCCACAGAGCAAATAATGGATAAATTTGCTCTAACACCAAAAATAAGCATCCTACGCATACCCCCAATTTAAGTAAAACAGCAAATAAATAAAAATGTTTTTTTTGTTAACATAATCCGAATATTTAGTTTGACCCTTTTAGAAACGTTTTATAATTTACTTACTGCAGTCAGGTTCATTCTGACATCAGTGGTTTTGACCAGAAATTTGTGGTAAAAATATACATGTCGTTCATTTTTCGTGCACACCACTGAATAATAGCAATCAATTTATAAAAATATCAGCAGATATCACACAATCAAAGAAAAAAGAGACCATCGTTTTTGTCATACACAAAACAGTAGGACATTTTTTTTATAGTGAGAACAGACTTCAATACAATAATAGCAATTAAATCATATACATATCAGCAGATATCACACAATCAAAGAAAAGAGAGACTATCGTTTTTGTCATACACAAAACAGTAGGACATTTTTTTTATAGTGAGAACAGACTTCAATACAATAATCGCAATTAAATCATATACATATCAGCAGATATCACACAATCAAAGAAAAGAGAGACTATCGTTTTTGTTATACACAAAACAGTAGGACATTTTTTTTATAGTGAGAACAGACTTCAATACAATAATAGCAATTAAATCATATACATATCAGCAGATATCACACAATCAAAGAAAAAGAGACTATCGTTTTTGTCATACACAAAACAGTAGGACATTTTTTATAGTGAGAACAGACTTCAATACAATAATCGCAATTAAATCATATACATATCAGCAGATATCACACAATCAAAAGAAAAGACAGACTATCGTTTTTGTTATACACAAAACAGTAGGACATTTTTTTATAGTGAGAACAGACTTCAATACAATAATAGCAATTAAATCATATATATCAGCAGATATCCACAATCAAAGAGAGAATCGTTTTGTCATACACAAAACAGTAGGACATTTTTTATAGTGAGAACAGACTTCAATACAATAATCACCAATTAAATCATATACATATCAGCAGATATCACACAATCAAAGAAAAGAGAGACTATCGTTTTTGTTATACACAAAACAGTAGGACATTTTTTTTATAGTGAGAACAGACTTCAATACAATAATAGCAATTAAATCATATACATATCAGCAGATATCACACAATCAAAGAAAAGAGAGACTATCGTTTTTGTCATACACAAAACAGTAGGACATTTTTTTTATAGTGAGAACAGACTTCAATACAATAATCGCAATTAAATCATATACATATCAGCAGATATCACACAATCAAAGAAAAGACAGACTATCGTTTTTGTTATACACAAAACAGTAGGACATTTTTTTTATAGTGAGAACAGACTTCAATACAATAATAGCAATTAAATCATATACATATCAGCAGATATCACACAATCAAAGAAAAGAGAGACTATCGTTTTTGTCATACACAAAACAGTAGGACATTTTTTTTATAGTGAGAACAGACTTCAATACAATAATAGCAATTAAATCATATACATATCAGCAGATATCACACAATCAAAGAAAAGAGAGACTATCGTTTTTGTCATACACAAAACGGTAGGACATTTTTTTTATAGTGAGAACAGACTTCAATACAATAATAGCAATTAAATCATATACATATCAGCAGATATCACACAATCAAAGAAAAAAAAGACCATCTTTTTTGTGATATAAAAATAGTAGAACACTTATAACTGTTATAACAGTTAGAACTGTTATAGTGAGAACATACTTCAATACAAAAATAGCAATGTAATTATAAAAATATTAGATGTTTGTGGTTGTATAGTGTTTCGATTTCTCCGCTAGCTGCATTACTCCAATATTTTGTCACAAATTTCCCAAAGATGTATAGGATATCGGTGAGTACCTATTAAACTCTTCATAAACACAACCAACTAAAATAATTTATACTAAATGTCGGTGTGAAAACTGTGTACTTACCCAACTATATAGGATCTTACTAAATATATATATATATTTTTTTTTTAAATTATAATGTCACATCACCAAGTTACCGCTTCATATCAAAAAAAAAAATAATAATAATAATTTATAATATATGTGGGTTACTGACATACAGACATCTTATGAATTATATATGTTAACAGTATTTTCCCATTCAAATTCTGAATTGAATACTAGAATATTATCCGTAATAAATTCGTCTGCAAGAAGTTGTCCGGTCAGGCTGACTGGGAATGTGCGTATGTCGTGACTCGTGTCACACAGCACAAATACCTACCTACTGTGTGTTGATGTAGCATGATTGACGTATATGTATTTGTTGGCGAGCGACTATAGCGATATACGCTCCCCGTCCCCCGTACCTGTTTCCTATTCCCCTTTCCGCCCGCTTACAAAGTGCGAGCGCGACATAAACAAAAAAAAGGTGAAATTAACGTTAAATTTGTCGCTAACTAAATTCGAATTTTGACGCAAACAAAACTCTTTTCAGCAGAAATTCAAATTTTATTATATACTTCATCATATTCCTGAGATAAGATGAGGGACATTTTTTCAAAATAGCATCCAATTAGTCACAAATATTTACCAAATTTGCCTCCTAAAAATATGAGTAAATTGTCATCTTGTGTGGCTTATATGTTTTAAATTAAAACAAAAATAAATAAAATACTTCTCATCCTCACTAGGTATTTGCTATATCTTTTGATTTAAAAAATATCATTAAGTTTGGGTGGGTATTTTGGGCTCACATCCAAAAATAAGTTTTGTATGAAACAGGCTGCGCAACCGTTCCTCTTAAAATGGTCACAACAAAAACTATGGTAATTTAGAGACTATTTCCCTATTCTCAAAAGTAAATACAAACTCCAATGGTCCTCTCAATGGAAAATTGCTTCTCTAACAAAAGGTCATCAGTACTCATTAATACAACCGTTTATTCCTGTCAAGCCCTGGTTTCATAAATACACTTGCATGCCAAAAAAATATATTTCCTCCATAACTCGAATGAGACTAGGTTACACTTCTTGTCTTAGTTATCTCGCCAGATTCCATATAGTCAGCTCGCTTTACTGTGATCGGACTTCCTTCTTGGATGGAAACGTAAAACTTATTCGTCGTCAGAGGACCTGGGCGGCCTCTCCGAGGAGCGAGAGTAGGAACCTTCCTGGCCGGAAGTTTCAAGCCAACCCTCCTTCCTGCGCGGAAGACTGAACCCGACTGTCTGTCTTTCTTCTCGTTCTTCCTTGTTCCGTCTCATTCGGCCGCGGGCGACTGCTCCCACGATCATTATGAATTGTCGGGCCGCCAGGGTCGGTTATATGACCTCTATTGGCAGTCTATCCGAAGGGTGGCTCATTTCCTTTTAAGTTTATATTGCTGTCCAATAAAATCTCCAAAGAAATGCCGACTTTCTAAAATAGTAATTAAGGTTGGTTTATTTTACGATATAGTACTTTACAATAGTCTCGGCTAGCCTTTGTGCTAATTTATTTTATGGCCGGTCTAGTCTGGGAAATATAATTACCTGAAATGCACATTTAGCAACTAACTATGGCGGTGAATTTGGTAATTTCTTATAGTATTACAAAAGGATATATCAATATCTTGTTTAAAGGTAATTAATTTTAAGAACAATCTGTAATATCAAAATCTAATAAAATCTAGGGAGATTTCAATGTGACGTAAATTCTAGGAATCGATTTATACACCCCCCACGAAATCAAAAAACCCCAGAAATGCAACATACTCGAGATTTTAGTTGTGTTGTCGAATATTTAAAGTTTTTTTTTGTTTTGTATATTTGTATCCCCCTCTGCCACCATTGGGAGTTTTTAGGAATTTTTGACCTGGCAGCACCGAAACTCTATAATAATCATGGATAATACATTATACCTCTATGATAGATTAGAATATTTTTTATTATTATAATAAAAATGGCAGACGAAGTGGCGAAGGCGCAGGCCGCTTCACCAAATGGAGGAGATACAATATTTGGAAAGATTTTGAGGAAAGAAATACCATGCGATTTCATTTACGAAGATGATAAGGTACACAATTCGTTAAGTAGTAAATATGATTTGAGCTATTTACGTAGCTGTCATTCTTTTGAGGTTATACCGGTTAATTACGTGCAATATATTATAAATATTGTAAACCTGATTAAAGTAATAAAGCAGTATTATGATAATTTAGGTAACAATTATATCTTAAGTTTTCGATTGTACAAGCTTTTTTACAATAATTGGATGATTTGTATAGCGCCGTTTTTGTGAAAAATCACCTCAAGGGCGCTCCCTATTTTACTCTTATAAAAATATCATTACCCATGAATATGCTCTGAACGACTCAATAATATTTAATAAGACAGAAGCCAAATATTTAGGAGTGACATAGGACTGTAAGCCTCTTTTCGATATTCATATCAAAGCAATAACTTCCAAGTCTCAAAACTTTGAAAATTCATTCTGAGAACATGTAAACAAATTCAATAACTTTAAAACAATGAAAATTCTGTACTTTGCTTATGTCCGCAGCTCACTAGAGTACACGTCACAAATATGGAACCCACAATATAAAACATGTGCATAACTTGGAACGTGTTAAAAATCTTTTTCTACATATCCATATGTTTACACTAGACTTCATACAAATGTGCACATGTGTGCATGCTTGCACATTTAAAAAAAAACTATATTTTTGTGATCTATGCCTTACGTATGTCTTTTTATATTTTGTATATTTTACTCTCTTATAATTTTTCCTATTGTCAGCATGTTAATATAATTAACACATTGGTTACGGTGTGCACATATTTGTGCGTTTCAGAAACCGTGCGTTGCGGCGGGGTGCACATTTTTGTGCATTTCCGTGACCTTCAACTTCATATACAAAAAACATGTTTTAAACTTGTAATTTCTTCTGACTTTGCGGTGTAGCGGATAGGTGTCACTATAATACATGCATCATTATGGACTCTTCACTGGTTCAAAACATTGCTAAAAATCATCATTATTTTCAAGGAAGAATTGGAAATGAATTTTAAACATAGACGATAGATTTTTTTTTTCTTTGTCAAAAAATTAAATAAAATACTAAGATCATTGACTTTTACTTTAGTCATTAGCTGATACTTATGACGGAATAGACTCAAGTGGGGAAGCCCTAATATCATTTTTTTATTTTCAGCTGTTGCAATTTCAGCGCTTGTTAAAGTGTGTTGTTATTACATAATATATCAAGTGTATTTGACTTTATTTTTTACTATTGTGATTTGTGGACTTAATATAAATATTTTTTTATAAATAATTTTATAACAGTTTTTGTTGATACAAGCTCCACAGTTTGAAGTTTGCTGACATACATCCGGTAGCGGGACTGCGATCTAATACCGCCCGCCGCAAGTGACAGTTTTTCTAACAAACATTGCCATAACTAATGTGTTAATATAATAAATCCATATGTTTACACTAGACTTCATACAAAGTAACTATACTCCATTGGTCACCATGAAACAGGCAGCCGCCTAGTATGGTGATCTAATGTATCGACTCCACGTAAATGTCTCCATTAAATATCATGTATTTTATAAATAAATAAATAACGATACCTAGATTTTCGTAGTTACCGTCCCCATGTCCCATCCCCACAAGAGCCGGCCGCATTATTTTAATATGTTGTTGGAAAATCGAAGAATCTTTGCTGGTATACTTATTTTGCAGAAAATTGCTAGATCCGCTGCAGATTGCCCGGAACTAGTACAACGGATCCAAATACTAGTTTCCAATAGACTAACCAGATCTCACCAATTTCTTAGCCTCCCTCTATGCAACGCTAATTCTAATCAAAACTCCTTCATCTATCAGACATCACATACTTTTAACCTACACTACTCCCAATTTGACATTTTTAATTCATCACCACACTGCATAAAGTCACACTGGCGATCTTTCGAGCCTTTATAACTTCAGATACCTACTCATCTCATACTACCACCATTCTATTAACTTTTTTCCTTTATATATATAATACACACATTTTTTCTTCTTTTATTAATATGAAATCACACATATATTTCACCTAGATCGATCCCCCCCCAATCCTTTCCTCACCCCTTTTAGTTCACCTTATTTTATTTTGTATTTCTTTTTAATTTTATTTTGAAACCTGTCAATGAAATGGTCAAATCTATATCCCCCATATATTATATCTTATTTTTTATGTAATCTGTTGGTCTCCCAAAATAAGCAAAAATTAAAATTAAAACAAAACCTCTAATTTTTTTAAAGTCATTCTTTAGTCATACTATGTTTCTAGTGTGTGGCATTTCACGATATCAACGCTCAGGCCCCTATTCACTTCCTGGTGATTCCGCGAAAAGCTATTGTGAGGCTTTCTGATGCTTCCGATGACGACGAGCAACTCTTAGGTAATAATCAAGTATTTAATGTCCATATTATTTCTTCTACATTGATTGTGAACGAAAGTTTGAATGGCTGTGAGAATCCTCTTGGTGATTATTGGTAAAGACAACGATTATTAATAGTGATAGCCCTCGTAGCTATAAGAAATAAATATTATTTGACTTGGGGTTTGGCGCTCGGCTGTTAGTTTAATGTTTACATTTAGAATATGCTCGCATTTGTTGACGTGCTGAGAATATTAAATTACATTGTTATTTATCTTTAATGAAAAATAATATTATCTGAGATGAATTCTAAGTAATGACATTCTTTCATTCCATAGTCTGCCTATTGCCAATTTTAGTCTGTAGCAAGACTACAAGTCCCGTGTTCTCATTCTTATCAAATTCCATACGAAAGCAGGAAAGTAATATTATCAACTAACCAACACGCCGTTTCTCGGCAGGGGTAGGCAAAGAGGATGAACCGCCACACATTCCCTACTTCATCCAAATTAACATACTCTTCTATTCTCCTTACACTCCTTTAAAAAAATAACTTAACATGTTTTTCAGGTCACCTGATGCTTGTTGCCCGCAAAGTAGCGGTGAAAGTAGGCCTCAACAAAGGTTTCCGATTGGTGGTCAATGATGGTCGTGACGGAGCTCAGAGTGTCTTCCATCTGCACCTTCACGTCCTCGGAGGAAGGCAGATGGAATGGCCTCCTGGATAGATTATTTTTAACTTTCGTGAATAAACGTTTGTAATTACATTGGTTTCTATTTATTGAACAACATATTTTTAAAATTAATGTAATCTGATAGTATTAACGTCCCATTTTTCCCTTCTGCCCTCACTATATTTCAATATTACCCAACGAAAAAATTACATGCTCAACTTTTTTTGGTCTCTTTCCCTTTAAAAAAAAATCATATTGTTAACCCTATTATCACATTTTTTTCCTATGCATTATAATAATGTGTTGAAACAAAGTTTGCGCCAACAGTTCAGTGCTGAGAGGGTTAAGTATCTTGTTGACAGGAGATTATGGTGAGAATACTGTTACAAACTTAATACAGCTGGCTGGGGGTGGTAATATTTTAGATGGAAAATGTTATTTCTCAGCGAAATACTAGTGTTTGGAGAAAGAATTGCCTTTGCCTTCAATTTGTTATACAGAAATTATGGTTATAGGAAAAGACCAAACTCAGTCTAACATCTTCAAAGGGGGCACACTACAGATCAGCAAAAAGCTTGCTGCATGGCAGTAGAGCATCGGTCACTAAGGGGCTCCATAGGTCGCAATTTTTACAAATCCAGTCTGGCACCTCTTACCAGGCCAGACGGTTCACTAGCACGTCGCCAACGAAAAGGCCAACCTTTTAGGGAAAATAAGCCTTCGATGATCAAGATGCGGTTTCTATATGAAAAAGCTGAGGGTCCGGCATTGATATGTACTCCACATCTTACGGGGGCTCGATGTTAATAAAGCTTGTGGGCCTGACGAAATACCTGCCCTGGTATTGCAGAGGTGTGCTGCAATAATTGCTCCAATTTTGACAAAACTCTTTAAAATATCCCTGAAAAGTGGCTCTATGCCCTCTGGTTGGAAAAAAGCGGTCATTCATCCCATACCTAAGAAAGGTGACCTCTCCAACCCGGTCAACTACCGCCCCATAGCGATCACATCAGTTCTGTCCAAGGTGATGGAACATGTGACCAACGACAAACTGCTCACATACCTCGAGAACAAAATTATTAACAACCGTCACTACGGATTCCGGCAGAACGGCTCGTGTGATGATCTTCTCGCGTATGTGATGCATGTTTGGGGGCGGTGCCTGGAATGTTACGGAGAGATTCGAAAGGTCTCACTGGACATTTCTAATGCCTTTGACCGGGTTTGGCACCAAGGACTTATCAACAAACTGCCTTCTTACGGACTTTCCGTATCCATGTGTACGTGTTTTGCCGACTTTTTGAAGGAGAGATCGATTCAGACGGTTGCTGACGGTTTCATCTCTTCCTCGTATTCAATAAATGCTGGCGTCCCGCAAGGATCGGTTTTGTCTCCGACATTGTTTTTCTTGCACATCAATGACCTCTTGACATGTGCACCAATACATTTTTACGCGGATGACAGTACAGTCCATGATAGCTTTTTGTTTGACAAGCCCCCAAAGGGCACTCAAACTACAACGGCTCGGAGGGGTTTGAAGCAGAGAATGGACGGTTACCTCGAGAGGATCTCCTCTGTGGGTAAGAATAACCTCGTCGAATTTAATGTTTCAAAGACCCAATCATGTCTAATTACGTCTAAAAGGGATCGCAATGACAATCTAGTCTCCTTTAATGGAAGCAATCTTTCCAACAAACCTTCCATTGATGTGCTTGGTGTAACCTTAAGTGACCAGCTCAGGTATGGGGGCTCCTTCGAAGCCAGAGTAAAGTTAGCCTCAGAAGCTGGGCGTATTGTACAGAGTTCGCAGATACTTCAATAGTACACAAATGCTGACCCTGTACAAATCGCAAGTACGCCCTACTGTAGAATTTGGCAGCCACCTCTGGCCGGGAACGGCGGGAACCCCAAAATATCGGAAAAAAACCCTTGACTGTGCAGAAACGGGCGATCCGTTTGATAGATTCGCCTATCTTAACAAACGGACTGCAATCTTTAGAGCACAGATATCAGGTGGCAATGCGGTTCTTGTTCTACCGGTATTTTAATGGAAGATGCTCTGAGGAACTAGCGTCATTGATCCCTTCGACACCGGTGCATAGTCAGGAAACACGCCAAACGAGGGCCCAACACTTGAACATGGTTGACATTTGTCACATGAGAATGGGTCACTTCTACGACTCGTTCTTGTGTTCAACAGCTCCGCTGTGGAATGATCTACCGGCCTCTGTGTTTCCTCCATCCTACAACATGGGTCTTTTCAAGACCCAAGTTCACTCCTTCCTATCCTCTAAAAGACCCTCCACACAGCATCCCCAAAGATGATATAAGCCTTGAGGGAAATTATTTTCCTCAGGGTCTCCTTTTTGGAGTCACTGTAAAAAAAAATTGAAACTGGTTGATCAACTTAAATAAATACCTTGGGGTTGAATTCTCAAGCGATGGCTGGCAAAACGGATAAATTGACCGTAGAATAGGTGCTGCGTCGTCTTTAAAGCTCAATGATATTGAAAGCTGAAAAGAGTGGCAGGAGTCACAAAATGGAATTGACTAAAAAGCCAATGATCTGAGAGGAATTAAACATCGAACAACTGCTACTCTTCACAGAAAAGTCACAACTGAAGTGGCTGGGGCATGTATTAAGAATTCCAGAAGTCCAAATTCTGGGTGCTATTTTAGACAGAAGACGTCTAGTGGACCGCCCCAGACACAAGTGGGAGAAGCCTGGAGGTGCCTTGTCGTTGCACACATCCTACTTCTTTAGTAAATTTGTATTAGTTATTATTATTATTGTTTTTAAAGATATTATTTTCCCAAGTGAAAACAAAATACTCTGTAACAGCAAAAAAGTTGTGCAATCTGATTAAAAATTTATTTTACAATTTTTTCTCTTGGTCACCGAATAAATGTAAGTATGCTGTGAAATATTTCACAAAAAATTATTAATTCCGAGCAGAGCACTACTTTAGTAGGCAAAAGTTAATTATTGTGTGAGACAGCAGCCCTTAGTGCTGGTATTTTTTATAGTTGGATTAGATTGTCAGGGTTCCTACCAGTTAACAACTTGACAAACATAAACATTTTTCAAGCCGAGCGAAAAAGCAACTGAAATACCGGCACACGGGGCCGGTATTCAGTATTCAAGCAGTCCATATTTTTATTTTGTTTATGGTCATCAAAGTTCAAAACTCTTCTCAATATTGATAAAATATTTTTAGGTGTCTATGGTTGAAACAGAGTGGCTAGATATAAAAAAAGGTCCAGCCGTGAATGGTATATCTATGGTCCAGCCTGTGAAAGGTATATCTATGCCTGAATGGTATTTCCATTGGTATCTTAGGGTTTTTTATCCAGTTACGATATTTTCCCTAAAAACTCATGAAATATAATAATAATAAACTCAGTCAATTAAATAAAACCATCAAATGGTGATAGTAATAAGGCCAAAGTGCCGCAGTACTAGTTAGCTAGAAAACATGAGGGGTATTTGCATAAGCCTCAACTAGGTAGAGGATTACGAAAGAATCCGTAAAAAAAAAAAAATTCCATTGGTATATCTCTGCTGTGGCCGCTCTCTGACGATCCGGTAGGGAATCGACACAAACCGGGTACGGCAAAAATGCAGGAAATGTTTCGCGATATTTCCTCCTTCGACTCTCTAACGGGTCTGTAATGATTTGTAGCCGCCAGTAAATTGTCGGTATTGCAGATTTCTGTTATCACATTTACCGCAGAATGTTATCGGATAGTAGTGTTCAATATCGGTACTTTTACTACCCGTCGGTAATCGTTACTTTGGCAAAAAGTAATCGTTACTGGGTATTCGTTACTGGATACTTTGATTACTTTCGTTACTAGGTACTTTGATTACTTTCGTTACTGGATACTTTGGTTACTTCGCTATCGGGTAGTGGGTACTGGGTACCTACACAACTCGTTACTGAATACTTTGGATACTTTGGTTTGATTACATTTGTCATTTGATTACTTTCGCTATCAGTTTCCGCGACAAATCGTTACTGGTTATATTTTGACGTTTGATTATTTCGTTAGCACCTAGGTAGATACCACGGTTATGTTATGAATAATTAAGATTCTACGTAGTACGTATAGAATTGGTGAGGAATGCTTTTAACACATGTTTTTAAGAGTGTTGTTATGTTTACACAACTAACGGACGATTATTTATTACCATTGAACTTTATACAAATAAATCACAGTTCTGGAGAAGATGTATAACCATACTAGTTTACAATAATATTATGTTTACGTGTAGGTACATACCAAAATATTGAAGTGGCAAAATAATTTCAAATGTTGTAAAACTAACATAAATGCGTAAACAACAAACTATTAAAATGAATTATTAGCTCACCCTTCTGCAAAGGTATACGAAGAACTAATGAACTAATCACTACATTATCATTCAATCAAATCAACTAACAAAACCTTTATTTTTTCACTACTTTTCAGTTCTTTGTTTCATGCCACACGTCACAAGAAGTCAAGAATGTCATACTCAAGATGTATGAATAATTGAGTATAGGAAATGAAAGGCAAAAGGAATTACGTACCTATTGTATAAATCATCGTGTCACAAATATTGTTATTAGTGTACGTAAATTATGTTTATGAGATCTCCCTCGTTTAACATAAACACCCTTGACATACGTTATAACAAGAACCCAGCTCTATTGTTGTCTATGTAGGCAAACTTGATCCAAAATTACATATGAACACATCTGACTGATGTGTTATTTTCCTATGAAATATTAAATACAATTTTTTAGATGCAAGCTTGGATTTTTCATTGTTTTAACTTTGGAATAAATTATTTTAAAGCATTATTTTTTTTTTTACTCATTAGTTATTTATTTACACCTCATTATACATAATAATATTACCTATGGGAATACATGTTATATTGATACCATTTCTATCAACCAACCCATTCATCTTCATAACATACATCAATCAAAAGCATATTTTCTCTATTTTTTGTTTGAACTTGCCAGTAAATTTAAAAAGTGGAGAAATTCTTTAGAACTTTGTAGAAAAATTGTATTTTAAAATTGTTATTACTAACATTATTTTCTACACTGTCAGAAATTACTGTTGTAATAATAATATCTAAATCATATTTTAACGTTGTCAGAAAACTGCAGTACTGTAAAAAATCTGGATTCTATTTGTAGGACTATAGTGTAACATATTACAGCAAATAGCTATATTATAAAAAGAATAATTCACAAAATCATACTCTAAATTATTAAAATGATCTGACAGGTAGTTCGCTTCAAACATTTTTTCCAATCTCCTCGGCCCTCAGTTCCCAGCGCCTCTTGCGGCAAAAATAATAACCAAGTATTCGGTACTTGTAATCAATAATCATATCAAGTAACTACCAGCTAGCGCCTCTGGTGGCACAAATAATAACGAAGTATTCGGTACAAAAGTAATCATATCAAGTAACTACCAACTAGCGCCTCCGGTGGCACAAAAAATAACCAAGTATTCGGTACAAAAGTAATCATTTCAAAGTACCGACTACTTTTCGTTTTGAATAATCGTTACTTTGATTACATGGTGAGTAACGAATACTTCAGTAACGAATGATTACTTTTCGTGCATCTCTATTATCGGATTCAAAGTCAAAATGGAAAATTGTCGAGTGAACCATGTGAAGACGAGGCTCCGATATGCCATTTATTCATTCGAACGAGGCAAAAAAAGTAGGTTTTAGGTCCACCCGTACATCGAACGTAACATTCATTGTAGGTTATTTATTGCTGCCAAAGATGGATCATCTCTGTCCCGAGATGGTGTCAAATTCCGTCAAGTGTACCGAATGTCAAAAAAACATTAAGTCCTCATATTGCACATCAAGCTTTCTCCGTTGTCCCCCTTACTGTATATGCCGGAAATTTATAGTTATAAAGCTGTGCATATTTCTCTACCTCCATTATTAGCCGAAAATTCATATCCCGCTCCATGTTTGAACTCAAATAATGAATGGCGCGTAAACGATCGAAACGCAGTGCGTAGATTTACTGAATGCGTGTTTACCGAGAAGCTCATAGATATACCACTCTCGAGAAGCTATTGAAAATCCTAACATATGTGCAATAACTTTTGAAACAACTCTCCAAAATCATGTAAATTTATCTACAATAGTAAGTGCTTCTCAACCAAAATCTAAACACAGATTAATAAAGCCATGGATAACCCACAGATTAGTAATATCAATCAGAAATAAAGAAAAATACTATCACCAATCTAAAAAAATCCCGAATAATCAAAAAATCGTTACTTTTACAAGAAATACCGAAATAAACTTGCACTTTTAATTAGACTGACAAAAGAAAAGTATTTTCGTGATAAAATTAAAGATGCCGGTCAGGACAGCAAAAAATTCTGGAAAACCATCAATACAATAACAAACAAAACAACAAAACAAAAATTACCAAAATAAATTTCCTCTCAGGGAATCACTTATAACACCGAAAAAACTCACAATTTTGTAGAAATGTATTTAATGGTTATTTTGAAAATCTCGGTACCAATCTTGCTCAAAATATTATCTTAGACAATAATCAAACAAACCGACCAGAACAAAATCCAATTTTTGATGAAGGTTTTCAGACCTTTTCTTCGGTAACTGACAATGACGTGGAAAATGCTATAATAAGTTTAAGGGGATCAGCAAGTCCTGGGTATGACAACATTGCTGATAACGTTAAGCGTCGGGGTGTTAATCAGCAAACCAATTGCTCATATAATAAACAAAGAAGGATATATTCCCAAACAACTACAAGCTATTGTCACCCCTGTTTTTAAATCTGGTGACGAAGAAAATATTTCTACTCTCTTAACTATCGTCCCATAGCACTTACATCAAACATAGCTAAAATTTATGAAAAAAATGTGAAGAAACAACTCAACAACTACATAAAAGAAAAGAAAATAATGAGTCCAAACCAAATCGGTTTTAGGGACAATCTCAGCACTCAGGATGCGATTGCTAAATTAACATCAAGAATAATGCAAAATTTAGATAATAGAGAAAAGTATATTCGTATCTTCATAGACCTCCGCAAGGTTTTCGACAGCATATCACATTCCGAATTCATCGAAAAACTAAAGCAAATTGGTATAGATGGAATAGTGCTATCATGGTTATATTATAATATCTGCTCAAGAATATTTTATGTCACATTTTTAATTTGCATATATATATATTATAATTATATTAGGTTAGGTTAGTTAGTATAAAGCGCACTTGAAACAGAAAGAAACAGAAAGAGTTCCAATATGTCAAAATTAATAATGCATTAAGTGAACCCAAAACCGCATATTTCGGTATACCACAAGGTCATCTGTCCAATCGTTTTTATTATTTATATAATGTTCAATAAAATGTTCAACCTCCCCATAGTTGGAGACATCATATCTTATGCAGACGACACTGTGGTGTAAATAATGTATGTAAATTATTATTTTTAAATATTAAAAAAAAAAATTATTTAAATTAAAAAAAAACATTAAAAATAAATTTAAAAAAAACATATCCTCTAGAAATATTACATCAGGCCTTTCGAAATGTGACTAAAATTAAAATGTATTATGTTTATACCTTGTATGCGCCTTATTGTTTGATTTCTATTATCGTGTTCTTTTACACTTCTATTTTGTATTTTGTATTTTGTAGTAACTATCGTGTACAACAAAACAAACTTTATATATAACGTTCTTGATGTATTTTATTTCTACACTTAGTTACCATTACTGTCGCTACATGGCGCTGCTCCCCAACTCAAACACGAGAAATCTTTCTCTATTGAGTTGGATAGTTTTTGTTATATAAATTTATTGTTTTTTTGTAATTAGCTATTAAGATATATCCGTACTATTAAATATTTTATACGTATTTATAATAAATAAAATAAAAATATCACAACAACAATTTTTTTTTTTCTAAACCATTCATAACCCCGGGCAACGCCGGTCACTTCAGCTAGTATGCTATATAAATGTACTCGTACGTAATGTAGTAAATAAAATGTGTTTCTATTTTCACCGAAGACATTAATGTTTAGTACTAGTACAATAGCCTTTTTTTCCTTAAATTAGTTTTATTATAACGATACACGTGGGTATTTAATTAAGCGGGTAGGATTAATAAATCTTATTTTCTTGAATGGTCATCAAATTAATGTGCAATTTATAACTGACTTTAGAATTTATTCAAGTTTTCAATGGGTGTAATAATAACTAATAACTTTGTGAAAGTTAACAGTTTTATTATTGATCTGTACCTTAGAGCTGGGAGCAGGCCATGTGAAGTGCGGAGATGTGAGATCTCGAAAAGATTTCATCTGAAACACAATTTGCCCCTTCTCTTTGGCGGTGAAATTTACAAGTTAGATAACCCGATAACCGTCAACTCATTAACTTCAATTTTTTTAAATGACCAATCTATAATAATTACACTGAATAATATTATTAAGGTTATTTACATTGCATATTTTATTGCAATTAACCTTTTGTTGTTGTTTTTTTTTTAATCGACTGAAATATCATGATTTTTGAACACCTCCATTTTTTTCATACAGTTTTTTATTAGCGACTATATAAATAAGCATGTGAAAATACTAAATATGGTGTAAGTATAAAAATGTTTACAAAATAACAGTTTAAAATACAAAACGATATATTAATTATTACATTTTGTTCTCACGAGGAGGTCCTATGCTGTAGCGGACCAGAGTTATTTAATTTGATATCTTCTGATTAGGTGCGTCTTCTATTTCGTTTTTAGTACAGTTTTTAAGGTAATTTCATTGACTTCTTTCAGTTAGACTTTAATTCCTGACTTGTACTCATTAATCTTTTCTATTCCTTTTATATCTGGGAGAAGGATGTTGTGGAGTTTTGTTTGCAAAATATAAGTAGTTTCTTTGTCCAAAAGTAGTTTCATAACATGGAATGTTTTTGATGTCATTTTGATTCGATCTAATGTCATGAATGCGTGATATAGTGGGGGGTTCCGTATTTTTTTAATAGTTTCAATAACACATTTTTTGCACATATTTGTAGTACATTCGGTAAGTCAAAACTTTTGAAAATTTCTATCGAAGTCGTTCTCATGGGTACTTGGAGTATGGGTATCCATCCTATAATTCCATGTTCGATTCGAGAGTAACGTAATACGTAGTAGTCATATCCTTTTTATTTGCAACATTTTAAGACTTGTGAGCTGTTCCGTAATACCTTTAATGTGTAGGTCCCATCTAAGATTTTCATAAATTACTACTCCGAGATATTTTATGCTTTGTGATTTTGTTATAATGGGTCAGTGACATTTATTATTTCTTTGATACTCGTGTAATTTTAGATGAATTTTTTTTCTGGTTGGCTTCTCGAGTTCATTGAAATTGTTAAATATTTAGTTTGATTACATTAATGGTAAGCGAGTCTATTCTCGGACAATTTTGAAGTCCATTAAACCCTTGTTCGGCCACATAAAATGTTTCCGTCCGGTTTTCTTTTTTAAATAATATTACGGTATCATCAGCAAAACTGATTGTGTTGTCTCTAATGGGAAGGTTAGGGGTAGCATTTTTATGGATAAAAAATAAAATCGGTCCCAATACACTTCCATGGGGGACGCCATAGTTTAATGGCAATGGTTTACTCTTTTGTTTTCCAATCTGTACTTATTCTCGCCGTCAGTAGGTTCATTGTTGTTATCAGACAATTCTATTTTATTAAGTTTAAATGAAGTTGGATTTAAAAAAAAACCTTTTCCCTCATTGAAAAGACACATGATGCATGTTAATACTGTGAGTGTGTGGACAAGAAAACTATAAAAATAACCCATTGTTCAGATAAAAACAATAAAAAATAAATTATAGAAATCGGAAGTAACTAAATTCATATAATAGTTTAGATAAATGAAAAAAATACATATTTACGTTAAAAAATAGTAAGATAAATTGATATGGTTGAACCTGCAGACAACCTACCATGTGACAACTTTGTGGGACTACCTATTTTTTTTGTGTAAAAAAAAATTAATCCCATCGATTTCACGTTTTACGAGTAGATATTACGAAGCAACTGAATAATGACTGCCCCGATTAAAAATGCTTTTAAATACACTGTAGGAACCGCAATAAAACAGATGAAGTTTTTAAATATCACGATTTAAAGAACATGTGCATTGGATTCACATTGCATTTTTTTGTTCGTACTGAATAATATGCCTACTTTGATGCAAAGGGGAAAGCTATCAATGTAAAAGTCATTAGTTACCTGAACAATATAATATGCAAATATCCGCTACTCACATCATTAAAAACTTGTAACGCTAAAAAAAGTTTTTCTCATATACGAGTACTAATCATAACATGAATAATATCACTCATTTTATCTTCAATCTGAAAAGTATTTTCAATTATTTTTTCCGCTGAATTCGATGTTGAAAGTTGGAAAATTGCACGAAAGTCCGTTGAATTATCTTTGTTGTTTTAATATGTCCTTGAGAGTTAAGTAGGTGTCGCCTTTTTGTAAATTATCACTTTCAAAATCGCTTCACAAAGCTAATTAAAAGAAAAAAACGTTAAAATAGCTACGTAAATGAAGGAAACTAGTACATATTTACATATTTGCAAACGCCACGGGAATATCCGGACAAATTAACAGTCAGCACCCAAAAATTCAAACTTTGTAGTCTGCTAACGCAAGAAATGCTACCAATGATTTACCTGTAAATTCTTTACGGGTAGAAAATGTATGAGGTTTCAAAGAAAAAAACTAAATTCATACAATTTACTCTTTTAAGTTACTGGAATTTTAGTTAAAACGTTAAAAAATGACGTCGCTGGTTTTCAAAATAGACATTTTGGTATTATTTCATAGATTTTAAAAGATTACAGTTTGAGGATTTTTGTCTTCTGAAACCTTATACATTTTCGTAACTACCCGTACAGAATTTACAAATAAATTGTTCGTAGTATTGCTTGAGTTAGCAACCCACAAAGTGATGTTTAGGACCATTTTTGAGCGCTGGCCCTTAAAAGGATAATTAAAATCTATGTTCGCACAATAGTATAAACCAGTGGTGTGCAGCACAAGGCTGAAAACTGTGCCTACATTTATCTTAAGTGTTCTTTTAAAAAATCCAGAAATTTCTTATGTAATGATTGTTCTACCGTAAAAAATTATTTCTGCTTAGTAAATTTCTAATTATTAGATGGATTATGCCTTGAGCCCTTTTTCGTTGATACGTTATGGAGTGGTGAATAATAATTAATAATCAACACCTGAAAACCTAGAACCTACCCTTAGTCAAGGAGCAATGCACGCCACTGGAATAAACAGAATATTATCTTTGTACCAGACGTGTGGCCGATCTACGAAGAGGGCTGGAGGGGTGGGAGACACAACCTATCGTTCCCTTGCGGAGGGGGAAATTGACGACTTTTGAATTTACACAAAACTCCCTTTTGTGCAAAACTTTCAAATTTGTGCAAAACTTTAAAATTCGTGCAAAATTCTTTTGCACAAATTTGCTCTGCAGGCCTTGTCCGTGGTTGATGCGATGGTCTGGTTCCGGTGGGTGGTGGTAGTCCGGGAAGGGTCCAGGGTCAGCGATGGTCAGAATGAAGAAGAAGGCAAGTCGGTAGAAGCAGAGCGAGGTGGGGCAATCGAGGTAGAGAAGTGTTTGTCGGGGCGAGAGTGGCTGGCCGACTGACAAATAGCCGTTTTGGGGCTCTATTTGTACTCCCAGCCAGGCGCTATCCCGAGCGCTCTGGTTGGATTTTTGCGACGCTATCGACACATTTCTGTGCCGATAGCGTCGCGAAAGTTTATCCGACAACACCTGTCTCCCTCGGTCTTTCGTTTATTTGGTTATTCATAATTAGCAGTGACGGGACACTTGCCACCACTTGCACAATATATTAATAAATTTGCACAAAAGGACAATGTTTCTTTTGGCTGGGAGTTACGAAAATCAAACATTTATTTTCCACTTGGTCCCGGCCCCGTACAAGTGCCGAAAATATAATTAATTAATCAACTAAAACCATCGCCGCGCCAAACATCGCGGAAGAGGTGAAGACGTTCGACACAATATTGATTTATAAAAGCCGAAGGTTTGTGGAATTAAAAAAATCATGTTCAAGTCGATCCTGATTCTTGTTGTCCTGGTGATATGGAGTTCAGTAGTAAGTGAGATCATTAAAGTAATATATTTCTACGCTCAATTATATACAAAAAAAATTAAGATAGAAATTTATTGTGTCTGTCATTTTTTCAATGCCATTACGTTTACAAACATGCCTTCCTCATTAGTGCACCGATCAAAATTAGACGAAGGAAAAAAATAATTAACTGAATGGAGACTAACGATAAAATTGTTAGACTCGGGCAAAATTGCTACAAGTTTCACTTTCTTGATGAACCCAGGTACCACCAGGTACAATGGGATTGACTTGAAAGGCAAAATAATACTTAGAATGGGCTTATAATAGTGCCATTTAATGTATATCTCCAGAACGATTATTGGTATATATAACGACACGCATAGAGTATTAATAGAGCTGACTTTCTTGTTCGAGAGATCCTTACTAACGCTTTACTTTCATGTTAATTTTATGTCGCGGCACACGATTGGTCGAGCGGTCGAATAGGAAGCTATAATTACTAAATGAACGGAAAACTTAATATTGAAACACATTTTTCTATGATGTTAAAAACAATGACTAAAAAACTAGATGATGCGCTCGAAAGTAACACCTGGGACCCGATTCCATATGTTTTTAAGGATAAGACATTCCATGCCAACAGAATATTATTTTTTATGGAGTTTGTGGTTAAATTATCCCAGTATTATAGTTACATCACTCATACTTAACACGTGTATTTTATTATTACTTACTTCACTTTATTATAATTTTTACTTAAATCACTTTTTCTGACATTTCGGGCTTTTGGCATAGGTACTTTACTAACATCGCAATTTCGTTAATTAGGTTAATTTAATAGCATTTTTATGAGACAAATAACTCTCTAATATTGTTTAAATTGAATACTAACGATAATGTTGAGTTTTCCTTTTGTTAAAACTACGCAAATATTAACATTTGTAAATAATGTCATTTGAGAGAGCCAGAACCGCAGTTAAGCAAAAAGTATTTAAGCCCAAGGACAAGGACAATATCTTACCCATAAAAAGAACCGGAATCGGGTACGTGGAAAAGATTTTCGAATACTCTCATTTCATAAATATGTATAACTTTCTTAAAACAAAGATTTAAATGAGATATTATCGCGTTTGCGATAAGTAAGTACAAAATTAGATATCATATTTTTGATTGAACGCATGTCATAAAAATCATCAGTCATCGCTTAATTAAAACAGATGGTCTCTAAGCTTATTTTTTTTAATTAACATGAAAATATCTACGGTAATAAAACATAAATGTATGCATTCTTCTGATTCTGATTGTTTTATACAATAAAACACGTTCTATATTCAACGGCGCTTAAGCACTTTTGTAATTGTATTTACCTCTTAGTACAAATGGATGAGTCCAACAAAAATATCTAGTTGTATGTTCGAATTAGTCCTGGGTCGATCGATTTTACATGACCCGGATCGATCACGACCAATGTGATTTTTTTATTTATTTTTTTGTATATGAATACCGCACAAGACTCTCAACTGATCCTAACCGTCTGGAGGCAGTGAGACTATGGCATCCCCGATTGGGGAATGTTGTGAGGCTGAAGGTATTGGGAAGGAGAAGGAGAAGAGGAAGAGGAAGGTGGGAAATACCTGGCTATTCAGATCTGGTCACCAAACACGGCTAAAAGCCATTTCAAGCAATGTTTCAATTCTGAATGGTGGTCTTTCACCAGGGCGATACTGAGAGTATCTTCCACTCGGGAACGTGCGCAAATATACTATGTATTATTTTTAAAAGAATTAATTGTGAAACAACACAAATCAGTTAAATAAAATTTACTTGCGCACGTCGGGATTTGAACCCGCGACCTTCGTATTCGTAGTCGAGAGCCTCGACCGTGGAGGCCGTCGTGATTGTACTAAAAGGACCCGATCGGATACTTTATGCTGTGGTACAAAGTTCAGGATTTATGCAAAAACTTAATAAACAACAAAATAAAAATAATAACTCTACAAGAAGGAAAAATGAAATACGACTTCAAGACCAAGAAGATGAGTCAATGCTCGCAACAAACAAATTATATTATTAATTCAAATTTTGCAATATGGACCCCGAGTGTACTTGCTATGTTGGTTTCGTAATTCCATCATAAAACTTTCGAAATAATGAATGAAAAAAAAATGAAACAAATAATTGAATTTCATGCGCTGTTGTTACGTTTACATTAAGACTATCCACTTCCTAAAATTCGAACGAAATCACGCACTCCTTATGCAGGTGGCGAAAAGGTTGAAATTCCCGCTTAACACCTGCCGCATGTATCGATTTGAGCAAAAAAACATCACCAAAATGCGTGTTTTTCTTAATTTTGTAAAGATCAGGCATAATTATTAAAATGTTTTATTTTCACATTATAAAAAACTTAATTAAGTCAGAATGAATAATACAAGGATATCGGAAAAGGGGTTTGTAAGTAGGAGATTTTCCAATATAAACGTTTTTTTATGAATGATAGTTTATTTTTTTTCTAGGCTTATAAAAAGATTCAAAAACCAAGACCAAAAAAATGCAGCGTTTAAACGAAAGGCCAAGGTGTGTTCTACTTGCAGTATTTAATTAAATCATATATGTCTAATAGATTCAATATACAAACCAAAAATGCATGTTTTTGCATTACTCAATATTGTCCCTGTGTTGTTGAACGGGGAAAATGTATTTGTAACAGAACCTAAAACGTTAAAAAAAATGTATGTGCTAAGAACTCTATTTAAATTTAAGGATTTAATTTTTTTTAAATAACCGTACTTCGTAAACGGTTTAGATACCTTATTTTATTTAAATCTTGTATGCGCCTTATTGTTGCATTTCTAGTATCACGTACTTTTCGTCTTTCACAAACATTATGCATATTACATTCTTGATGTACTTCTATTTGTATTAATTTAATTTATTCACTACTGTCGCTAGTTGGCGGTGCTCCGCAACACGAGAAATCCTTCTCTACCGAGTTCGGCATTTTTTGCAAAATAAATTTATGCTTTTTTGTAATTAGCTACTATATCCGTACTATTAAATATTCTATATGTATTTATATGAAATTAAAAAAATATATATAAATAAAAAAGTTCTCCTAGGTAATTATTATTACTTGTGACAGCAGTGACGGACACAGAGTTTTTATTCAGGGTAGGAAGTAGGAAAAATAGCAAATTAATTTATACTTCAATAAATGTAAAATTACTTTGCGGTGTCATTTTTAATAAAGTGAATAAGAAATGTTTTGTATAAACCACTATTTTAACAAACATGTTTCGGAAGCGAAGCTTCCATCATCAGGGTACACAGTATACAAATAGAATATAGTATAAAAATAATTATTCTGAATTTGCCAAACATATTTTGGAAACAAATCATTCTTTTGACATAAATAAAGGTTTTAAATTTTTTCATACAATTGGTTTAATTTTTGAAATTTGAAAAAGGGTTAATAGTCAAATAAATTATATTAATAATCAAATATTTTAATAAAACGTAATAATTTCCACCGAAAAGATAATTTTTTAAGTCGCTTTTTGCCTCAAATCTCAAATAATTACATTACAAAACAGCTTAGATACCCCTGGAAATTTTACGAGCGAGAATACAATGTCAGAAAATTAGAAAGAAAATTAAAAAAATTAGTTAGAAACAGAATTTCAGGACATTTTTTCTTTTAATCCTCAATAGCTTATTTAGTTGCGGTTTTCTCTCCTTGTTATTTAATTCCCTTAGTATTCAGTGAAAAACCATGTATATAATGTCATATAATTTTATCTTGCTCTGTTGTTATTTGTACTTTCTTTATATTTGATTATTTACACCCTTAGTTTATAAATTGTTATTTTATAATACCTGCTCGTGAATATTTTATGTCATAGTTTTAATTTGCATATTGCATATATATTATAATAACAGATATACTGTACTGTAGTATGTCTGTTGTTTTACAATTATATTAGGTTAGGTTAGTTAGTGTAAAGCGCACTTGAGGTGAACCTTCACAAAACTGCGCTATAGAAATTAACTCTTATCATTATTATTAGAGAAGAATTTATTTGTAAAGTCAATGGACTTAAACATGACGGGCGGACGGAAGAATTGGATTAGAATTAGCGTTATGAAATTAACCCTGAGCATTTAGCGACGATTTGGAAACTAATATCACCGAATTCTAAATACTCTCTGGACACTCGGTCGGTGGGGCGAGCGCGGCGCTGCGATTCATAGCTGCAACTTCACTCATATCTTTGAAAGTGTAGATTGATTTCTTGCAATAATCTTACAAATATTATTATTATTTATATTTTATGTGAGTAAGGTGGGGTAGGCAGTGCTTATGTGCCTATATGGAATGAACACCTCTGTTTGACAGCTGTTTCGCCTTCTGAAGATAATATCAAAGTGTGGGGAAGTTACTTACAGACGATCTATTTATATTATTTCTATAAAAGTACCTATAATGAAACTATTTAAATGTTTTCATTATTATTACCAAGGCCATTAATTTCCTAGTAAATTGAAGGTTATTAAAAAATTTAACATTTGTTTTGACATTCCTTTGAAATTTGATGATTATGAAGTTTCACGAAATTTGCTCCATGGCTATGGAACCAAAATCTAAATACAGTGGTGCCTCACACAACGAACTTAATTCGTTCCAGGAGCAAGTTCGTTATGCGAAAAGTTCGTTATGTGAAACGCGTTTTCCCATAACAATACATGTTAAAAAACATGTTAGCATAAAATATGGTAAGATGACATAAAAAAAAGATAAATTTTTTGTTATTATTTTTATTTAGATACATCTAAAAACATAATGAAAAAACACACATTTTTTAATTTTAAGAAATAATCGAATCTTGCACATCTTCATCCATTTTCCGCTTTTTGGCCGATGGTGCAGTGAAAAACCTGTCCAAAGTCGTTTGTTTCTCTCTTTTCTTCAACATCTGCCGGAAATCTTAAAAATTCTTGGATTATTAGAGTGATAAACCAATAGAGGTTTGATCTTGAGGTCTCCGCTGGCATTAGACGAAATCATAAGGGTAAGTCTGTCCTTCATGGCTTTGTGTCCTGGCAATTTCTTCTCTTCTTTTGTAATGAAGGTTCTGCTCGGCATTCTTTTCCAGAAAAGACCCGTTTCATCGGCATTGAACACTTGTTGTGGGCAGTATCCTTCATCCATAATAAATTTTAGAAAATTAATAGAGAACTTTTCTGCTTCTTTTTTATCAGCACTGCCAGCCTCACCATGCATATTAACGCTGTGGATTCCATACCTTTTCTTAAATCTAAAAAACCACCCCCTGCTGGCTTTGAAATCTTCTTTATTATCTTGATTGCTGCTACTTCCAGGGATGTTTTTCTTTAGATCTTCATAAATTATCTTGGCCTTGTGACAGATAATATCTTGGGTTGTTACGTCACCTTTCACCTGCCTGTCCTTAATCCAAATGGCTAATAGCCTCTCCATTTCCTCGTGGATTGAAGATCTATGTTTTTCATTAAATAGTTTTGATACTCCTTTGGCTACTTTGGCAGATTTTATTGCATCCTTGTTTGTCAAAATGGTGAAAATGGTGGTCTTGTTGAGGCCAAACTCTTTGACGAGGTCACACTGTTTTACCCCACATTCACTCCTTCTAATTATTTCCTGTTTCATTTCAAGAGAAATCACCTTCCTGCTTTTTTTTAGAACCCATCATATAAAAAAAATGTTTAGTTTATCTTAAAAGGACGACTGCCGTGATACGTGTGCGATTTAATTCGTAATGAAGAACGATTGCTGCGATACGTGCGTAAGTTAAGCGTACTACGCAGTGACTAACGAGTCTAACGACTGCCTGCGCGGGAGGATGCAATTAATCGGCAGTGATCGTAGAAGATCGGGCGACTTCGTTATCGGGCGACTTCGTTGTAATGATGAACGATTGCTGCGACACGTGCGTAAGTTAAGCGTACTGCTCAGTGACTAACGACTGCCTGCGCGGAAGGATGCAATAAATCGGCAGTGATCGTGTGAAGTGGGCGACTTCGTTGTGTGAAGCGAAGTTCGTTGTGTGAAGCGAAGTTCGTTGTGTGAAGCGAAGTTCGTTGTATGAATCGTGAAATGAACGAAAAGGAAGTTCGTTGTGTGCAGCGTTCGCTGTGCGAGGCGTTCGTTATGCGAGGCACCACTGTATACGTATCTTAAGAGTTTAATATCGATGTACGAGTGACGACCACATTGTTAAAATGCAAACTTTAAAATGATCTAGGTACCTAGACATCGGCATTAAAAACATTACAGTTTCCTGTGTTCACTTGAAAGGAAAAAAACACCGTGATTGAAAACTATTAAAAGTGGAAGATACTCTCAGTATCGCCCTGGTGAAAGACCACCATTCAGAATTGAAACGCTGCTTGAAATGGCTTTTAGCCGTGTTTGGTGACCAGATCTGAATAGCCAGGTATTTCCCCACCTTCCTCTTCTCCTTCCCCTCCCCAATACCTTCAGCCTCAGAGCATTCCCCAATTGGGGATGCCATAATCTCATTGGCTCCAGAAGGTTGGGAGCAGTTGGGACTCTTATGCGGTATTCATATAAAAAAAAATTAAATTAACAAATTAGAAAACGATTGGGTCGTTGTGTGATAGTAGAAAAGAAAAATGAGCATGATAATTCTAAGCATTTTTCTGTGCCCTCATAAGTTAGTTGAACCAACATTGGGCAGCTTGCGAAATTTCAGACATGATTTATATCTTGTTTATACTAAAACGGAAACAGACTGCTAGATCAAAAATAGCCTAAACACCGCTTTATGGGTACCACTGTTAATATATATTACACCTTGCTATTAATACTAGTATTTCCGTGTCGGCTAAAAGAGTTTGTTAGGACAACGTCCCGTGTTTTCAACGACTAGTACTTATACAGTATTTTCTGGACTTTGGTCCCCG
Source organism: Halesus radiatus (assembly GCA_022606495.2). Taxonomy (NCBI): domain Eukaryota; kingdom Metazoa; phylum Arthropoda; class Insecta; order Trichoptera; family Limnephilidae; genus Halesus; species Halesus radiatus. The sequence continues at coordinate 141,997 of JAHDVE020008949.1, read as the reverse complement.
GGAGAAATAGATATCGTGATATGTCACATGATTTATAAAACTGTGTTAGTGGATCGACGAATGTCCTAATGCTGATGGGTTCCTTCCACCTGTCTATCAAGGTCAATCGACAATCACAATGCTCTAAATCGATCAATTTAAAAGATCGCCGTACTTGCCAAAGAGAGTAATTTTATTTGTTTTGACTATGTATTACGGAAATTGAAGAACGTACGTTGTTTTTTTTTTACATGAATACCGCACAAGAGTCTCAACTGCTCCCAACCGTCTGGAGCCAGTGAGACTATGGCATCCCCAATTGGGAAATATTGTGAGGCTGAAGGTATTGGGAAGGGGAAGCAGAAGGGGAAGAGAAAGGTGGGGAAATACCTGGCTATTCAGATCTGGTCACCAAACACGGCTAAAAGCCATTTCAAGCAACGTTTCAATTCTGAATGGTGGTCTTTCACCAGGGCGATACTGAGAGTATCTTCCATTCTGGAAATTATATGCAATGAACTAAGCTATATAATAAGGAACTCCAGGTCGATTATTTTTTTGTCAATATAGACGTTCTAACATAAATATTAGTATTTTTTTAAAGTTAGTTTTCAGAGATAAAATAATTAGTTATAATTTTTTTGAAATCTATGGCTTTTTGGGTGTGCCGTCACCGACCCGTTGAATCTGCCGTTAAATAGATTCACTTTTTTGCAGTGTAAAAATGCAACTTAACAAAGAATAATAGCAATATTTATAATTCGTAAATGGTTGGTTGTCGATTTGCCTATGAATATATCGTATTTACGTAATTAGTAATAGTTTATTTTTTTTAATATTGAACAAAAATTATAGAGTATAAATTCACTAACAAAAAAAAATCCATAAATACGCATTTAGAATACAGAACAAAATCGACAAATAAAAATTTCCATACAAATCCAAAACCAGAATACGCGCAGACGACCCGTAACGTCAGATGTCGAGAATGCAATGGTACCAGAACAGGGATTTTGATGAGATGATTTTTTTTATTTACTTTTAAATAACGATTATTAAAATCTAGGGATAATCATATTATACGAGTATGTATTCACAATCGGCGTTTGTTGATCTATATATGTATATGAATACTTCTATTATTAAAGCCATTATATTTTTCACTCTAGTCCCTAGTAAAGGGATAGGTATATTATTGTGGTACCAGTGGACATTTTATCAGGAAAAATTGAAAATATAGCTGAAATACACTGAATTAACTTAAAATACAAATCATACAATATGAAAGTGTCCCCCTTGGGAAGAGGGCGTGGAGGGGGGATTATCTTAGGACAAGGGTCACTAAAATATCTAGTGAGACAGGCCCCTGCATTGTAAATCTGCTCCTGTTTGAAATATTTCAAGGAAGATTTTCACAGCAGATCTATGTTAAAAAAGAAAGGTAATTTTTGTTTTCTGATGTATTAAGTAAAGAATAAATATATTTTTTCCTGATTTATTTATCTGTGTTCTTACGAATCATATAGACAAAAAAAAATGAATGAAATAACAAAAAAAGATTCAAACCAAGCCTGTGGTAAATGTTAAAAGTAAAATAAAAAAAAGTATGATATATTGCTGGTACCCTGTGGCCACAGGGAAAGTTAAAACCGCTAAAAAAACAAAAACATTTTGGTCGTCCTACAATATACAAGAAAAAACCATCTAACCAAGCAAAATCACTTTCCAAACTAAATTCGTCTTAATTGAGTTCATCAAAATCAAATATATATGCTTGCGGGTAAAAAGGTTGTAGAACGTATGTAGGTAGTATTTGAAATAACGTAGAAAAAGGATGTATTTAAACTTACGTTTTCTCCGAATAGTCCATCAAATGGAGAAAAGTCCATTTCCCCCGAGCATTCTTGCACTTCATTGGTAACCGTTTTAGTAATTGACATTGTAAAGCCTTTTATCTACGTTCTACGTTATAATAAAATTATATTAAGAGGAGTAAATAATACAAAAAGAAACGTAAAGCCACTCGCTCAACAGCTAATAATGCTTCAGCGTAACCATTATATTAACTGGTTGAATGAAGTCGAACACTTTGAATATCGGTAATTAATATTTCACTTTTAAAACGGGTAACTTTAAAAGAAATACACTCGGATATTTGCAACGATGAAGGCACCCATTTCGTTTATAAGTTTAAATTTGTTTTGTTTAATAACAAATCTAATGACGACTGTGTTGATTTATTTACCAATTGAGTTTAACACGGGTACGGAATGTGGGTGAACGTCAAACGTCACTACGCGACGAACAACTCCAATGGATTCCAACTCCGAACTGAAACTTGTTTATCAACTTATTAAGAAACGGAGCCTTTGTGCAATGATAGGCGGATTCAGCTAGCAAGAAAGACAACTGCAAAGTACATAAAGCAAGCTCACGTATCGAAAAAATTATCTTTAACTTGTTTGTAATTTGTAATCAATGAAGATATCTCGACCTTTTTTTGCAATCAAAGCTTGTGATTATCATATTTTTGCGGTAGGTACGTTTTCCATGAAGAGCTGAAATATCAATTCATTGCAAGCAAAAGAGAAAATCGTAAAGATCCAAAATGGTCTACAGACGCTTCGACCTGCAGAACCCCACATGTGTAGAGGTAGGGTGGGGGAAGTGGGTCGAATGGTCTGGAGGCAAAACCGCCAACCGAATTATCATTACTAGCGTTTTGCCCGTTGCACCCAATGGAAGTGAATAAATTATGCAATTATTCCCAAATGTTAATTTATGCTTGCAAATTGACAATTGAATTTATTTTTCTTTATTTATCCCCAATTTAAATCATAATTTGGGACTTGTGGTTTAACATTTTCATGAAAATATTATTATTATTTCAGTTAACCGCGCATTTCAGTCAACCCGGCCGCACCTAACCTAACCTAGTTCAACCTAACCTAACCTAACCTAACCTAACCTGACCCTACTTAACCCAGACATTGAGGTTATTAAAAACAACAACATTATATCAATGCGTGAAAAGTTCACCTAGGCTAGCGTTTTACCCGTTGCACCCAACGGAGGTGATTACAGTTTATTAGTATTCCCAAATGTAAATTCACAATTTTAAGCTAGCAAATAATTAATGTTACTTGAATTTATTATTCCCTCTTTTTTTAATTTTTTATTATTGAGTTGTCGGGTAGGCGTAAAGAAAAAAGTTAATTGTAGTATAGTGTACTAAAACACGTAGTGTTGTGTACTGTAATGTTGTAGTGTACTGAACCGTTGTACCCGACGGAGATGATTTTTTTTATTATCATTGCGTTGTTTCTATAATGACATTTCATAGTTTAAAAATAATGAAAATATATCTACAATTAAATGCCATGCTATGGAACTTTGTAATAATAAATATAGGCAGGTAGGTGCCTACTTGATAATATTCGAATAACTCACGGGTACATTTGTTCTATTTTTTTAAATGTATTATAGATTGAAACGTAAACATATCAAAACCACCTAGATGTATTCAGGAACGCTGAATCAAATCAGTATATTTACTTCTATGAAAACCCCCGAAATTAAAAAAAAAAATATAATAATTTTAATATAATGAAAAGTGTCTATAAGAACAAATATTTAGAAAATGATCAGCTAATTTGGTTCAGTTTCGCGTCCGCGTTCCACAAAATGCGGTTCACGCGGTAATAGAGCACTGCAGAATAGTGGTGGGCGAAGCGGCTCGGTTTAGTGAGCCGAATCACTTAATCAGTTCTTTGTAGTGTACCGGTTCGGTGATCTGGCTCGTTTGAACGACGGTTCGCGTCCCCCCGCACCATGCCCACTCCCTCGCTCCCTTGGTCCTCCTAAAGACGTCCTTAAGACGCTCTTACACGATACTTTTTTCGTCCAGTTTTCATGTGGATTGTCTTTACAGAGAGCTGATTTAGTGATCCGGCTCACTAAACCGAGCCGCTTCGCCCACCACTACTGCAGAACAAGATGTAGGAGAACGCGAGTCAAAATAGAACTTTTTGTAAAATAACTCCACTGTTGAAATCAGAGTATTAATATATAGAGTAGTGATTTACCCGTTGCACCCAACGGAGGTGATTGAAGTTTACAATTATTCTCAAATAAAACTGTGTATAAATTTTGCTTTATTATTCCCCAATTAAAATCATAATATGACACCTACGATTTAGTATTTTCCTAATAAATACACAACGTTATTAATTTAAGTAACCCGCACATTTTAGTCAACCTGACCGAACCGAGCCGAACCGAACCTGACCTAATCTTACCTAATCTAACCTAACCTAATCTAACTTAACCTAGTATAACCTAACCTAATCTAACAAAACCATACATAACCTAAACTTACCTCACCTCACCTAACCTAACTTTACCTAACCTATCCACATCAAACCAAGCCAAACCTAATCAATCCAAACGAAACTGAACCTAGCCTAACCCTTAATTAAGTTAACCTGACCACCGTTGAGGTTTTTTTTTCGAAAACAGCGTTATAAAAAACATTTTATATTGTGAAAAAAAAGCTACAATAAAAACAATTTGATTTATTGAAAACAAATAAACATTAAAAATAAGAAATCATTTGATTTATTGGAAACAAAAAAATAGTAACATTAACATACATTCTTTATAATGAAATAAATAAATAGCTCACATTTCACATATCTGCTATAATACATTTTATATAGGTTCTTTACCGCTTGTCTGGAAGTAAAAAAATCTTTTCGTATTTTTCTTAACACATACTCGTAGGTACCTACTTCAGTTCCAAATATGGAAAGTTCACATAGGTACGTACCTACGTCATGCATGGTTCCCACCTTCTCTATTTTGTGGCCTATTTCATCGAATCGGGACGAATCTTTCTTTGATATCACACTTACTCTATTTCTATTCTATTTCAATTCATTTGTACTATCAGAGCTCAAAGAGACGCAGCAAATCTGTCACCAAAATGTCGTTCGAATATTCTTAATCATTGATTTATTGATTTCATGTATAATTTGTAGAACTCCAATTTTTTGTTAATGTTATTTTTAATAAAAAAAAATAGTTTAAATAATGAAGTTGAGATCAAATTAGATTTATTCAAATTAAACTTGGCAACAAAAAAAACTTATAAATAACTGTTTAAAAAAAGAAGAATTAGGGGATTATAGTTATATTAAAAAAAAAAAAAAAACAAATCTTAATCTTCATTTTATGTCATCGACTATACTCGTAACAACTGCCTCTATTGACTGTCCATAATACAGAATAGAACGAAAGTTGAAGCCGATCAACACAAGTCTTCTATTTCTATAGGGTATACAATCATATAGAATAGATGGGGTGAGAACGCGGCTTAAGTCATGAAAAATAACATTATAATTTCAGCACTTTAAATTCAAATTTAGAGACAAAAACAGGTGCGACTCTATTGATTAAAAATATAACAATAGATTAATTATTAATTAGATTAATTAGATATAAGAAATTTTTCAGTCGTCATTTATGTAGTTCATGTTCAATCCGCTTGGTGCGCCAATAAAAACGTTACTGTTTTAAAACTGTCAAAACAGAAGATACAAAATGATATAGCTCTGTTTATAAAATTTGTAAATTTTTTGTTTTTTGCTGACGATATTAAACTTTATATCAAGATAACGTCGAAAGTGGATTCTATTCGTTTACAAACCGATATCGACGGAATCGTAGAATGGAGTAATCGGAATAAACTCTTTTTAACAGCGGAAAGTGTACAATTATGTGCTATACAAGGGCTAGGAGTACTCTATATTATAACTATAAAATGTCTGGTACCTTGTTAAAACATATTTCACTAATGAAGGATTTAGGAATCACTTTTGACACACGCCTGACGATCATATCGATTCGGTGTGCATCTCTGCGATGCGAATGCTAGGCTTTGTAATCTGCAACGCGAAATCTTTTTCCAACACAGCAGTCATAAAAATGCTCTACTTCACTCTGGTTCGCAGCATTCTCGAGAGTGGATCAGTAATATGGGGACCCGAAGATGCCCTCTACTCGAATGATGTAGAAAAGGTGCAAAAAAAGTTCATGCGGTACTTGTACATGCGAGAGTTTGGGTACTACTCTTTGTTGTATCCCTCAGATTTCCTCGCGGGAATGCTGGGACTAAATCGTCTAGACGTGAGGAGAAAAATTGCAATGGTGTTAGTAGCACACAAGCTGCTAAACGAGTACATTTGCAATGTTCTGGAAAAGATGTCACTCTATGTCCCTGATAACTTCTCCAGAGCGAGACGACACAGGCAGTTTATTTTTCCTAGAGGCAGGACCAACCTACCAATGATCATGCCTCTGGGGAGAATGACCTCACTATTAAACCTTTCTTCTGAAATTTATATTTTTCAATGGAATCACAATCATTTCAAGAGCGAAATAAAAGTATTCTTTAGCACCTGTCATTATTAATGTACCTATATAATTAATGTATTACGCTATTAACTACAAATTGGGAAATGTAATTGGATATGTTTTTCACAATAAAAAAAATATATAAAAAAATACAAAGGAGTACCAATTTTTTTCTCAAGCGCGATATTTAAAAATAAGTGAAAACTGACATAATAAATAATGCAGAATGGTAATAAAAGTGTTATTTTACAATATTTAAGCAATATTTTTAAGATCGAAGCTCGAACTAAGTCAAATCAAGAGCCCAAGCAAATGTCTGCCTTACTGATGTGCGAAAAGTTTGAAAAAGTAGATCAAATCAGCAAATCCGAATGCTTTTTGAAAAACAAATGAACTCTGGCATCACTTAGAGCGATTCACGCGGTAATGGACCCTATTGCAGAGCGAGATATGGAAGAACACGAGTCAAAATCGAACTTTTGAAAAATAACTTGGCTGTTTAAATTGCATAGATTCCGTTGTTGAGCCGCCGGGAGAAGATCCATTCCAACTTGCATGACGTCACTAAAGAGAAAAAGTCGAAGGGTGTGGGGGCATGTCCTTCGACCCATCTCTATTTCTCGTTACGGGAGCATTCAGTGAGGTTGTCAGCTACCCAACAAGCAACATCATGTTGGGAAAAGAAAAATAAGTTTGAACAGAAATTTTTATCTTTACAAGGACCAACAATTTGTGGAATGTAATTCCCAGAAGAAGGAATAATATATTTTTAAATATAAATATTTTTTTCCAGGAAGAGAGAATAATTTTTTTCTACGCCTGTTATTATTACCTGCGTTATTGTTTGTTACTGTTATTATAATCTTACTTAACCATTTCATAATATACGTAAATTTAAAGATGTCTACATATCAGAATTTTTTCCTCCTTTCCTAGAGCGAGTAATAATTGGCGGTTTTCATTTTCCAATTGCTGGCGTAACTGGCTTTGCCCGCTTTTTTGTTCATTGTATTTTATGTGTCTAAACTTAATGTGCCTTTCCATTAACCTTTTTTGCCCAATATTTTCTTTTAAGAATCGGATTATTGCGTACTGTCATAAGTCAATGCTAATCTGATCCATTGAAATTTTGGAAGAGACGAAGCAAAGTCAATCACTGCACTGACAAGTCGAAGCATCTGGTGGCTAGCACTCGACTTCCCTCACCCTACTTCTACACATGTTGAATTCGGCAAGTCAAGGCGTCTGTAGATGGTTTAAGCAAACGCATCAGAAAAGACAAATCATATTTTGAATATTAGCTTTTATGAAATATAACAAAACAGTAGAGTGAAGTGCAAATTGTGAATTCTTATTTCATTCTTATCAATGTCTTTGAAACATTTGTCGTTCAATGTTCCAGCCAAATCCATTTTTGGTTCATTTTTTTTTTTTATATGAATACCGCACAAGAGTCCCAACTGCTCCCAACCGTCTGGAACCAGTGAGACTATTGCATTCCCAATTGGGGAATGTTGTGAGGCAGAAGGTATTGGGGATGGGAAGGAGAAGTGGAAGAGGGAGGTAGGGAAATAGGGAATTACCTGGCTATTCAGATCTGGTCACCAAACACGGCTAAAAGCCATTTCAAGCAACGTTTCAATTCTGAATGGTGGTCTTTCACCAGGGCGATACTGAGAGTATCTTCCACTCTGGAACATGCGCAAATACACTATTATTTTTTAATGAATTAATTGTGAAACAACACAAATTAATTAAATAAAATTTACTTGCGCACGCCGGGATTTGAACCCGCGACCTTCGGATTCGCAGTCGAGAGCCTTACCCCTCGACCATGGAGACCGTCAAATGTTTTTCCTCGCATTTAATTACCTACAATGGACTGAACCAGCAGTGAGTGGCGGGGGGTTTATGACGTCTCACAAGCGTCACACGGTCAATCAGAATAAATTTACACAGAAAGAATTTAGGCGCGAACGACCGCGTGACGTCGATTCAATGGTGCTTACTGAACGAGACGTTTTGGTGAGGTGGTGTATTGTTCACTTATAAATAACGGTTTAAAACTTCTACTTATAATTATATACAATAAATCTTATATACCTATTCAGAATCAGCATTTGTTATCTATTTTTTTTTCCAAACAATATTTTTCACTGCAGTTCTTATTCGCACACAATATTTATGTTTGATTTTTGCCGCAACGTAAGGTAAACATAATATTGTTTATACTTGATACAATGGTAAATAAAATATGATAATATAAAATTAAAATAAACAAAACGAGGTCAAACAACCCTTTTTTATATGAATACCGCACAGGAGTCCCAAACTGCTCCCCACCGTCTGGAGCCAGTGAGACTATGGCACTCCCAATTGGGGAATGTTGTGAGGCTGAAGGTATTGGGGAGGGGAAGGAGAGGGGGGAGAGGAAGGTGGGGAAAAGGGGAAATGGAAAAAACCCTGATAAGATCGTGAAATTTATTACTTACTAACGTTACTATAAGCTTTTCTACTGCTAGTTATCATAAATTATCCATAAACACAAATGATGAAAAGCTGTCTGTAGATACCCTCATTTATTCAACTGACAATAACAAAAAAAATAAAGTGTGATAAAATGACAACAACGAGCCTATACCCTTACATATAGAAAGAAAGGGTAATTGATTAAATTTAGTTAAACAATTGGAAATTAATAAACGAAAGAATTATCGTAATATTTATTTAATAAAGTAAGGAAAAGTATTTATTCCCTACCTCTCAGCATGTTCACAAGACCTAAACAATATATCCCATATAAATAAGTCAACAGCAGTCACGTCACTTTAAAACATTTAATTCGGGGAAAACAGATTTCAAAGTACCCCACAGGACAGAGAATCTAAAGTCACAATTATTTTCTCCGTAAATCGGTTACACCGGTAATAAATCATTTTAGGCACCATAAAAATTGAAATTGGGTGGGGGTAAATATAATCATATAAATAAGTCTTCTCAGCGTAGCCTAACCACACTTTTAAAATGGCCTTAAACGCCGGAACAGCTGTCACAATAATAAAAAAAAAACTAAAATACTTGCAGAACTTAATAATAATAATGGCAGGATTCCCGATATATTAGCCCCCATAACATTAGAAATTTTCTTGATTCTCTTATTTTTATTTTACTTAACCCAAACATTGTTTTCTTTTTATTATTGTTTGTAACTGCAGTTTTATTTCCATGGTGTCATACTCTGTTATTGGACGGTTGGTATTGATTATTTTCCCTTTTCTAAGTATTTTTATTTTAATTTTAACCCCTGTCTGTTGTATACATGATAAATTAAATTAAATAACATCCTAAAATTTGATGTACCTTAAATTTTTTTAAATAGATAAAGTCTGATAAAAACTATTTATTATCGAATTTGAACCAGTACCTGAAAGGAAGAGGTTTTTTGATACCCCCCGAATACCCCAACTGTGTAGAGCCAGTTCAGTCAGCGGGATATAGGACATCAATGGATGACTTCCCCAATTTGGGGGATGTTGTAAATCCGAATGATGTAGGCCAGTAAATGAGTTGGGAAATAAGAAAGTGAACTGGCTATCAAGAATTGCTTATTGACTATGGCTGTGGCAATGTTTTAACATTTTTATTTGAACAAATTCGATAATACATTCCCCGAGGCAAAATATTATATAAAAACTCCTACCACAACTCACAATTTCGCAACCACAAGTGGGACGAGTTGGCTGCGGTAAAATCAGGAACTACAGTTTAAATACTGCTAAAAATATGAATAAGTTTATGACGTACGTAGATATCCGTACCGCGGACAAATATACGTCCCAATACACAGTATGCAAGATGACTGGACTAGATGGAACAGTATAGAATAAAATAAATTATTGTCTCTGGTCTTTGGACCCTCGATAATAATAATGAGTTCATTTGGTCCAAAAATTCATACGATATCAAAATAACAATACGATAATTATTATCATGATCGCACTTTTTATTAATAATAAGCCAGGACGCAAACCATATTAAAGTCGTCGAATTTTCGAATATCTGGAAGAGTAGATACCTACCTATTTCAATATCTACATACAAATATGCGTTGGTAGATATAATCTATTATAGGTATTTACATATTATTATTGATCACGATTCACGATCATCTGTAAAGGGCACTGACTTGTAGTTGTTTTGAAAATATGTGCTACAAATCATTAAAAATGTATTGTATTTTTAATGACCATAATATTATTTTGTGAATCAATTAACATTATATTTAATACCCATTCAACAGTTTAATCTTTTCTATTTTTATTGAAGACTATTTTTTGGCGTTGTTGGCTCAAACCTAAACTTCGTTGTAGAAAATATCGAAATAACTAATAATAACCCCAAACCGGAGAAATGAACGAACTCGCCAAGAATAAAACAATATTTTGAATCAATTGAACAAAATATTCAAACAACTATCTTGGGAATTTATCGAAACTGCTTATAATGTAATCCGTTTCTGTAATGAACAGCTTATTAGATGGGTAGTCATTTTGTTATCAAGATAACGAAATTTTTGTGAAATTCAGAGTTATATGTTTTAATTGATATAACGTATTATATTTACACAAGTATAAATAACATGTTTAAATCACCCCCTTAATTATGTAGTTGGTAACTACATTATTACCGTGACATCCTCGTATTATATGTAGTATTTTTACCGTAATGACAATAGTATAATTTATCTGGCGTTTAAAAACAATTATAATAACAGAATTACTACTATAATCAGTCAACCTATAAATAAATAAATCAAAATATTGTAAACATAAAACCAAAGAGATTGTTTCGCCTAATATAAGGCATAATAATGTTTAACTATTACATTGATATTGTAGACATTTGCCTATGAAAATATATCGAATATTGTGCACTCGGTAAAGTTTTCCATGTCAAAACCTCGTGTTTCTTTTAGTGCCAAAAATACGAGGAATACAGTTTCAAGAGCGAACCAAAAATAGCGCTGTTACGCGATTGACGTCACTTCCGCATGATATTGCATATCTTTCTTCGGATGGCAACAATTTGCGTACATTTGTAAAAGTTCTTGCCTGGTTGAAAAATAATATAAACATCATCCACTGTATATTTAGAATCGTCTAAAAATACTAAATTTATAGAATAAAGCAATTAATTTTCCATAATAGTAATATTAATTTACAGCATGGAATGCTAACTTGTACAATTTTCGAACAAGTCTCTGCTATTTCAGTAGCATTTATGAACAATTTTTAGGACCAGTCGATTTCCCTGTTTGAGCTACGCAGTGGCTGCAGGAAATACGTTTCTTTAAAACACGATAAAGTTTGAGTGTTTGCAAGAGCTGTGCTTGTTTTCGTAAATAATATAATTATTTAATATTTTTGGGTGAATTGCGATTTTCATAATCAGATCGATTCGTACATCAAGAAAAGACATTCGACTTGAGTAGTAGTTCTGCGTTTAGAAGGGAGCCATCTTGCAATCTCTAATCAAAGGTCTTCGGCTCGCGGTCCTATTGTCTGGTGTAAAGCCAGTTTATTACAGTATATTATTATCAAATGGCGTTAAAACGAATTAATAAGGTACAGTAAAATTCTGCTTTCAATATTGCATAAATATTATCCTCTTTCAGTTCTCGACGGCTGCAGATTACATCTATTTTACGCCCTGCTGATTGTTTTACCGATGTGAATAACATTGAAATTCCTTCTCGATAATTCCGAGCACTCTTATGGCTCATAATATGTCGTGGCTTGACAAGTTGTCATTTTAAAATTAAAGTTTCAATCATAGTTTTACTCAAATGTTGGGAATGCATATCTTATTCACACTGGAAATAACTGTCGCGAGGCACTCGCCGTATTCTAAAATGTCGGAATTGAAGTATAACGACAATTTATGATTAATTTGTTGCCTTCGATTCTTACGAACTTTTCGTAATTGGTTTATCAAATTAAGCTAACTCACGATGATCGATCAATATGCGGATTGCATATTGTTATGTTTCTAATATGAAATGTGGCAAATTATTTTAATTTTGTTCCCTCTGATGTAATTGGTAATTCTTGGAGTGCTTCTGGAAGCTCGAGTGACATCCGCGTTATGGAACGATTTACAGTGCTCGAAATACATAATTCTTTGTGTAAAAATTGGATGCATCTACAACTGCAAACACGTTTGAATAATCAAGCGGACTGAATTATTGCTTTAATTTTTAGGAACTACAGGACCTTGGCAGGGATCCTCCTGCACAATGTTCCGCAGGTCCACATGGAGAAGATTGTAAGTTCCATTTCACATTACTCCATATTATTTGTAGAAAACAAAATAAAAGTTTTTGTGACAATATACCTAAACCCCACAGCTGAGTGAGGGCAACACAAAGGCAGATACATGTATTATTCATATTTTAGGTAAATACACTCTTATTTTGCCATCATTTTAGCTTATATTTGTGTGGTTAGGAACACAAATGCTGGTTGCATTATTTTTCGCATAATACTGATGCATGTCTATACAGTTAATGAAGAAACCCGAACATAAAAATAAAAAATAGACCACAACTTATACTATTTTGGGATCCATAACTTAATAATAAAGCCCGCCACACTTTCTAACTGTACGCATGATGTGGTTTTTTTTGGTGTGATTCATTATAATGCTGGTTGTGAAATCCTAAAATAATCAGGTCAATTGTTTGCTAATCCAAAGATAATCATTTTCATGTAATGAAATAGCACCACCGAAAAAAAATTAACAAACCCTATGCGGTTAACAAGTTCAAAGTCATCACTCCTCGATTATGACTTAGCATTAGTCGTAATTACTATTTTCTTTTTCCAAATATCGTCCCTTTCAAGATAGTATTTATTCTGTATAGTTTGTTAACAGGCATTGTTTGACATGTATCGGGTTCGATGACCCAAACATTTCTTTTTTCACACAGTTTTGCAAATAGGTACCGCACCCTACCCTGTAAGAATTACCTTTTTGATAGTACTTCTATAAAAATGTAATGTATGCCGGTAATTGCCATAACTGTAGATGTCGGAATCTGTGACCAGCTGACTTAGTATGACAGTTTATAATTAAACCGAGCATCACTAGGAAACCCCTATGATTTCAAATATTTAATCTGGTAATTGCCATAGCTGACTATAAAGCGGGCACCTGCCTGACCAAAGTACACGATTCATTGTTTTTCTAATCCTTTTCTCATACGCTTTACAGTATTTAAATTAAACAAAGCCCTAAGTTAATGACAATCATAAAAAATGTGTGAATTAAAGTTAATGCATACCACACACATTTCCATTACAAGTGAAATGAAAAATCTTTTCCATGTGCACATTATTTCCTTATAACAATGGCAATCTTATTCTCCTGATGCAGTTCTTATGTCCATCCAACTCTACGTCATTGTCTCATCTAACTACTTGTGAAGACTTTCAAAAATCATTTCTATTTTTTCTAAATAAGCTCTGGAAGTTATACTCGCTTATTAGTTTCATGTCTTCTAAAGTACTTTTTGAAAAATACCATTTTATAATAGCTGATCAGAGCACCAGCATCCAATAATTTACCTAAACCATACAAATTTTAATTCTACAAAGTACTATCTAGCCTGGCAACACTTCAAAAACAGTCTTCGCTGTATTCACGGACCATAATTATTCAGTCATAACTATAAAACTGTGTAAGGTTTGCAGCAGTTGTTTGTCAAGTTAAAATAGTTAAACATATGCTTAAGATCTACGGTGATAGACATGAAGTTAAACGATACTTCTTTTGATAATGAACTTCGTCACCTCAATCATCTTACAAATGTCTGTTTTTACTGTAATGTTAAAATTCTGACCTATCAGTGGAAATATATTAAAAAAATTGTGGTCAACTACAAGTTGTTTTTTTTTTAAATATTTTTTTTAGTTATCACTCTGGTTAGCACTTCCTTTTTTTAAGGCTATCCAAATTATGACAAAGAATGTATGAATGGATCTGTAGGTATTTTTTTAAATCAGAATTTATCTGTATGAAAACAGTTTTTTTTGGTAGTGATGTGGGTTATACTGAATGGTTGCTTTCGCCACTTTTCCAAAACAAATAACTGGGGAATTATGCATATTTTGTATTTTTTGATGATAGTCTAATGTCACATATATTCCAAATAAAAATGACTCGTATCAAATTACCCTTTGAAACTTATATAGATATATTTTTAAGAATGCACCACCAAGTCACTGAACTATCACCACTGTTTAGTTACTGTCAATTCTTATACCCCAATTTGTTTATTCTATAACAATTATTTCACACGTGTATATTATACCCCAAATTTGTTTATTCTATAACAATTATTTCACTCGTGTATATTATACCCCCATTTGTTTATTCTATAACAATTATTTCACACGTGTATATTATACCCCAATTTGTTTATTTTATAACAATTATTTCACACGTGTATATTATACCCCCATTTGTTTATTCTATAACAATTTGATTGATATAAGTTTGTGCCAATTTAACATTTTTATATTGTGAATGGATTTATTTTTCAAACTCATTGTAATTGCACAATTTTTTCTTTGTTTTAATTACTATTTTCTATTTTGCAGTATTCCACTGGCAAGCCACAATAATGGGACCGGTAAGTCAACATTTTCCGCTTAATTCTTTTCACAAATCTAATAAAATCAAAAAGAATCAATGAATTGTTAATTAATAAAATTAATAATGAATGCATGGAAACTATGCGTGAATCATCTTTTAGTTTAAAAAGAGTATTTCAAATGTGATTGATTCAGATTGCAAATAGTTGATGACATTTCACAACCTGTCATTTTTTCTCTCCAATTATGAAACAACAATACTGAACTGAAAAAAAAATCTGAAATGTACTTCTTATAATAAATATCCTGTGGAAATTATTTTTATTGTTATCTCATAAATTATTATTTTGAATATCGATGAACTGGCAAAATGAACCTTATCAGGGCGATCCATTGAAAACATTAGATATAAATCTGGAAGTATTTTCTGGCATTGAAATGTGAAGTTAGTCGCCATGTCGGCCCCTTGCAACAACAAGATTCCATCTGTTCCGAGATAATAAACTCTAAAGTAGTTCTTTTTGAGAGGTTATTATCCCGGGACAGTTTGTGCCAAATGAAACCTTATTGATCCTGGGAGCCAACGTGCTGAGCCTATGTGAAAAACGGTTACACAGCAAAAAATAAATAATCCTATTATACTGTTTTGTTCGGTTATCGTGAAAACTATGGTTCTACTGCTAAGAACTTCATAACCTCTTTTTTTTTGTTACATGCATCGTTTATGAAAAAGAGGTTACGGCGGAGCTATGAAGGGTATGCGTCAACCATTGCCCAGTAAATTGTCAAATGAATTGTTTTTCCCGACACCTTTGTTAGTTTTGTTTGGCGAGGTGGTTGGTTGTGACTGATTGACTGATGTGGTGTTTGCTATTTGTTTGCAGGTCGACAGCCCTTACCAGGGAGGCGTTTTCTTCCTCACCATTCACTTCCCAACAGACTACCCGTTTAAGCCACCCAAAGTAGCTTTCACAACGAGGATTTATCATCCCAATATTAACAGCAATGGGTCCATCTGCCTCGACATTTTACGCTCTCAGTGGTCACCCGCACTCACAATTTCAAAAGGTAATAATTATTTATTTTCCCTATCTATTATAAGTATGTCAAAATTCTATCTTTAATTTGAAAATATACTCGCTCGAGTTGTTTCCACACGTAAGATGATGCAGATATGCATGAGACGATTTTAAGGGAGAAAATTTATTTATAATTGATTAATTAATGATGGTGTCGAGGCTCACAAGGTGATTATATAAATATATGTGGTTGATAAATTTACTACATAACAATTTCAGTCACATGTGAGTCACAGTTTAACTGACAGCCAATCAATAATCGGATCAAGTGAAATGAAACTGCCTGTTATAAATTTTATAGTCCTAAGGTTATGAATTTTTAAATTTATTTTTCATTCGCTAAAATATCGTCCCATAGAGGTAAAAGTCACTGTCATACAGCTAGTATGGAGCTTGATGAGTTTTACCTCTAAGGGGCCGATATATAGCTCTATAATATTTCCAAAAAATGCATTGTCATAGTTTCTTGATAGATTGATTAGTTCAAAATTCTCTACCAGCGGAAAGTTTTTGCTTTGAAGGTCGAGTTCAAGTCTAGTTTTATTCCAGTTATTGTTCTCATTAAAGGAAAAGATTTATTTGAAATATTTCTTAATTTGGAAAGCTCCGTTTTAATATCATGATGTAGTAATATAAATTCAGTTTGTACAAGGATATGCCACTTTGTCTGTTATCTAATCTGTTTTTGGCAATAGAGTACCCATGGTGGGTTGGTTTGATTATATTGATTGACTGTGTATCTGTTAGTGTCTGTACCGTACTAAGGAGACGCTCGCTCACTTGTCTGTTGCAGTATTGCTGTCCATCTGCTCACTGCTCTGTGATCCAAACCCCGACGATCCGCTGGTACCTGAAATCGCTAGGATATACAAAACGGACCGTGAGAAATATAACGAATTAGCTCGGGAGTGGACGAGGAAATATGCCATGTGATGAGCTGGCCCCGTAATAACCGCACCCCAGCCCCCCTCCCTCTCCCACACCACTTGTACTCTATATTTTGTTAACACTGTTGCCGGAACGTTTGAGCGGTTAAACAAATAAACGTATTGCGTCGGTCGCCCAAGTTTTTCTGAGTTGTGGATTTTACTGATTGATCTTGCGAGTGTTGGTGTAAGTGTCGCTAGGTAAGACGTGTGTCTCGCCCACTGGACACCTCGAGATGGACACGGCATTTGCGTGTGTACGACTAAACGATACATTTTGTTCCACTTATCGGTATGGTATGGACAAGCCGAGTTCTGAAAGTTGGCGCCTCCACCCGCCGTACGCTTCTGACAGTCTAAATTACTACTTGTTTACCATTTAGCTCTATTTTATGTATTAAGTATCAAATAGCTTTTTTCATTATGGCATTCTTATAATATTATTTAATATATTGTGGTTGTAAGGAGACTGGAGTATTGATTTCCTCCCCTGCCTGTTTGGAGTGGGGCTGAGTCGGGTCCTGAGGCGCTCCACACCCAGTGAGTCACTGCACTGGTGTAGGGTCAATGCCACTCAACCAACCAAAACAACAACAAACCATTGTTTCCTTTTATGCCCACTCAATCAACCAACTCCCGCAGCAACAGCAAACAAGCCTGACCAACAACCCAACAACCCACCATTCAACCATCCAACCGACCAACCGACAAGCCGTCGGGTGTACGTACGAGGCAGTCAAGTTGTTTATACCTGTCAAATGGCAGTTTTGAATGTCCGAGAGTTTGGTTGGAGAAGTACTATCCGAAGAAGTTGTCCTTGGAGTAATTAGTTACTACTCGTCTGTCTTGAAGTAGCATATAAGATTTTTTCTAAATGTAAAATGAGTATTGAATATTTTGTTTGGAGATGCATTTGATCTTCAACGGTAGCATTTGCTGTGTAAAACCTTCACCCTACTGATGATTATAATATTATGACTCAGGATTTATGTGAAATTATTTATTTTTTTCTGCTCAAATAGGAAATTCACTTGTGATACTACTATATATGTTAAATAATAAATTCGCTAAACAGATTATTACATGAGAGTTTAAACCTTGTACTTTAAAATAAAACCGTTTGAACAATATTAGTTTTGATTTTTTTGTAATATATATTTAAAATATGTATGTTGTCTTTGCTGATCAGTGGGCATAAAATATTTATGTAAGGATTATTAATTAACAATAATAAAATGCAAAATTAATTTTGCTTGAATTTTTATGATTTGTTATTGGATTATGATTTTTCCTTTCTGCAATAAATTTCACTAAACTTGTGAAGGGAACTTTCTGTAGCAAGCCCCTACACCAGAATGGTATCTCACTCGCACTCAACGGAGGAAATCAATTCATATACCACTATGTATTTTGTTGATGTTTAAGATTAGAAAAGCTTTGTTTACAAAGGTCTCCATCGGCACTTCGGTATGTGCAATATCATTCATATTAAAATCCTAAGTAAATTAAAGGTTTTTATTATTTGGAGCATTGTATTTGTAAGCCTTGAAATATCCTAAATTTTATTTACCTTGAATTAATCATCGGCGTTTATTATGTGTATTGTTTATTTACATCCTTCTACAGAAAAGTCCCACAATGGACTGCACTGCAACCGTTATTACTTTAACGGACTTTACTTTTCTGCCCGCTCTCCGAAGCATACGTGTGGGAGAGTCTATATTATCTCCTGTTGTATATATAACCAGTATATTTCATCACTGAGCAAAAATGGTAATTGAATGAATCAATAATAAGATGTATAGAGAACTAAATTATTAGTACCTCTATCTGTGAATGTATATTAATCTTAAGCACATATATTTCGATAATGCTAGTCATATTCCAACATTGGATTTATCAATATATGTGGACTTATTCACACACCGGTTTAGTGTGGAGGTGTCATTCGGCCGGTTTGCACTAGTTCGTTCGCATGAACCAGTTATAAAATTGGATGTTGGTCGCTGATCTAGTTTCTACAATCCTGAAATAGAAAGAAAAATGTTCTTTTATTTATTTTAAATACGCATCTCTCGATTCAACAGGCATGATGAAATTAATTTTTGATGGTGCGCAAATGGAAGAAAACATTTCCTTTCAATTTCGCCTTGGTAATGTAGATTTGTATTGAGAAATCGAAGTGATACATACACTGATAAAGTTGATATTCTTTTCAAATGTATCTTCAAGCTATCCATCCGAATGAAAACTTGCAATAAAACTAAAATAATGCTCGAAGAGGAATTTTATCGGTCATGGTTGCTACTAAAGAGCCTTGACAAACGTAAACATCTCAAGCTGAGCCTAACAACCAACTGAAATACCAGATCTAAGCATGTTCTTTTCTGACATTACTTTACATAATCTCCTATCTAGTAATTTAGCAACTGGATTGTTCCTGTGTTTTTCCTTATTTCGGCTATATACATTGTACAATGGTTCCGTGACAATTTAACACATGAATAAGCACACTTTTTAAAAGTGATATAAAATCATGTGCTGAGATTGTCCATCGAATACGCAAAATTTGTGTGATGGGCAATATAAAAGCATACTTTCTTTTGTATATATGTAAAATATAAGTAGGTTTTCTGGGGAAACTGTTTATTATAGATATATACATTTTTTTTATAAATATCTAAACACATTATCTGGTGAGATAGTACAATCTACGAAACCATCATTTTGTAATAACCAGGGAGTTATTACGAAAATGGATTTGGCCGGTGCACGGCGGGCCGCGCACTAAATTTGACCCTTTGGACACTGGAAATAATAGGCCGCCGAGCTTGGTATTTTTTTTATTAATAAAAAAGGGTCAATTAGGTTAGATTACATAAGGTTTTTTTCTTTTAATGACATATATGTGTTGAATTGTCCAGTCACCATATGTACAATAATAACAAACAAGTTATTGAAGATAATTAGAGCCATGAAAAACACCCATAAAATGTCTTGATTCAGCAAAGCCCTAGAAAAACTTTGAATGCTAGTCTGGACAAGAATTATCAGTCGAATGTCTGGCACATTAGCATCCACAATTCGCATCACATTTTAAAGAATAAAAAAATGGTGAGGTTTTTTTCTGAAGTTATGAATGGGAACCATTATTTTTCTTAAAAAGTTCAAACAATGGGTGGTATTTATAATTCAGTGAAGGGAGGAACTCGGATTTCCTCCTGCGGTGGAGGCGTAAAGTCAATTCTCCCGTAGCCTGCGTTCGGAACTCAACTCTCCCGCAGCCTGGGCGCCCTCTCCGAATGGCGGAGAGGGGGCAACCTCCTGAGCCGGGATTCTAAACTCGACTCTCGACGACCAGCTCCTCCTGTTGCTGGTTGTCATCTGTCCTAGGGATATAGTTCTCTCTGTTTTCGTCTGGCGGAAATGTTGCACTAGTAGCGCTTCTGTCGACCAGTAGCTAAATCGACTGCTAGGCGTCGCTGATAGGCCTGTTCCGTAACTTTACAGAATTCCGGGAAACTGGTCCCAAGGTTGTTCCGGTCTGAGTGAGGGTAGGTTTTATGACCCCTATTGTCTGGTGAGTCACGCTTTTAAATCCTTTTGGTTTATTACTGTCCTCGAGTGGAAGTGTACTTTGTCAAATTATGCCGATGTTCTAAAATAATAGGTAACTAATTCTCTGAGCTTTATGAAGGTTTCCGGTCCATTAATAATGAAAGCTGCTAGCCTATTGTGCAATTTATTCAAGGCCTATCTAGTCAGGGGAAATTATTAGTAACTAAAATTAGACGCAAATGTTTTAAAGTAGGGTAGGTCTGTGAATCTGGCCATGTGTAGTGTACAGATGGGTATATCAAAGTGTTCGACTTAAAATTTATTTAGATTAGTAGGAATGTACTTGCACCTTAGCTTCAGTGCTCCGTTGTTTATGGTAGTCTGGACATATGGAAATAGCCACCAGCCGTTTAAAGGAATTTTGTTTACTAAATTCCCATAAATCATAAATTAATCATCCGTGAAAAGGGTCTAGACGTGTATAAACATATTCCAAACATCAAAATATTCAGGAATAATAATAATAAGTGCAACCATTTTTATGCAATTTTTTGGCAACAAATGCAAAAACTAAGTTTGCCTGTAAATTTGAGCAACCAAATATATTCCAGATTTATATGTGCAATTGCAGTGGCATCCATTGCTCTATGACCAAAGGTAGGCTGTATGTAATTTTTTTGAATATTTGAAAATGGTTATTTTATTATCATTTTCCACTGATCATTGTGGCCAACTGAATAAATGGGCGTACAAATTCGTTACCAAAATCATGGATAAAATGCATTTCAATCGGAAATTTGTCATTATTATCCTTTATTTGATTCGTTTTCTTAGGGTAGGCACAGCTTTTCAGCCTTTATGGACTGCACGCCAGTGCCCAAGTGACCAAAAGAGGTGTTGATGAATGGTGTATGCAGTCAAAATGGAATGGAACAAACGGATAGTTGCAGTTGCGACTACCCCAACAGCATACATAAAATCTGCATGTAGGTTCGCTACATGAAGCATTTATAATTAAGTTAGGGATAAATAAAACTACAGGCAAATTAGTTTAAATAGTGGTTTGAAACAATTTAGAACGCCCGTTGGCAGTCCCCTCTCACCCCGCAAAAGCACTACGATACAGTACACCACTACACACAAGCAAAAATCTCTTTAAAATGAATCTACTATGGAACTTTTTAAATAATTTTATTACATACAAGAACTATAAATAATATTACAATTCGGTTGTTTCAAGATTTTTGGCATTATTGATTTGTTCTATTTGCTGGTAAACATTATATTTGGAATGGTTTCTTTGAGGGTCGCTGCAAAGGGAATTATCCGGTGAGGGAAAGTGCTCCGTGTTGATGAAGTAAGGTTTCTCTGTGGCCAGATGTTCGCCGACCACATTCTCATCCAGGGAGTCTCGCTCTGACTGGCTGGCCTGATCCTGGTCCTGGTCCTCATCGTTCTTGTACCAGTCATTCTCGTAGGCTCGCAGCCAAATGGGGTTACTCCCCTGAGTGCTGTGCTTGTTTGTGTTGGGCACTCGGCCACCCACGCTGCGTATCGTCATATCTGATTCTCCGGGGACGGTAGATTCTGAAAGATAGGCCAGAAATTAATATTGCACGATGCTGGCTTCACTTCACATTCTGATTATATTGCTTAACTATTATCTAGTAGGTAATGATTATGCATTACAACAAATACAAAATTATTGAGTCATTTACGTTGTAAATTTGCTTGTCATGATTGGCAATATCATTTCTCAGAAAAATTAAATAAATATGTATCAACAAATAATGATGTACATTTTATCACCAGTCATGGATTTTTTTTAAATTTTAGGGACATTACAAATAAATTGAGGATGATGCGAAGTGGAAAAAATGGAAGAGCGTAAGATTATTTATTAGGGAAGTATGGGCTATCTGAATATGGTCACTGGACAGACATCGTCTAGTAAGACGGGTAAAGTACATGTAAATGTTTAAAATTATATGCCAATAAACGCCCGGGTTGCCGGTAATGAAATGAAAGAATGAACATAGCTAAAGCGATTTTGCTTGAAATAATGATTCAATATTGAATAGTGGTCCCTCAATGGGTCGATACTGAGTTTATCTCATTAGAAAAAAGTGTTCATATAAACAGACAGAGCTCTCGCCACTCTGCTATGGAGATCGTCAACTAAAAAGTGTGTACACACAGTGGCGTGCAGTCCATAAGAGTGAAAAGCTGTGCCTACCCTAAAAAACCAACCATAAAAAGAAAATAATAAGTAACTGTGACAAATTTCTGAACAAATGTATTTTTCTATAAATTTGTGAATATTATTTATGTCACAATAGTTCTACATTGATGAATTGTTTCTCTTTGGCTAATTTTAACTCTTTACTTACAACCTGACTTATGGCAATATACTAAACTTGACTTCCTTAATCATGTTTTTTAGCTGGATACATTATGCAAAGCCACGCCTCCACATACCGCTCTCAATAAAAGAAATGGTAAGACTCCATCGCTAGTATTATAGCCACAATGACAAAATATTCATTTTGAAATTAGGGACATAATGTTATCCTTCCACTAAAGGTTTTTCCCTTTTTAAAAATTGATTGTTTTTTAGTTCCCAACACTACCACTAGGTTAAATAAAGACGAAAGTGCCTTCCAGACGATCGGGTGGCCCAGTAGTGTGGCTGACGGAAAAAATATATTAACCGAGTTTATCGTAAAGCAATTTCCACAGCGAAATTTCTAATTTTAAGACCGCTTCGCTCAGCGGGCACAAGGAGTATTGCCATTATTGCCAAGTCAAAAAATAAAAACTCGGTTAATATATTTTTTCCATCGGCCACCCGATCGTCTGGAAGGCACTTAACATGAGAAGATGCTTTTTTGCAGTGTTGCCATCTGTGAAGGAAACAATGAATTAATAACTCTTTGAAGAAAATACCTATTAACTCGTAATAATTTTTATGAATGTATTACTAAAGTATTCCTTTTTCTATCTTTTCATCAATTGATTGGGTTGATCGAGTATTCTCTGCTACTACCGAATATATCGTAGGGTTTCAATTATGTATATATATATATATATATATATATTAAGCATTATATTGTCATATAAATTAAATATTTTGATCTACTCGTAAGTTTTTTTTAAATGTAACAGCTCGAAGAGAAAAATCCATTAAAAAACTACACACAGCCTACGTTTGGTCATAGAGCAATGCACCAGTACCAGTACCAGTCATTCTCGTCACTATGTACACATTATTTCCACACCCAAATTTAGCATGGTCAAACTAAACTCTAGAAAAGAACAACTTTATGTGAGCTGTGTGTTGATGCTACTACATTATATACTTAGAAAAGTAATCAAATTCTTCCAGTGAATTTCATACCATAAGCCGTAGCTGTTGCAGCCTTTAGTCTTCTGACGTAACTGGCCCTCTGCGTGAGGCATAGCATGAGGCATAGAACCAGCAAGACTCCGAGGAACAGACTGACTGACACGAGCCAGAATACTGTCTGGTTCGCAGTCACCATGTCCACAGACAGAGGCTGGTACTCTGCCGGTTGTGTGTCCAAGACATT
The DNA here is from genome assembly GCA_022606495.2 of Halesus radiatus. NCBI lineage: Eukaryota > Metazoa > Arthropoda > Insecta > Trichoptera > Limnephilidae > Halesus > Halesus radiatus. The sequence continues at coordinate 117,797 of JAHDVE020008949.1, read as the reverse complement.
GAATTCCTGGAAAAGAAAATAAATTAATTTCAATTTTGACATGAAAGCATGCATGAAATATTCGAGGTAATGAAATTTCAATAAATACTGTAAAAAAGTTATTTTAATGTGCACTGTCATTCTGCCGCTAAGAGGTTGTAATTTTTCTTTCTGTTACATGCGCTTATAGAAAAGGGGGAGCTTTTATTTTAAGTGAATATGCCTATAGTCAGTGGGTCTATGACGTCCTAAATTTGTGAGGCTGAAGGGATTTGGAAGGGGAAGGAGACGTGAAAGAGTAAGGTTGAGTAGTATATGGCTATTCAGGTCTGGTCACTAAATATGACAAAAGCCATTTCATTCGATTCTGAATGGTGGTCAATAACAAGGATGATACTGAGAATATCTACCACTTTATCAAGGAGCTATCATTGTTAAATTATGTATTTATGTGTGATTATTACCATGCTTTGTCTGGCGACGAGCACAACAGACATATTCATTTAAAAATTACTGATTATTTTGCGATTCGAAACAATTACGTTGTGTCTCCTGATTTATTTTATTTTGATGAAAATGTATTATAATATGTATTTAAAAAGTTAATAACGAAAGTAAGATTAGTTTTTTCGATATCTCCGAAAATGACCAAGTTATGAGTTTTCAAAGTGAACTTGGGAAAAATGACCGCTCAAAATACCCGTGACATCATAAGACACAATTCAGTACTCTAATCGAATGGCAGTACCGCATACTGCCGTGTCAGTCATTTTATATACCGCGACGTGATACGCTTATCGGCCGGCCAGAGAAATTCTCCTAAAATATCAACATTTTGACGGCTTCAATTCAAAAAGTTCTGTCCTCAGCATGCGCTAATTAACCCGTTGTATGAGGACGTCAAAGCAATTTTTATTATTATTTTTTTTTAATTTAATTTTACAAAGAAAAAATACAATTCAAAAAAAGTCCCGATAACCAACTCTTTTGTAGTTTGTCTAACGGGACCTTGTTATTTAAAACATAAAATTTACAGTCAAGGTTACAAAATATGTAAAATAAAAACATAAAAAATTAAAAAAAACAATACATAAAATAAAAACATAAAAAACATTTGTAACAAGCTTAAAACATAAATATTTATCAAGAATATTACTCTAAGATATTCTGCAAAAATATATTAAAAAATGAATAAAAGCATAAACGAAAGCACTAAATCATAAATAAAATAATATTTCCTAATTTCTAATACAAATAGCTTCTTTCAGCTAGCCAAGCTTTTAATGTGTTTATTAATGGTTTAGTTTTAGTACAGTTTTTTTTTATTTTAGCGGGTAACATATTTATACAATTAGGAATCATGTGTTCTAAAGTTCTTTGTCCATATGTGTTTATGCTCAGGAACCATTAATCCTTCATTAAAATTGAGACGAGTATTGTAATTATGCTCTAGTCTATTTGTATTAAATATAGGGTTGAAATATAATTTTGTACCACAGAATTGAGCTAATTGGGTTGCAAGCAGCCATGCCCAGTATGTGGATGTCACAACAGTTGGATTGTGAAGTTTTGGCGTCGATAAAGTCGGAATCCTGTGGTCTATGTGCTGAAATATAATTTTGTACCACAGAATTGAGCTAATTGGGTTGCAAGCAGCCATGCCCAGTATGTGGATGTCACAACAGTTGGATTGTGAAGTTTTGGCGTCGATAAAGTCGGAATCCTGTGATCTATGTGCTGAAATATAATTTTGTACCACAGAATTGAGCTAATTGGGTTGCAAACAGCCATGCCCAGTATGTGGATGTCACAACAGAGAATCCTGTGAAGCTGAAATATAATTTTGTACCACAGAATTGAGCTAAGCAGCCATGCCCAGTATGTGGATGTCACAACAGTTGGATTGTGAAGTTTTGGCGTCGATAAAGTCGGAATCCTGTTCTATGTGCTGAAATATAATTTTGTACCACAGAATTGAGCTAAAGTTGCAAGCAGCCATGCCCAGTATGTGGATGTCACAACAGTTGGATTGTGAAGTTTTGGCGTCGATAAAGTCGGAATCCTGTGCTGAAATATAATTTTGTACCACAGAATTGAGCTAATTGGGTTGCAAACAGCCATGCCCAGTATGTGGATGTCACAACAGTTGGATTGTGAAGTTTTGGCGTCGATAAAGTCGGAATCCTGTGATCTATGTGCTGAAATATAATTTTGTACCACAGAATTGAGCTAATTGAGTTGCAAGCAGCCATGCCCAGTATGTGGATGTCACAACAGTTGGATTGTGAAGTGAATTTGGCGTCGATAAAGTCGGAATCCTGTGGTCTATATTTGTTAAATCTTCATAATTTCATTATGCTAGCGTCATCTATAATATTTTTTAAATAACATTCTGTTATTTTCTGAAATCGTAATTATCCATTGCCGGTGATATGGTTCCCCTTTCTTGTAAACATTTAAAACTTCCCACCAATCTCCCTGCCGACTCGAGTGCCTGTGCAGTTAATTCGTAGGGTTTTTACTTGGGCATTCTGTGCGTCGATTACGTGCATAACTTTTGTTTATTTATATTAAGGAGTTTATTTTATTCAAAGCTCTTCATTGCTCTACATTTTGTACAAGTAGTATAGTGCTATGATATTAATAATGTTGATTAGGGTTTATATTTTATGGCGTGTGAAGTGTCGGTGAAATATTAGATCTTTGTTCGTCTTTTATTGTCATCAATGCGTGTTTGGAAATTTTTTGGTAAGAAATAATAATCTTTGTCTATAAATCATCAGCTCCAACTGAACAGATTATTTTTAACATAAGTATTTATACGACTTTACCGTGAAAAGATATCAATGAAAAAGTACTGCGTACGGGGCATCTAGCACCGACAGGGTTAATATGATATATTTGTAAATAACACGAAATTTTGTTGTAGTAGACAACCTCATTCAAATGAATTAACACTTGGCAATGTCATCGATTTGAATGCCTAAAAAAATTAATGACAATTTAGAGTTTATTTTTGTTGGTGAGCGATTTATTGAAACATCATTTGGATTATTAACCGTTAAAAGTGTGGCCCAACGCCGTTGTTGCCAACAACGTGTTGTAAGCTTTAGTTATGTAAATTGCGAAGCAGCACTATGGCGCTGCAATTTTCAGTGTGCTTTTTGTCATCCTCAGGAGAGCACGTGTTCAAGTTGAGCGTGGTATATTGCGGTTGGCGCGTGTCTTGATAACTGGATTTATTGTTTATCCTGTTAAAATTAATACACCCTAAAGTGAATCGATATTTATCACCATGTCGGAAGTTAGTTCTATTGCGGATGATCGTAATTTATCAAATGGCAGCGGCACTACGGACGACGAGACCTTTGTTCCCATAAATGAATGTGTGCAGCAAAGCAAATGAGATAAGGCGATCCAATATATGTATATGTATATATATATATATATATTTTTAGCTATGTATACTTAATGGCTAAGTTAAATTATATTCCTATAATGTTTACGTCAAATGTAAGTACCTATTTTATTTAAGATTAATATATACTTATTAAACCAAAAAGAAAAAGAAATGTTTGTATGTATTACTATTAGGACTAATTAATTTTTGTAGAACCTGCAGACAAGCTGTCATGTGACCGCTTTGCAGGACTACATATTTTGCTCCTTTCTTTATTTTATCATGCATGTATTTATGTTCTTTGGATGAATAAATAAATAAATAAATAAATAAAAAAATAAAAAAATCTCATATGCGCTCGCTGTAAAAAGGGACTACATGGACCACGGGAAAACACAATTGTGAAGTGAAATAATCTTATATTTTTGTATTTTTTAATATTTTTTGTAGTTGTAAATATGTAGTCTTTTAATTAGAACTATAATATTCGTAAAATTTCATTCTTTACTTGTATAATTTCAGAAAAAAATTATTAAAATTGATTGATATTTGTTCAAGTTATTGCATTTTTATTGAATACCATACTTTTTTAATTTAAAAACACAGAATATCTGTAGCAATTTAAGAGTACATACATACTTGCAAAATAAGCATAGCACTAAAACGGTTAAACTGTTTTAGATATTTCCATTGTGATTATCACCAATCACTTAGGATTCAGGTAACAAAATTTCTCTATCTCTAAATACGGAGAGGTAAAAAAAAAATGTTGTAAACTCTACCTTGAATAAGGAATCCAACTGCTCAATATTTTTGTCAACGAGAGTCAAAACCTCGTCCACCTCCAGTACAGAATGGTCTTTTCCATTAACAAGATGCATGTACAGGTCTGTTTTAGTCCCGTCGACCGATCCGTCTTTGTTCTCGTGAACCTTGAACTCGTCCACGTTGACGATGGCCCCGGTGACATTGGCCAGGCTCTCCCGGAACGGCAGGACCCTGTCTCGGACTTCAAACGGATGCTGACGCAGGACGAACCTCACTCGCTGGTCTTCTCGGAGTAGGTAAATAAATACTCGGGCAACGTCTTGCAGTCCGCCTGTGTCATTGGCAAGCACCTGAAATAGATATTTAGTACTGTATTAGACTCATTTATTAATAATGAAGACGTATGTTTTAAAAATACATATGTAACTAGTTTTGCTACAAAAATAATATGGAATAAACATATGATCTACTTTTTTACATTGAAATGAGTTTGTAATTTTGGTAATTACAGACAGAAAAAGCTGTTCAAATTTCATGATGCCAGAGTTCACTAATTAAGGGTATTTTTTGCTGCTTTAAAAAACCGATAACACTGTACTTACATTAAAGTGCCGTGTTCAAATATTGATCTACGAGGATTATGGATTACTACGTATATATGCATTTATGAAACTTTCTCAAAATAATAGGGCATTTTCAAAGGAAATGATCATTATGTGTTATTGGACTAAATTGCAATTGAATTATAAACAAATTATTTAATGTTGGAAACTCTCAACTGAAATTTTAGAAAACACTCACCATAAAGTCAAAGTATCCTTTCATACCCTTCTGCGGGTCGAAATTCAACTTCACTGCTCCTGTTGCTTCATCGACTAGAAAGGGGGCGCCCTGTAAACTGTCCAAACCCTCGGACAGGGTGCGTTGAATTTCTCCTATCTGGTAATACGTGACTTGAGCATTCTCCCCATCGTCAGGATCCAGAGCCTAAAAACATTAACAGAACAGATATAATTTCAGATTCTCACAGCCCTCTACACTAGCTACCAAATTCTTGTGAAAGTATTGCGATCCAGTGTCTATTAATCGTAAAACATAAAAACAATTGAAAATGGTTTTTTCTATTGAATTTCAACCGACTGAATGTGGTATTTTCTGAGATTTTTTTTATTGCAAACAAATTAAGGATAATAATTAGTTAATTACAATTATGAATGAGAATATTCATTTTTAGTACGATGTTCAGATTCAGAAAAATAAATTTAAAAACTTCTACACCATTTTAACGCTATACGTGGTTTGTGAAAATACCCCATTAGGTAATTGTTAAGATATTCATGTCATTATTCATAGATGTTCGATATTTCACATACATATATGTAATTTAATAAAAATAATGCATATTTGTACCATGTTTCCAAGTGGTAGATACTCTCGGTATCGCCCTGGTTACCACCACCTTTCAAAATCGAGAAATTGCTCGAAATGGCTTTTACCATGTTTAGTGACTAGATACTTACCTACTTACCAACCTTCCCCTCCCCCATCTCCTATCCCTCTCCATTTATTTCAGCTTCACAATATTGCCCTGATTACTAATTACACATTAAAAATATAATATTTTTATGTGAAAGCAAGCCTTAAGACATTAATAAATAAATAAATTGGGAATACCATAGTCTCACCGACTCTGGGCAGTTGGGTCTCTTATGCAGTACTAAAATAAACATAATCCTATGGCAAAAGTGTACATAAGGGGTACCCTTTGAACGAGAGAAAGCTTTTAAGGTGCGTATTCGAACTAGATACCTAGATTTTATATATGAATATATATTTTTCTCACCTTAACATGCATAAATTGCGTCCCAAAATCAGCGGCAGTTGTTACTCCCCCGGTGAACACCTCACTGACGAATTTGGGCGGGTTATCATTGATATCCGTTATGTTGACGTAGATTGTGATGATTGTGTCTTCAAACAACTCCAAGTCATCCAAGTCTGATACCTTTGGAGGGACTATGCAATCTTCCGTTGCGTGCACGATCAGGGAGTGACCGGGTTCTATTTCTCTGTCTATTTCTTTGGCCAGAAGAAGTCTGTAAAAAAAATAAAAGAACTCATATTACATTACATGGCATTTCAAAAAATAGCATTCATTTATTACTTTACTATTTTTATATTTATAATGTCTTCAGTATTATTTTTATGATTACATTGCACCCATCTTTCATCAACTTACTGCCTGATGAAAGTATAGGGATAGTTAGAGCATATTTAAATTAACCATAATCGCTTGTCAACTTACTACCTGATGAAAGTATAGGGATAGTTAGAGCATATTTAAATTAACCATAATCGCTTGTCAACTTACTACCCGATGAAAGTATAGGGATAGTTAGAGCATATTTAAATTAACCATTATCGCTTGTCAAAAAAAGAATAGAGATTTTGAATAGCTCGATGTTTGGCACAAGTCAGGTAATAAATATTTGAAATTGGTGTGCGATGCAGCAAAAAATATTTCCGATTTTCAAAGTTACATTACTGAATTATTTAGAGGAAAACCTAATAAAATTAAATTTTTATTTAGAAAGCCACTTATTTCGCCTTATGAAAACATAACAAAAAAAACATGTACTGTCAAACCTGGTTATAACAAGCACGAGAGGACTGACTAAATCTGCTCCTTATAGCTGTTACTCATTACACAGCAGAAAGACTTTTTTTTTTTAATTGTATGTGCCTACCCTACCTAATAATACAAAATAAATACAGGTAAGTATTACAAAAAAACGATGTAAAAAGGGAACCAGATTGTCAAGCCCAATTTTCGAATAACTTTTGCAGATTTTTTTATGACAATTTTACATAGTGCCCAATGGATAGGAATGTTTCACATTAGCGACAATCTTAGACAGGTAGTACCATAAAAACATTAACCGTCACTAATGGGGTTTAAGGAAATTCCTGCCAGCCACTGCCCCTCTCGCTGCTGTGCTATACCGCTCGCTACGTTTGTCTGTTCTTACTTCGAAAATTGTTCTTTTTCAGACCTAACGATCAAAGTATGCATTTAGAAATATGTTGACAAAATTATTTGTAGGTATATCGGTGAAAAATTCTCGCTATAATAGGTAACGATTATATGGAAATAAACCTGATTCAAAATATCTTTGCTCGTTGCTCATTATAGCCGTGAACTCACTATTATCGTGATCGTTATAACCAAATTCGACTGTACTTTCATATTTCTTTGTTTACCCTTTTTAATAACACGAAGGGGAAAAAAATCATTTTTCTGAATATAAGAGGCTATTCTGGGAAATCCACTTAAACTATAAACATAAAATTTTGTAAAATAAATAGATACATTATCTGATAAGATGGAACAATTTTAATTTTGATTTAATATAATTTTGTAAAACACAAGCTATTACAAAATTACAGCCAGGAAGTGTGCATGGTGCGGAGAACGTCTTTTATGCCTGGCACATGAGAGGTTAAGCGCGGCTTGAGAGATATTTATATTCATCAAGTTACTATCGAGTATGTTTCCTGACAACCCAATCCTTTTATGTCTGGCACACAAGAGGTTAGGTGCAGCTTGAGAGATATTTATATTCATCAAGTTACTATCGAGTAGGTTTCCTGACAACCCAATCCTTTTATGTCTGGCACACAAAAGGTTAGGTGCAGCTTGAGAGATATTTATATTCATCAAGTTACTATCGAGTAGGTTTCCTGACAACCCAATCCTTTTATGTCTGGCACACAAAAGGTTAGGTGCAGCTTGAGAGATATTTATATTCATCAAGTTACTATCGAGTAGGTTTCCTGACAACCCAATCCTTTTATGTCTGGCACACAAGAGGTTAAGTGCGGCTTGAGAGATATTTATATTTATCAAGTTACTATTGAGTAGGTTTCCTGACAACCCAATCTGACTCACAACATTCCTGAGTGTACTGAAAAAACCGGCCAGAATTATGTTCCATCCTCTGGCCTAACCTCACCCAAATAAGTCATTCAGTGTAAATGCATTTTTCTTTTAAACCCTTTTTTCTCATTAGAAGATGATCAAAAATGCAATTTGTTATAAAGTGATGTATGAACAAAAGAACTAAAAATACATGAGCTAGCGGTGGTCAGAGTGAAGTAGATAAGATTGTGACAGAACTTACTTATGAGAATTTTGATCCAAATCAAATAGTTCCTTATGATTCCCCCTGATGAGGAAATAGCACACGGGAACCGTTGGATCGTCCAACATGTCCACTTCATCCCTTTCAATAACAGGGGGCAAGACTACCCACTCCTCCCCCGGAGTTGAGTGTTCCGTAAAGTTCACAAACAGTCGCGATTGTACAAACCGCGGCTTGTAATGGTTCACATTCTGAACGTATATGGTTAGATCCAGGTCTGAACTCAATGGGGTTGGAACTCCCAGGTCGTAGGCTTCCACTCTTATCTAGAAATGAAACAGTCAATCGATAAAGAATGGCAAATATTTAAATGAGCACCGATGCATGTTTTGGTCACCAAATACACCTAAATATTATTTGAAAACCAAAAATAATAAATGTGCAGGAGACTACAAGTATTTAAAATACAAGCACAAATTAATGACCACCGGAATCTTGATCAGGCAACAAAAAAAAAAGAATTTCATACTAGAATGCGATCATTGACATTACAAATTAGCCATTATATTTAACCTAATAAACAAAACAACAAAAAATGATAACTTTTTATAAGTATCAATATCTCAATATTGTATGATCAAGATAATATTATTCACATTACAAAAAACTGAACCATTTTTCTTGGAAATCCATAAATAAATAATATAGATAAACCAACATTTTAGCATCATGACATCACTGGAATCATGAATCATACTCACGTCATAAATCTTTTGCTTCTCTCTGTCCAGTGATTGCTTGAGTTGGATGATGCCTGTTATTGAGTTGATTGAGAATGTCCTCCAGTTCCCCATGACGTCTTGTCTCATCCGATATCTGACTGCGCCATTTGGCCCAGTGTCTCCGTCTATCGCATGCACTTCCACGACATTGCTACCGATTGTTGCATTCTATCACATGAGAAAATATATTCAAGTTAAATTATTTAACCTCGATAACTATCGTAACTAATCATTTATTATTCTATAGCAATCATTTTTGTTGTTCCGACAAATAAGACAGTAAAATAATACATAGCATAATCTAATTATATTATAGATTTGAAGAGGGTCTGCATAGCTCCCGTAAGTACTCAGGTCATGGGCACCCATTGTGATATGTATCATGTTTCACCCAATTCCTTTGACAGTAGCCCAGTCCCTCTTATATTTCTCAGTTCCACAACACGACTCCTCAGGTATCTGATCCTTCTTCCTATCAAGGCAGGACATTGGTAACATGGATGAATCAATATTTCTTGATCCTCCATATACACAGCTATTGTTAGCATCATACATTTTTGCACCACATTTCTAACATACATACCTATGTATTTAGATTAACAAGCAAGCAAGGCACTTTTTTTCATAACATTTCTTTAAAAAGATGTACACATGTAAATAGATACTTATAGTGCTGGAGGCATGGATTATTCACGCATTATATTTTTAACACCCCGATGGGCTTTCCATATTTTAACAATTAAATGATTTTGTGTACAGAAAGAAAAAAAAGGTTTAAAGTTAACAAAAAAGAACATGATACATAGTAGGTATATAAGTGTAACATATATATGTAATATAATAATGTACTCGTATAAGTGCATGACGCAGAGAAGTTATAAAGGGAAAGGTTTTAAATTGGCAGATAATATTTAAAAAAAAATAGTAGCCTGATCTACATGACACATAATATAAAAGTGAATAATATATCATAATATGAGTGCATGACATTGTGAAAAAAAAAATCTATGTGTTTTTATATTTTAGATGACGTAAAAATGTATGATATTGCATAATACATAATATAGTGCATGATACAGAGAAAGAAAAAAAGAGGAATATGTTTTTGGATTATAGATAAGTAACAAAATAATTTTAAATTTTTTTTTTTACAATATCCTATGCGATGCTCTTACAATCATTGCAACATAAAAATATTCAGGTATCTTTTAAACATGGGTAAACTTATATTAAATATATCTATAGCAGAGGTGAATTTGTTAGTGTATGTAGGTGAGAAATGGGTGGATGCATTTGGTAGTTAGTCCTACAATTATTGTTGCAGAATAGTATATTTTGCTGAGTTTGTCGATAAGGTACTTTGAAGTTGATTAGTTGCAGGAGTTCACACAGTCTAATACGGGATAAATAATTTAAAATAAAAAAGTTAAGTGTGTTATTTTTCTTCTGTTTTCTAGAGTATGTATTTTGAGTGTATTTAGCAAGAATGTATAGTTTATATGTTGTATTGGTATGTGTAGTTTGAAGTTAATAAAATGTAAAAATTTGCGCTGCACGCGTTCAATATTTTTTATATGAAAAAGATAGTATGGGGACCACACTATTGAATTGTATTCTAATATGCTGCGCACTAATGACAAATATACGATTTTTATAACTTCCAGTGAATCAAAGTCTTTGATAGTTATAATTATAAATCCCAGCGTCTTCATACCTTTATTAGCTATTTGTTGTATGTGATTTACAAAATTTAATTGCGTATCAAACAAAACTCCGAGATCCCTAATTTCGTTGACTTTTTCCAAGATTTTGTTATCTATAGCGTAGTTAAATGATAACAGGGTCTTGATTCGACAAAATGTCAGTGTCTTGCATTTATCAACGTTGAGAAATAAGTTGTTAGTGATACACCAATTGTGTAATTTGTCGATGTTTAATTGTAAGATTATGCAGTTGCTAATATTGGATATTTCTTTGTATAGTTTAATATCATCGACAAAAAGCAGAATAATAATAAGAGTAAATTTCTATAGCGCAGTTTTGTGAAGGATCACCTCAAGTGCGCTTTATACTAACTAACCTAGCCAAATATATATTATAATAACATATATACTACATAGTACCAGGGATGTTAGTTGAAGTTTGCCGGTTTTTTCAATAAAGAAAACGCTTAATTCTCAAGGGAATCTCAATTTTTTTTATTCAAAGTATTGACCATCGGATTCTATACATTTTGCCCATCTTTGAGGCAAATCATGGATACCATTCCAAAAAAAAAATTTCTCTTTCGAGGCAAACCATTCGACGAGCCATTTTTCGACTTTTTCAAAATTGGCGAAGCGCTGCTCTGCGAGTGAGTGTCCCATCGATGCGAAAAGGTGATAGTCGGATGGGGCAAGGTCTGGAGAGTACGGCGGGTGCGATAATATTTCCCAATTCAATGCTTTGAGAGTGTTCTTCACTACTTTAGCTGTATGAGGCGGTTTGGCGGTTTTTTCGATTTGTCTCTCGTTCATTTGGTGTGGTACCCATTTTCCATATTTTTGGATCTTTCCCATGGCTTTTAAACGTTGGCAAATTGCTCCTCGGGTCACATTAAGTGTTTGGGCCAATTGTTGTTGCGATTGGGCTGGGTCTTCATCCAATAACGCCTGCAATTCCTCGTCTTCGAACTTTTTCATTGCACCAGGATGTTCATTGTCTGTTAAATCGAAATCTCCACTTTTAAATTGACGAAACCATGTCTCACATGTTCTAATCACTGGAGCATGTTCACCATAAGTCTCTACCAGCAACCGATGAGCTTCAACTGCTTTTTTCTTTTGATGAAATAAGAAAAGCAACGAATGCCGCAAATGCGATTTACTTGGAACGAAATTCGAGATATTCACTGAGGTAACCAACTATGACACTATTATTTTGGCAGAATGTAACTTGTGTATTTTTGAAGGTTAATGTCCATAGAAAAATATGACATAGATGCCAAATCATAGAAATGTATACATATCTCTAGCGACATCTATGAGTAAAACCGGCAAACTTCAACTAACACCCCTGGTATACATGCAAATTAAAACTATGACATAAAATATTCAGGAGCAGGTATTATAATATAACAATTTAGAAACTAAGGGTCTAAATAATAAAATATCACGTAGGTACAAATAACAACAGAGCAAGATAAAACTATGACATTATATACATGGTTTTTCACTGAATACTAAGGGAATTAAATAACTAGAGGAGAAAACCGCAACTAAATAAACAAGTTATGATGTCATTAATGAATATTAGGAAGTAATGTGGACAGCGGCGAATGGGTTAACTTTGAATATAACAAAAATAACAGTTACCTCGGGAATTCTAATTGTCACATTTTGAGGTGGACTAACAAAGAGTGGGGCATGATCATTGTAATCCGTGACACATATTGACATCTCTCCTGTCACTTTGTTTTGAGGCTCCCCAAGATCTCGTGCCTCAATGATGAGGGAATAATTCCCATAGCGATCTTTCAATATTCTCCCAGCTGTTATGTGAGCGCTGTTGTAGTCATTGGGTAATTGATTCACTCGGAATAATTCTGAAAGAATTCGATTTCACAATATGTATACTCTTTAGGTTTGGGTTGGACTAGCAGTAGATTATAACATTCATCTTTTTCAGTAGGTTTATTACGAAGTTTGAGGATAGGTTTTGAGATGCGCAACACAGAACCAAATGTCAAACAAGCCAAAGTTGTTTAATACGTACTGAACTGTAATTTGAATTGAATGACTTAACATTAGGATGGGAAATTTTGAACTTACCAAAGCCTGTCCCGCCCACAATATTGAATTTGATCTGTCCATTCCCCGTCTCCGGATCGTCTGCATCGGACGCATGAATTGAGACGATAGAATCTCTGGTTGAATGAAATTCCGTTACCGTGGAACACTCTTTGGGCAGAGTAAGCACTGGAGCGTTGTCGTTTACATCCTCAACGTTTATCCTATAAAATATAGCACAAATTAAAATCAATGTAAAACTGTTGGTATTTTATATAATTAAACTTATCTAGCTTTTGCGCTGGATGAGTATGAATGTTTCTTGGGCCTGAAAGCTTTACTCTGCTAAGAATTGCATCACATTCATTCAAAAAGAGTAAAAAGTAATTATTTTTGTTTGTTTTTATGTTTTTTCACTTACATAATTTGTTTGAAAGCATTCCTGCTTTCTCCACTCAGATATCCAAACTGGTAGTTGTCCCAAGCTTCTATGACCAGAGTGTAAGAAGGTTGAGTCTCTCTGTCAAGCCAATCGGCAACAGTCAAAGATCCATTTTCAGCATTGATTAAAAATTTACCCTGAAAAAAATTATAACATTCCAAATTCTTATAGAATGAACCATCAACGAAGGACATACCACATAGCTTTCGTCGATAATCTGTAATGTTTCAGAAAACAAAATGTCCTGCTATTACTTAAAAATATGTAACGATGATTGGGCTAATTATATTATGTATCATTGAGTGAGTTTTTGTAATTTTATGTTTTGTGTATCCTTTGTCTGATTATTTGTAATTTGTGAATATTAACTGAGTTTTTATAACTGGATTGTTCTCACATAAGTGTGAACTCTGTAAAAACCCAGTATAAATAAATAAATAGCTTTAATCACTTTAACCTCACTCAATTTCTCATAAACGATGTTTTTAACAGAAAGAGAGGTCACAACGCAGCTATCAGCAGCAGAACCAGATTTGACACTTCTTGATAGTCTAGTGAAGCATTGAAGAAGATCCATCAGACATATTGTTCATTTATTCCATTAGAAAGTTTGATTAAGAATGTACCTGAGTAGAGATGCGATCCATCAGATATGTGATTTTACCAAACTCTCCAGAATCAGAGTCCCGTGCTGCTATGATCCCTAGAGAAGTGCCGGGCGGAGTGTCTTCCAGAACATTGATGTATCCAGATTCAAAGATGAAGTAAGGATTATTATCATTTTCATCCAATACCTAAAACAAACAGAAATACAGTATAAATAAATATGAATATGTACAGGGGCGCATGCACAGAGTTTTTAATCAGAGTAGGCATTAGGAAAAATTGTGAATTCATTGATATTAAAAAAACCTTTGCATTCACCTAAAGTCACAGTGTGGTGTGCAATTTCCTCAAGTGGAATTATTGTTCCCTGGTTCTTTGAGGAAAATGAAGTAACATTGACCAGTGAATTCAGACCGCTATGTAAACATGTTACAGGATTTTTTTCCCACGAATAGATGAGTTGGACTTAGGGGACACTTGGTTCCAACAAGACGGTGCAACGGCACACACTGCAAGAACATCGATGGCTGTTTTGAGGGAACACTTCCCAGAGCGCCTCATCTCAATTAGGGGCGATTTGGAGTGGCCGGCCCGCTCTCCCGATTTGTCCCCATGTGATTTTTTTCTATGGGGTTTTTTGAAATTCCGTGTTTATGTGAACCGTCCAAGGACCCTACAAGATTTGAAGACTAACAACATCCAGGAAGAAATTGTCAGGATAACGCCTGATATGCTGACAAGAGTCATGACAAAGGCCAGAAATCGGTTTACTCAGTGTATGGAGAATGGGGGACGTCACCTACCTGATTTGATCTTCAAAAACTAAGTAAAACAAACTTTAGGTATGTGCCTACATTATAAAAAACAAATAAAAAATTTCTGATTCATACAATGGGTTTTATTAAGTTCTGAAAAAGGGAAGTTATGCTGCCGCACCCTGTATTACAAGCTAATTACTGGATATATCAATTTTCCATATTTTTTTCAACCACACAATTTCATGAAAGAAAGTCAACAGTAATTAATAAAGGTACCAACAGAAGGCACTGATCACTACATTTGTAATTTGTACAGAAAGGCACTATCTTTTTCGACACTAACACAAACGAGTGCGAATATTATATAATATAACAATACATTCCCTTGAATTGCGCACACATGTACATTTTTTGTGTAGAATACAGTCAACATTTGAATATGACACATGCGTCATTTTTCATATTTAATTCCTGCTTTTGACATGTGTGTGGCGCTACGATTGGTAGTAGGAAGTTTGTGCGTATTTTTGAAAGAATAGATCGATTTCTTGCAATAATTTTATAAATTTTAATATTATTTATATTTTTATATGAGTAACGTGGGGTAGGCAGTGCTTATTTGCCTACATGGAATGCACTCCTCTGAATGTGTATACATTATGTCTGCCCAATTATGTTGTAATAAAATAAAGATGGCATTGAAATAAAAATGATTTTGGAACAAAATTGTGATGATGCAAGACTATAAAGTTGGTGTTCAAATACGTATGTAATCACCTGAATGAATAAATCTACGAGGGAAGATCTCGCTGGTACTCCAGAATCCGTTGCCCGGACTGTCAGGTTTATCCAAGGATATGTTTCATGGTCTATTTTGTTAGCAACCAACACTTCTCCACTATCGGCTTCCAGGTGTACCAACTTCATCATCTCAGCTGGACCTAAAAGGGAAATGAACAAACAACAACAAATTATATTAAACGTAAACCACTAATAACTCAGAATCTCTCTCTCTTTTTCTTAAACGACACGTGTAAAAAGAAAGAGAGGTTACAACAGAGCTCCTAGCAGCAAGACCATAAAGCAAAAATCGTTAATTCTAACTGAACCAATGAATATCATTTGATCACATTTGCATAAATGTTACATTGATATAATATTTACCTTCTAAAGAGTATGTGATTGATCTATTCTTATCAACATCATCAGCAATGATGTTAGCGATGGTTGCACCGTTCTTTGTGTTTTCCGTTATAGATTTCTTATAGAACGGCCTCCTGAATTTAGGATTGTTGTCATTTTCATCTTCGATTATAATAATCAGAGTAGCTGTACAGAGAAACAATGAAATTAAATAAGTAATTACTAAGAGCATAGGCTCAAAGAAAGAACAAACATGTGAAATAACAGTATTAAAGATATCATTTTTCAGAGCAACCAAAATGTTTATCGTGCTACGTCGTCAAATGTACATTTTGTAACTGAAAAGTTACATAAATATGTATTGTAATATTATCTATTAATTAATATAGAAAATCAAACAAAATAGTGTACCTGAAGCAGTTTGTTTTGGTCCACCCGTTACAGCTGCAATATCTTCGACGATCAACCCCAACCGGATAACTTCAACTTTTTCCCGGTCGAGCAATCGAATGACCCTGAGCATTCCGTCCAGAGGGTTTAAGTCCCAGGGGGCCATGTAGTCGTATTCGGTTGTCTTCACAACCGTTCCCTCCTCGTTCTTGGCCACACTGTTCTCCGGGTCCAGATGGTATCGGAGCACCGGCATATCATCGGGATCATTACCAACAGCTCGGAAGACAAACGTTCCCACCTGGTAAAAAGGGAACGCATCACTATTTATGCTAGCAAAAAACGCTGTGATGAATAAGAATTTTTGAAATGAAAATGGAGAATCGAATGTAGATTATGTAGTTAGTTTCTGTCACTTATAAAATTGGGATAATAATTTATTGCCTATTGACTTTTTAATTTAACTTACTTGTGTATTTTCCTTGACAGTTATACTTCCAGGATCCACAAATATCGGTGGCTTATTGTTGACATCAACAATTGAAATATTAACAAGTACGGCTGCGTTCAGTTGTTGGTCTCCGATACCCCCATCAAATGCAATCTAAAAAAACATTAAATATTTAATTACAATAAGGGAAAATTCAACAATTATTGACTCAGTAGGAACTTCGATTAGTGTCAAATTTATCAAACTGTTTCATAGAGTGATTAGATTCATCTAGAGCAAACGGCAACAGCATTGCCATTTAAAAAAAAAAAAACATTAGCATGTTTTAAAAAATGGATATTGGCTGCATTGTTACTGTCTGTTATAATTCAAAATATAACAAACCGTCTTAGCAATAGGCATATTTCCGTGTGTACTGATCGTTATCTTAGATCTCAAATACTTTCTCACTCCCGCATCGCTCCGTCTCTTACTAATTAGGGTGAGGGATGTTATTGGCTAGATTTTCACCCCTGGACACATCTGGAAGAATCCGAGGTCTGAAAACAGACAGCTAGCCATGGGAAAGCATCATGTGCCCGCAGACCGAACCAATCTGCTGACCTATATTGACACACTTTTCTCTTCATCCTCTCGTTTGGCGGTCTGAAGTTAACGGGGATTGAGGTTGTCAGCAGGCAGTGGTCGGACGATCCTAGAGGCGCTGTGACCTAAATCTTGTAACCGTGTGGCGCAAAGGTTAAAAATAACAGATTGGATCGGTGAGTCTGGACATCAGGAACCCCTGTAGGCTCCTGAACCAGTTGCTCCAATCCGTGGCAAAGGGCAAAGGATTCCACCTGTCGGCCAGCCGAGTCTGTTGATCCCGAAAACTTCAACCACTGTTGGTTGTTAACATTGAAGTCCCCCAGAACACCAAATTCAGCCGAAGGGTGGCAGGGCAAGAGATCATCAATAGTTTTGCTTAAATGTTTGAATAGCTCGGGTGTGTCTGATTCGTTTAGGTTTGGTGAGTGGTATAGACACACATAAAATCTTGCCGTACTAGCAAGATTGACACGCACCCACATTATATTGAATCTGGAGGTTTCCAAATTCAATAGTCCCACACAGTTGACGTCAGCTCGGCTATAGAGGTAGACATTTCCTTTGGATCTGAACTTGCCTACGAGGGTGAAGACCGGGCAGTCCAGATAGGAGGCGTCTAGAGGCTCAACTATCTGGGTTTCGGAAAGGAAAAGAAGGTTGGGGCGTTGTGATAAAAGGTGGTGATGGTATGAGTTAAATTTTTATGCAGACCGCGAATGTTGGCGAAATTTACCAGCAGTTTTGGCCCGCATCGAGGCCCCTTCTATACGCCATTGTAATGATATTATTAATTAATTTATTATTTGTTATTTGTTATTTGTCGTAGTTGCATGACGTCATTGTGTTTTTTTTTTTTTTTTTTTATATATATAAATAGGTTATGATAGGAAAGTAAGATCTGGGAAGGAAAAGCTATGAGGAGTGGGTAGGAAGCTACGGATCAGTGTATCCAAGAGTGACAAACGTATGAATCCGACACACCCACTGCAGTGCAAGACGATGGTCTGGGAGAGTCCGGCTGGGGAGGGAGCCTAAGAGGTGGGAGTTTTACACTCTTTGATGGGGCAGCCCATCCTCAGCCGTGAGCCTGAAGGTCGGACCCCTTTACTAACGAGCGGCCCGGGTGGCCGTAGCCGGTTGTAAAGAGTCTCCCTCAACCAGCCCGCCACGCAGTAGGTGGACTGACGCACCCGCCACCAAGACCTGGACAAACCTCAACATATAAATCTGGCCACCACTGCTAAGTCACCAAACGTAGCGAACTACTTGGTGTGGCAGAGGTGTTGGCCATCCAATAAATGGTTCCCAGGGCGGCGGTACCCATATCCACCTACCAAAATGAAGATTGCCGCCAATGCAAGAATTTCATCAATAATATGAATGTATAAATAGTTGTGATAGAATTTTACTTGATTAAGGAAGATCTACTATAAATATCAAGTGTTCTGTTGAAATTTACCACAGTGAGTCCATATTTGTTGCTTTTGGGATCGGTTCTATCAGGATCCAACGTGGAGCCCGGAGCCACCGAGATGATTCCGCTCTCCGAACCAATGACAAACTTATCTCCCGCTCCCTTCTGTATCCTGTACACCACTTGATTGTTGGGGGCTGATCCATCACTGTCAAACGCTTTAACCTGATAAATTAAATTAAAAATAATTAATTAACATTTGAAGAGAATATTGAATTTACAGTAATAAATCATTTAGTTTACTTTAACTCGATGTACCTCTAAAATTGGTGTACCCCCTGGCATGTCTTCAGGTATGGACCTCTTGTAAATCATTTGCTGGAACATGGGAGAGTGATCATTCACATCCTGGACGTATATTGTGACTGGAACTTCGGCTGACAATGGTGGGACGCCGAAATCTCTCGCACGAACCTTAAAAAACCAAAAAGTTTATAGTTTAAGAAGGGTATAATTAAAGTGTTAAGTTCAACTTGATATTTTACACTTTATTGGTATTTAAATTATGCATAATATGTAGTGTTTTTTTATTTTTTTTTTTATGTTGTTGCGATACAGTGAAACTCTCAAGTATTCCAAAGAATTGGAAAAACAAGTTTTATTTTTGTATTGTACATAGTAATTAGTTAACGTATGTTTAAATTTCATAAGTAAAATGAATTAAAATATTTTATTGTTTTCGGCTACAATATCAATATTTTTGTATTTTTCAGCCCTAGCAAACTCAAATATCTCGACCCGCCACTGATAAACGAGTAAATGTTTATTTTTATTGAGATAAAGTCGGATAAAGATACAGCGGAAATGCCGATGTCGGCGGGTAGGTACATATCGGAAGCGAAAAAAACAATATTTGGTACCATAAAACTGGAAAAAATTACTCAAATGTGGGATGCGGACTTTTCTGTAAATGTCCATAATAATAACAAGTTATAAATTTTATGACCTGACAAAAGGGGACATTTTCAAATATATTTCGCCACTTGTTTTCATTTGTGATGGATTCACCCCCGAACTTTTAAAACTTCTTAGGCTGGAAGCAGTTTTAGCTGTAAAACTTCTTACGAGGGAAAAAATTGTGTTTTTGCAGTTTTTTATACGGAATTTCAAGGTATCAAAAAACAAAACTTGTTAAGTGTGAAAACTTCTTAAGTGGGAACTTCCTAAAAGAGTTTCACTGTAAATAAATATCTTACTGTCAGTTGTATAGGGCGAACATTGCTGTTGTCTCCGGGTAACTGTTCAAAATCCATTGGACCAACCGGTTTTAACACTCCAGAATAGACATCTATGGTGAAATTATCCTTGTATTCACCATTTACTATGTAGTAATCGACTTTACTATTTCTTGTACCTTTTGAAAAAAACAGATTTTACTGATAAAGCCAATATGTACATACACAATAAAAATTAACAAATATTATATTCATGATAAAAATTAATACTGTCATGTAATACAGTAACTTTTATTGTTGTAAGGCATCATTAGCTTTTAAATAACTTTGCGCAATCGATTGATATTTGCAATAAAAAATTTCATTGTTCGAAATCACAATTGAATATGTACTTACCATTTAAATCCGCATCCCTAGCTTCCAAAACAAGCGGACTCTCAAAATCCTTCTCTCCTTCTAGCAGTCTGGTCTCATACTTGTTAAGTAGGAAAACTGGAGGATTGTCATTAACATCCTCAATATTGACCACCAGTTGTACTGTGTTTCTGTTACCCTGTCCCAAGTCATCCCTCGCCTCAACAGTCAGATAGTGTCGGGACACCAGTTCTCTGTCAAAACTATTGCCACCGGGAAGTTTTACGGTTATGATTCCTGACACCGAGTTAAGATTTAATCTGTAAAGGATTTGTGTGGAATTATTTACTGCATGAGGGAAAACAAGTGAAAAGAGTTCCCTTCTCGAAGTTAACTTTTAATACATAATCAGAATCTTCAAACATGAAACTAAGTACATTCTAAACATCTCTAGACTCCCAATAAAAGCATACCGCAGATAGCTCTGTTGTAACCTCTTCCTCATTCTAACAAATTAGTCATGCAACGGAAAGAGAGATTACATTGGAGCTCGCAGTATGTCACAAAAAGTCATGCTAAGATCATGAGTGACAGAAAAACTTAACGAGTGGATTAGACCCAAAATAAAGGAAGCCAACATTGCTATCTAGTAAAACGAGACTATGCCGGGTTTGTAGCATGTCTAAAGTTCGATTCACATCTACCAGCACCATGCAGTGCGGACATGTAAAGTGGCAGGCATGGCAAAATTAGTTGCTTACATTCTCTATGAAGATATTCACGGACGGTGTAATGTAAATACTCCCTTATGTGCCATGGCTGCCAATGTATGTGTCTGCACAGTACTGTGACGGTAGATGTGAATAGACCTTAAAGGATGAGAAGTAGCAACCATCCAATAGCATCCTTGGTAGAAATATACAATATACAAGAATCAAGCATAGCAAAACTGGAGACGTTTGAGGGAGGCTTATGTTCAAAGCTGAACGATAGAAGATTGATGAAGAACTTACAGATGCGCAATGCCTCCTCCTAGGTTCGTGTAACGGATGCCCCTGGTGCCGTAATTCCCAGAGTCTTCGTCCATCGCCTGCACCCAGGCAACAGTGGTACCAACACCACAATTCTCGGGAATGGAAACATCGTACATCGGTTCGGTGAACTCGGGGAAATTGTCGTTCCCGTCCCTTATGTGAACCGTGATGGGAACAACACTGAAATAAATAATATTATGTTAGAATAATGTTGCAACAAAAGGGAATAGAAAATTTATTTGAACATGTATGTACAGATTCAGTATTGACATAAAAACATAATGAAGATTTCATTATCAATAAATTTTTTTGGTTCTGTTGTAAAACTTTAATTTGACTACTACAGCAGTATTACTTTATTAAAATCTACCTCTTTTTGGGTTGTAATAAAACAGTTTCCTTGGCAATCAGCGAGAAGTTCATGACGGTAACTTGTTCATAGTCCAAGTATGAGGGGTTGGCGACCCTTATAAGGAATGAGGCCTCATTTACACCGCGGGCGGGGGTCACCTCGAACACACCATTATCACCCTCCAAATACAGCTCAAAGGTTCCATTTTTACCCTGGAAATACATAGAAATCAAAATCATTTATGTATTATTGTGCTTTACTTTGAGATAATAAAAAGATGTATTTTAATTATTTTTAATTTCAACACTATAAAAGTGAACACAATGGCAAGATTTTAAATATTGGAACAGTATTTATTATCAAAATCAATGGTTTGCAAAACAAAGAGGGATTTAAATAAAATAAATAATAAAAAAATGTCATACCTGATCATAATCAAACACTTCTGGTATAGCATCTTGTAAAAAGGTGAGTGGAGTATTCTGTTGGGCATTCTCCACGACTTCACAGATATATCTCTTACTGCGAAAATGAGGGGTCTCATCATTAACATCAGTCAGAATTATTGTTACTTCAGTAGACGCTGTAGGGTGAGGGTCCACCTCACGAGACTCTTCGGTAGCCTAAAAAAAAAAGTTGAGTTTATTCCAAATGGCAACACCTTGTTTTTAAAATTTGAAATTGATGTTCTTGACTCTGCTAAGTAGGTACCTACTTATATAAAATATCAGCTTTTTCAAAGTTAAATTTCGTCACTGTTCTGACTCCACCCCGATGATAGAAACTATTAGCAATTCTTGTTTATTTAATTAATTATACAAAGCATGAAATAAATAATACAAAAAACAGAAATTAAATAATTTATAAGGAAAATAGACGGTTTTTTTCACCACCCGAGAAAACACATTTTTGTAAATACGAGATTGAGGCAGAACAGTGATGATTTATTATAAGTAGAGGTACCCACCTAACAGAGTTCGAATCGAATTCAATTTTTTGTAATTAATAAATGTTATTAAAATTTCATTATTACTAACAACAGTTTAAATAATTACAGCTACATCAAGGCCCCCTGGAGATTCAACAATTCTCCCCGGGTCTTTGAAGTTGTCTAAGATTTTATTTAATTTTGTCAATGCAAAGTTACTGATAAAGTTCATCAATTAAATGATTGACAAACTCACATTCACATTAGAAAAATTAGATAATCATTGGACCAAGTGATCCAGTGATTCAAAAGGAGGAAAAATAAATGCCTGATGAATGTATATTGCTGCTAAGAATCATAGATTGAAAGGCAACAACAAAGAGCCAAGGTATGGGCATATTTTCAGAATATATTGTCATCTCCAAGTCTTCACATTATAGGTTTTGGTAATTATTAGTTTTCAAAATAAAAGTAATTGTACTAACAAGTATCTCCAAAATGTAGGCCCCGTTATTATTGTCGGGGTCTTCTCTGTCCAATGAATTAATTGTGAAAATGACACCGGAGGTTCCATCGATATCGAATTGATCTTCTCCACCGGAAATAATACTGTAAGATATTCGATTGTTGACGCCGCGATCGCCATCCACTGCGTGCACTAAAAATATACCTCACACAATTAGACATCATTTTCAAAGTCCCGTATAATTGGTAAATAAATCGGTGATTCAAACTGATTTTCATGTTTTGAGACGAACTGTCAAATTGTCAAATCAAAATGTTTTGACTTTAGTGCGCATGCGCATTTTACGCACAACGAGAGTCAAGTGTATTATATTCCTCAGTCCTCACTAAAAAAACGAAGATTTGTTTATCCATTTCTACAGAAATACGGAGGATAATATGAAACAAAGGATTATTTATTTAATTATATATATATATGTAATCCTTAAAGTTGAAGAATTGATTAAGCCTACTGGGCTAATTTTAGTCATTTGCTTGAGTTTTGGAGGGAATTTCGAATGTCGCCTATTGTTAGCTAAAAAATAATATATTAGTAATAATTAATAATAATATACTAAGCAGTGGCGTGCGTTACCCTATGACCAAGGGTAGACTGTGTGTAATTTTTCATGTTCGGGTATGAATTATGCATTGAATATTACAAAATGACCATTTTACCAGGATCTTCCACTGATTATTGTGACCTCAGATCATGGAATATAAATATAATCTGAGGCTGTGGTCAACTGAATAAATGGTCGTACAAGTTCCTTACCAAATTCATGGAAAAATACGTTTTGACCGGATATTCTTCGTATTTTTAATTACCTTTTATTTTCTTTTTATGGTTCATTTTTCTTTAGTGTAGACACAGCTTTTCAGCCTTTATGAACTGCAAGCCACCGACTGATAGGTACCTACTTACCTACCTATTTTATGCGCAAACAATCCAACAAATTTACTGGTCTATGCAAAATATTTTTTTTTTACCTAACAGAGATGTGTTTTTTTTACTCGTTTATTTCCAGTATTCAATTTATAATTTATTTATTTTTAAATACCTTGCAGAACTGATGTCCCAACTGGTGAATCCTCGCTTATTCTCGTCACTGGGGTGACTCCGACAAACTCAGGTGGTTGGTCTTCTACATCTTGTACCTTAACTAATATCGCTGCTGTACCCGTATTGACACGGCCCTGATTGGCCCTATCTGTTGCTAAAATTCTTAACTGGTATAAAGACTTCTTCTCATAATCTAAAGCGCCTACAAGACGAATAATTCCCTTGCCATTTTGAGTTTGAACGGAAAATAAATCGGAATCTCCGTCAAGCTCTTGAAGATTGTAGACAACCTGTAAAAATATTTGAAAAACGAATTAAACAGTTGATTTTCGACCAATAAATCTGTAATAAATAAAATGTATCTAAATGATCTCAGGTTACACAAGGGGGACGTGGTGTATTTGGGGAAATGGTCATCCGGCAAAACAGGTGGTAGATTCGGTTTACTTTTCTGTATATATGTTTTTCTATATTGTGGCCATTGTGGGTAGGGTTTTATTTATTCTAGATAAAACAAAATAATGTTTAATTGTGTATGTATGTGCGTACTCATTTACATTGCGAAATTTTCTTAAACATTATCAGAGAGTTGGTATACCTCCATTTACGACTACATAATCACTCAACGGAATCTAAGCAGAATCTAATTTGATTCCGTTGATTTTGCGTTGAAAAGAACAATACCCGAAGAATAATACATTTTAAAATAGTCAAGAACTTTCGGAGAGGAAATTAAGTAAGATAGTTTGGAATTATTAGCATATGATTACAAATACACAGTAAGGACTGATTGCAGAGACCTATATTTTTTAAATATTTGAATGATTCATGATTTTATTTCATTTTAAAAGAAGGTCACGGGTTCAATACCCGGCGTGATATATTTCTTGTTTTGGGTTTTTCACACATAAGTTGGTTAACCCATTGAAAAATCCCTGTTTTTTTTTTTTTTAAATCGAATGATGGGCTATCGGAGCTAATTCCAACTATGTGGGTAGAGAAGTGCCTGCCTAGATTTATTTTTATTTTTGGGTCGGTTCCTACCTGTCCATAAGCTCCTTCGTCTAAATCTGTGGCCTCCACAGAAGTGAGTATGCCAGGGGAGGCATCTTCCTTGACAGTAATGGCAGAGGGGTATGGCTTGAATACAGGTTCGTTGTCGTTAACGTCCTCCACGAGGAGCAGAAAACTCTGCGTGATGAAGTTGCCATCTCCAAGATGGCCGTCTGTGAGAGTGAGCACCAGGGCGTACTCGTCCCTTGTCTGGAAAAAAACCGTTTGAAAAGTTTCAAGGGATTATTTTTATTATAATATCTCATCGAGAAAACACCTTATACATATTTACTGTTAAAATAAATCCCACTTTTCAGCTCTGAATATGGGCAGCATGGGCTCAAATAAGATTTATTTTAAGATCACAAGAAACTTATAATATATCTCGACCGGTCAGTGGCTGAGTTTGCATCGCGTCTGGATCTCATCCAGGCGTCGTGAGTTCGATTCCTCGGCTGGCTATGTCCTCCATCACGACACAAGCGACATCTTCAGCTTACTGTGATGGTAGTAGAAGATTTTCAAATATTGTCAGGTTATTCCTAACCCGGGAATGTTTGTCTTTCTTTAAAAAGAGAACAATGTCGGAAGAGTTAGCAGCGATGTTCTTTTTTTAAAACAGTTACTCTTTCATCGATTAGGTAGGTACCTAACCAGTTATCAATTGGTGGAGTTCACAAAAACAAAGATAGGTAGGGAAAGCCGATAAAACTTTAAGCAACATTAAAGATGAAATATTTAAAATAAATATCGCCTATTAACGACGAGCTTATTTGGGTTGTTTGGAAATCTGAGTGATTTAGATTAGTTTAGAGTATATTTTTTTATAAATAATGTTTTTTAAACTTTATAAAAAAAAACATATCTTAAAACACGTAGGTACCTACCTAAGTAAAGGAAAGAGCATGGATCTACCAGTTACCAGATAATCCTCACTAACTATTATGACGAATAAATTACCGACTGTGTTACGAAACTTCATAATGGGATAACAAAGAATAAACGGCAAAATTCTTGACCATTTAAAAGTCATTTGTCATGCAATGAAAATCGACGAAACGGACTTTTCCCAGATACTTTTGCCATTTGAGCAGATAGGTAGTAGGTAGGTACCTACCTACCTTTGCTAATCCATTATTTATTCGGGTAACACTTTCCTTGAAGAGAAAAAAATCCTATAAATTTTAGAACGTGTCAATAAATAATGCTTTAAAAAAGAAATAATATTCCTTTAACAACTAGGGCATTTTAAAGGTTTAGCTAAGGCTGTCATCGTCAAGAAAAGGTTTTGAGTTGGTCGAGAAAATATAATATTACTGCATAATATTACTATAAGGTGAGGCACACAAATATTGTGTATAGCTACTAGGTAGGTACCTTCATATATATAAACAAAGATTAATACAACACATTTTCCTCGGGTCGTCTCATATTTAAGTCATTTTGGGTTCCTATCTGCTTTTCCGTTACCCGAGATTTGGGATAGATAAACACTTTTAAAATTATCATAAATATGAATAAAATTGTTAATATTCTACCACAAGTTGATACAATTACCATAACAATGGTAAACAATCCGATCTCTTTCTCGATTTTGCATAATTTGCGATTCGGACCAACTTAGTATTTTGGACATTCATCACTTTAGGGGGGTAGTACAACTGCTCTAAATTTGTCAATATTGACACGACTAGGGTTTTTTTAAATCGACATTATCGGTAGCATACGCGTAGCATATCGGTATTATCGATAATTAGTCGACTTTTGGTAGAACACGCAGCATACCAATATTATCGGTAATTAGTCGACATTCGGTAGCACGCGTAGCATATCGATACTATACGAAATTAGTCGACTTTCAGTAGCATGCGTAGTTTATCGGTAATAAATTTGACATATATATATTTATTAAAAACTGTTGGGCATTATGGACTTACCTCCCTGTCGAGTTCTTTTGCCAGGAAGACATTGGCTTCGTTGGATGAAATGGACTCTATCTTAAGGATATCACTCCTGTGCTGGTCTCGGATCCCAAACTGAAGGTCGTCCCCGTCAGGGTCCACTCCTCGGAGACGATAAATTAGACTTCCTGAAAAAATAAAACACCAGCATG
Source organism: Halesus radiatus (assembly GCA_022606495.2). Classification (NCBI taxonomy): domain Eukaryota; kingdom Metazoa; phylum Arthropoda; class Insecta; order Trichoptera; family Limnephilidae; genus Halesus; species Halesus radiatus. The sequence continues at coordinate 90,531 of JAHDVE020008949.1, read as the reverse complement.
AAAAACTGCGAAAACGGTAACCAAATGAATTTTTCATAAAATTATTCGCAAGGTACAATGACGCTTCTACTACATTAAACAATCCAGAATCTTCGTATGTAAGTATTTTACCTACAGTATTTTGGTTACAGAATAAGATAGAATGAATCCACTAAATAGTGCCAAAAATATGATTGCATTTGAAAGAAAAATCCGATAAGTTGTTCCTCATTTTCCAGGAATGAATTTTTTAGAGATTTGTTAGTAAGATTTCAATTGCATCTCTAACAATAGGCGTAAATGAAATCAAACAATATTTTCAGAAACAAAACAAAAAACTTTCTATTTAAAATAAAATATGAATATTGTCTCTTCAACCCTCTTTTGAAAAGTCAGTGAGATTTAAAATAATTACTGGTCAGAATTGATAATAAACATTTTTCAATAAATTGCTTATAATTATGTTAGAGTTATTGGACATAACTTGTTTCCGACACATATTAATTAATGTACTTATTAACTCACACAACATCAATCACCACAGAAAATAGAAAGTCATGACGCAAATTGTTTTCTCAGAGGAAGGATATTGTAAACTGGTTTATGGTTCACCTTAGGAGCACAAGAGCACATTGTGGAAATGCTCTAACCATGTAATGAGATGTTCAGTTCTTTAAATTCTTTCCGCGCACCATACATAACAATATTTCTCCACATACAGGAAACACTCTCCAGTATACAGTTAGATTTATAAGATGCCCCTTAGAAGAGATGCTGGATTGGCGTGTAATTCCATATAAGTGCATCTTGCAATCTGTGCCGTTTTATTACGCAGGTATTAATTATCTTCAATATCTTTTCAGTGTATTACATAAAGCTTCTACGCGTGCAGTGTTAGAACATTGAGAACTAAACATTAACGGAGCCATTAAAAATACGAGAGAAGTAATGTTTTCTTGAAGGACTTTTTTTGGCTATTTATATTTATAAAATTATTATTTTTAATGCATTCCTTTACGTTTATTCAAATGCATATTTTTTACAATAAAGTCTTGTTAAACTGATTGATACCAGTTTGTCGACGGGTTCTTAAAACAGTCCACATTTTAAATTTAAATCACATTATTTGAAGAAAAAAAAATTATATATATATTTTTTTTAATATTTAAAAGAGGGTACAAAAGTACAAGTAAAATCGAAACAATAAAGGGTACAAAAAATACATTGAACATTAGATGAAGAAGAAAAAATGAAAAGAAAAAAAATTGTACAAAAAATTTCTTTTAAATAATCTTCTGAAAATTAGTTCACAATTTTTTATTGATTTTGGTAATTTTTGGGATATAATATTCTAAGGTTTTTTGACCATATTTATTTAGGTATCTGGGAATTAGAAGTCCATAGTTTGCAGTTAGTCTTGTATTATGAGCATGTACCACTATTTTACTATATCCAGATTGACTCACAATTTTAAACCACAATATAGGACGAAGAGGCAACACATTCACAGAATTATATTACGATGATTTAGGTACATGTCTTTCTTCATATTCAGCTTTGCTAAGAGCAAATACTCTTAAATGACAATACCTCCAGCTTTTGACATTTGATGGCAACATGCTACACTAGCGCCCTCTAGAGGCCCGAGTTGTATGAATGGGATTTTTCATACATTTAAATAGATTTTCTATGATATATATTCATAATAAATTACAAAAAATCGAAAATTCAAAAAATAAATATTATCTGATGTAAATATCATAGATGTCAAAACACTGACAACATGCTACACTGCCGCCTTTAGCGGCCCGGGCTATAGGCTTCCAGATTGTATTGCTGCTGTAATAAATATTTCATTTTCTTTGTAAGTAATTAGGATAATGCGCGACCAGCGAGGCTATAAAAATGTTAATACAATCCTAATAGCCTCTTTAAAAATATATATACATGAGCAAAAGAGGATTAAAATCATAAATGTGTAGGTCATCATATATATATATATATATATTTTTTTTTTTTTTTTTTATTTTCGATAGGTGTACAGAATTGAGCGGTTAACTCCATGGGCCCTTTGTTTTTTGGCTACACACTTCTTGCTTCATCCAAATTCAAACATCGTTTTTTTGTTGTTTAAGTTAGGAGAGGGGTAGGGGTAGTAGTAGGGGTAGGGTGGGGGTAGTGGTAAGGGTAGGGGTAGGGGTATGGGTATGGGTAGGGGTAGGGGTAAGGGTAGGGTAGGGTAGGGGTAGGGTAGGGGTTACATCGTATTATTTAAAAAAAAATTACTCATTGACATTCACTCTTTGCTTCATAAAAAAATCAAATACATTTATTTTTTATTAAAACATCAATTAGAGTTGCCTGCAACAGGCAAAAGTTAGCTTATTAAGAATAGATTTCACAGAAAAATCTATTACAATCTATGGAAAACCCCAATTCATGCTGCATGCTGCACTCATAGCATGCTGCCATCTCAATGTATGGTAGATGTCTAGAGCTACGCGTATTATATTTCTACGGTATTTGATAAGAGCAATTTGACTATGGAATATTGCAATTTGACTATTTAATGTTGCAATTTGACTATGTATTAACTAACGCAATAGAAAAGTTTATAAGTAATATATTAGGTATTTGACATAGGTACCCACGTAAAATTCATTAAAAAAATAGATAGAATGATACGAGGGGTGTCTGACAGAAAATTAGCCATGGCTAGTAAACGTTCAACCGATTTCCACTTTTTTGTTTGTTTTGGTTTTTCAGTAATATTTTTTTAACGTCAATGCCTTTCTCACTTTGCCTACACAACATCTTTCAAACGTTAAAAAGAAAACTTAAGTTTTGCTGTAGAAATGGACCTCGACGGCGGCCTTCGTCTCTTTTTCGTCAGTAAATCTTCCGCCTGGTATTTTTTTTTCAAATGTGAGCATGTATACAAATCACGGGCTAAATCTGTGAACCGGGGTGAATTTTTTATTTCATCACTGTCTCCCTCAAATTACACTTCGCAACTTGTGACATGCGCACGGGTGCATTGTTCTGAAGCAACATCACACCGCGTCTCAACTCCCCCCTTGTCTTCTGCTTAGTGTTTTCCCGTAGCAAAGCAATTCGCGTAGTAGATCCCAATTATCATAGTCCTTTTTGGTAGGTATCTTCAGAACTCTCTCACTGTCCCAAAAGATTGAGGCCATGAGTTTGGTGGTAGCGTGTTGATCTTTGAAATTGAATACCCATTTCTCCATTTCCTACCTACTGCATAGATTCTTATAGACCCGAGATTTTGTTGGTGGATCAACGTCTCATCATAGGTTAAAATTCACCCCAGATCTTGTCTCCACTCAATACACACTGATCGACGATTGCACAAGAAATTTCCACTCGCGGCTTTTTTGTATTTTTTTATATGAATACCGCACAAGAGTCCCAACTACTCCCAACCATCTGGAGCTAGTGAGACTATGGCATTCCCAATTGTTCAATGTTGTGAGGCTGAAGGTATTGGGGAAGGGAAGGAGAAGGGGAAGAGGAAGGTGGGGAATACCTGACTATTCAGATCTGGTCACCAAACACGGCTAAAAGTCATTTCAAGCAACGTTTCAATTCTGAATAGTGGTCTTTCACCAGGGCGATACTGAGAGTATCTTCCACTCTGGAACGTGCGCAAATATACTATATATTATTTTTAAATGAATTAATTGTGAAACAACACAAATTAATTAAATAAAATTTACTTGCGCACGCCGGGATTTGAACCCACGACCTTCGGATTCGTAGTCGAGAGCCTTACCCCTCGACCATCGGGAGGCTGAAGGAACTAAATCGCACACCAGATACTAAGTTTGGTGAGCGAGCTTTCAGCGTGTCAGGCCCTAAAGCCTGGAATAAACTGCCATACGATCTAAGATTGATTAAAGACTCAACAGAATTCAGATCAAAACTCAATACTCATCTCTTCGGACTGTCATATCCATGAATGGTTCAGTTACCCAATAAACAAATAATTTTATTATTCGTAAATGTAACTAATTATTGTAAAAAAAAAAAACTCAAATAAAATCATGTTTCAAATAAGCACCTACTCTTCTTTTGACAATAACCTTCTAATGTATATAATATCAATGACAAATAGGATTTAAACAGTATCTTCAATGTCATGCAATGTGTAGTGTTTTCTAATATATGTGTCCTGTGCGTGCAAAGTCATACCATCTCAGCCCAAAACATTCTAATTTAATTAAGTTTTAATCTGGAGTGCCCTACCAGGTAAGTATGTTTTACATAATAAGATGAACCCTACCAAGTAGTATTTGTACAGCGCTTTTGAGATGATTTTTCACAAAAACGGCGCTATATAAATCGTCCAAGTATTATTATTATTATTATGGAGGCTGTCGACCAAGTGGCGTTAACATTCTAGGCACCCAACGCGCGTGCACCTTGTTCATGTTTAAATGGTTTTGGATAATCTCTCTAACTATTTCTGTTCTAATGTTCACTTTATTGGCTATTCGCTGAATTTACTCTTGGGTCTGCGAGCATGATTTCCTTCACTTTTCTATGTCTTCCTCAGTCACTACCGATATTTTGGGACCGGGGTGGTTATTATCTTCAATGGACTCTCTTCCTTGTTTATACACTCGAGTCCATCTTTTATTTGTGGCATAAGATGGAGAAGACTTACCATAGACACTATTCAATCTTCCATAAGTGTCCTTCGCTCACCCATTTCTTCACAAGATATTTTACAAGTTAGCAGTAGTGAAATTTAGGGAATTTAGATAAGCGCGCGCCTCGGTCAATTGTGAATTTTTTTGACCGGTTTGAATAATTTGTATCGGCAAAGTGAGAAAGGAATTATCGTTCGAAAATATTACATAAAAAATAAAACGTATTTGGAAATCGGTAGATGTTTACTACCCTAGGAATATTTTCCCGGTACGTTTTAGTTCTTTCGGAAGAATTTAAAACATATTAACGAAGTGGGTACTTACTGAAAACATTGCATTTGTTGTATATATAAAACAGTATAATTATAGTATTTTCTCTGTGGTGTCATTATCAATAAAATTAATAAGGAATATTTTATGTACCCCACTGTTTAGTATAGAAATATCAACACGTTTCGGAAGCGCAGCTTCCTTCATGAGGGAAGCAGTATTATAGCAGTATTATTAAATAATATAAAGTGTACTACATATATGTTATTATGTTCACAAAATAGATTATTTTATTTGATTTAACCACGAAACGTAATGGTCTACTTCCTCCAACACGGCCCGAGCTAGCGTAACAAGTAGGGAAAAATAAAAATATAAAATACATAGATACATAAATAAAAAAAATTAAAAAAATTGGTAGTGTACACAAAATATTTCTTATTAATTACAGTATTATTTATGAGTGGTACGACTTGAGATTTAAATATAATTTCTTGACATTCTACGGTAAATTCAACACGTTATTATTTGCGCCCAGCTCCGCCCATGTAAGTAAGCTATTACTTGTTCTGGTTAGTTTTACTTAATTTTCGCATTAAAAATACATTTATGGAAGAAAGATAGCAATCGCTATATTTTCTTAATTACTGAATAACTGTAGGTATAATAGATAACACAAAGACGCAAACAGTAATTTAACAATATTCAGGTTCGTATGTGTTTAATTTAGATGCCCAGCATACCTACTCTAAACATCTTCTTTTATTTAACATTTTAATTTAAGAGGAACGGCATACAGCACTTATTTTTGGATTTGAGGCCAAAATACTCTCCTAAACCTAATGACATGTTTTTTTCATCAAAAAGTATAGTAAATATTTAGTAAGGATTAGAAGTAATTTATTTATTTTTGTTTTACATTATGAAATATAGGCCATTAAACGAATTGATTTTTCGCGATTTTAGAGGCACCTTTAACAATTATTTGGGGGCTAATAAAAAAAAGAAGTTTTACCCCGTTTGCTTTGAAAATATAATGAAATATAAAGTAACAAAAAATAAACTGACCCGAAAAAAGGCTTTCTTTAAAAATGTTTTGATTTTATATTTTTATTTATGTAATCATAAGTACGTATAAATATTTACATAGTAAATATGATAATTTAAAAAAGAAAATAAGTAAACCCGTAAACAGTTTTCTAATTTGATTATTTGAAGTAAACCCGTAAATAATTTTCTAATCTAGAACTGAGTAGCTAGGTTCTTCCCAACTTTCCTCCGCTCATATTCGCCCCCCCCACTCTTTTCATTCTCATGACATACCACGATTGGGGTTGCACTGTCATACATAGTCCCACTGGCTCCGAAAAGTTGGAACTATTTTGTAATGTGCAGTACCTATTCACATTAAACTGAAAAAAAGTCTTACTAAACCACGGACGGCTAACTTTAATATCGATCGTCTCGCCAATGAAGAGAGAAAGGTAAAAATAAAACCATGCAATATTCACCAAGCCTAAAACAAACATAGGTACAGGCAAATCATTTTAAAGAGATTCTTGCTAGTGGCGTAGTGTACATACTGTATTGTAGTACTACTGCGAGGTAAGAGGGGACTACGGGCGGATGTTCCAAACTAGTTCGAACCAGTTTGAACAACTATCGGTGTACACAAATATACTCAAACGTGTGCTCTTTTGAAAAAGATTTGCCTGAACCTTTGTTAAGTGTGGGAATTCATGTGGGTAATTAAATAATACTTATGTGAGAAAATTATTATTATTAAATAATGGTTATAAAATGTTACTAACAGATGTCCTCTACTCCGCATTCCACGCATTTCCCAAGACGTGAAATATAATAGCTAAAGTTCTTTTCACATCTATCAGCACCGCACAGTAGAGAACAGTACTGAACAGACACGACAACATTAGTTGCATGCATTATCTATGAACACATTCATACTGTGGCGTACATAGGCGTAATGTATCCGCGCATGGACGGGCCAGCACTGGCCGAGATTTTCAGCTAAAATATTTTGACTTGCTGGTGGCCGCCGGTGACGCTGCGCCTGCGCAGTTAGTATGAACCTATACCTACCGTTAGTACCGCCATCTTCGTCAGTTGGCGTCTAAATATTGCTAAAACCAAGATGGATAGCGATAAATTGATTGAATTGATCGGGTATTGGCTTAGGTTATAAAATAATAATAAATATGGGAATAGGATTATAATCCTATTCTTTTTATAAAATCCTCAAACATTTTGTGGCGGACGCTAATGCTCAGCTGACAGTTCAGTTGACAGCCGTACTCTTGTCTGTGCTGTGTCTGCGCTGTACTGCACGGTGTAATGTGAATACTCGCGTCTGTGCTGTGCCTGTACTGTTCTGTCCTGCTCTGCCCGGTGCTGGTAGACGTGAATAGACCTTAATTGGTTCAAGATATTTCAACCTAATATAAAATTTATATTTATTGTTTTACTGTGGCAGTTACTAAATACAACATATTTTCTGAACACTGGTATCAAATACTCTAAAATGACAATTAATAGGTCCTGACATTTAATGGCAACATGCTACACTAGCGCCCTCTAGCGGCCCGAATCGTACGAATGAGTTTTTTCATACAATTTAATAGATTTTCTTTGACATATATTCTTAATAAATTTAAAAAAATCAATTTTAGTTGACCTACATATGATATATACTTATTTTAAAAAGAGGCTATTAGGATTGACTGTATTAATATTTAAAGCCTCGCTGCTCTCGCACTGTTTAAATTGTTTAGAAAGAGAATAAAGTATTTATTAAAACAGCAATGCAGTCTGGAAGCGCTAAACCCCGGGCCGCTAGAGGCGTTAGTATAGCATGTTGTCAGTATTTTTACGTAAATGATATTTGATTACACGCCTAGCTTTGTCAAAATACTGCCAAAATACCCGCGGTTCTGATCGCCGTTTACAGATCCGGACTCTTCACATTCGCTTTCTAGCCGCCGCCCCATTTAACACCTCTCCTTCAGTGCCGTAGCGCCGCATCCTTCTAATTTAAAAAAAAATATTACGATAGAAAAGTGCATTGTATTTGTCATTTTTAATACCTTCCTTCACCAGGTAATCAAATCAGCCATACATTTACACTAATTTCTACATTGGTGATGGTTAATATGTCTACACTCGGGTAATTTAATTATAGACGATTCCTTTATAAGACGTTTATTTTCAGACTTCAGACAAGTTTAAGTTACACGATAGACAGCCCAGCCGACCAGCCCGCCACAATGCTACCAACCTAAACATCGTATTTTCGTTCTCACAACTACCAACATGACAGAACATTACAATGGTGACCCTGACGTGATGTTATCCTAGTAAGTGAAGAATATTTTAAATAGTGTGTTCCATATGAACAGCATATTATTAATATAACCTAAACTTCTGATAAATTAACAATAAAGCAGAAATCCATTTTAAAGCAGCAAAAACTATCGAACGGTGAGCTCTGGCGTAATGAAATTTCTACAGATATTTTCTATCTGAACTTTTTCGGTCAACATGACTATTTTCAGCGCGCAACATTAATTCCACTATTGATTTAACTGTAAAAAAAGAAAATACGCCATACTGTACCCTCCTACTCTTGAATTACTTTTCAACAAGGAAAAAGATTCAGAGATTGGAAAATTAAATGAAATATAAGCACATATTTAAAAAAAAATCGTCGTAGAACTTGTTGAAGGGATAATTTTTTAATCATTTATTAACCCATTGTCGATGGAGTTAACATAAAAATTATAAAAAAAAAACAATGCGGGTAAGCGATGCATATAGTTCATTATTTCATCACATCATATCAGACAATAATTGCAAAGTCGCTATTAAAGATTATCTACCTGTATAATTAGAATATTTCTATAGTTACAGTCGATAAAATATTAATGATGTAATTGGCATAAAAAGTTCAAAGAACGGGTACCTACCGGTTCTACCTCCGTACTTTCGTGGCTTTTAAATTAGTACAAACAATAAAAAAATTACTTAAGTTTGATTGTTTTAACAGAGCATGCTTTTTAATCGGATCTTATTCATCGGGTGCAACGATCAGGTGAAATTATATATCAATCATTTAATTTTTTTAATGCAACCGCAGGTACATTACGCTGATTATTGTAACCTAGTCCCTAGCAACACCTGAGGGTGAAGATAATATGAGAAAGCACCCAGTAACAGCGCCGGATCTACCATCGCAGTGGCGTTTAAAATATCTAAATGTATAATACAATGTATTCTGCTTAAACCTTATGTCCATGTACGTAAGGACTGTATTTGGAAATCACAGTTTTTAATGTAAAAAAAGTGCAAGCTTTAGAAATTCGTTCTTTTTTTGTCTAATTCATAAACGCTCAACCAATATTACTGAGAGCGTTTGATAAACCAACGAATAACTTCTGTATTCTCTCTTAACCTTATACACACGTTCGTAAATACTATTTTTTTAAATCACAGTTTTTAATCGTCATAACGTGAATGAGTTTGCGCATTTTTTACATTAATTGAATATGATGCTTTATATTATCAAAAGGAAATAATATTCACCGGCTAAAATTCCAACGAAATCACGCGCTCCCGCTTAACATCGGCCGCATGTTTCGATTTACGCAAAAAACCATCACCAAAATGCGTGTTTTGTTCTATTCTGTAAAGCTCAGGCATAATTATTAAAATATTTTGGGGTCATATTCTAAAAAACTTAATTTACCACAATGAACAATACGACAATATCGGAAAAGGGGTTTGTAAATAGGAGAGTTTGCGCTTTAAACATTTTTTTAATGTCTGATAGTTTATTTTTTTCTAGTCTTATAAAAAGACACACCAAAAAAATGCCCGGTTAAACGAAAAATCGGGGTGTGTTTTATTTGCAGTATTTAATTAAATCATCTACGATAGTTCTAGGCCATCAAATTCTCAAACCGAAAACACATGATTTTGCATTACTTCCCATTGCATCGCCTTAAGGGGGAGAGGGACGGCGGAGAGGTATTATTTATTAATTCGAAATAATGATAATTATTATTAGGCAATACGATAAACATAATGTTTTTAAAGATAAAAATATTTATTACATATTTAAAAAAATTACATGGGCCTAGAATTTATCAAAATTAAATCAGAAATACGACCATTTTCTAACCGTTCAAAATATCTCTTACAGTGTAAATTAAAATGCTGAATATCCTCAAAAAATACTTTGAAGGGTTTTTCTTTAAAATGCCGAGAAATGAAAAGAAATTTAAAACAAAATAAAAATGCTGTATTTTATTGTTAACTTAAAACAGAACACAATGTGTACATTGGTTACATGTATTCTAATATAAACATAATACATCTTTAAAAAAAATTGAGGATTACAAAACTTTGGTAAAGTTTATTAAAACAACGTTTGTAATGAAGTTAAATTTCAATATATACAACAAAATGAGGGTTTAACCATAGGTATAATAGAATCAAATTTAATATTTACCGTAAAGCAACATTCACAGATATTGCTACCCTTTAACACTTCAAATCACCCGATATTACACAAACATTCAGCCCTCATCAACGGATAATTTTGAAATTGAATTAGCAAAAATCAAAAAAATAGCTCTAAATAATGGTTACACCACACACTTAATTGACAAAATTATAAATAATAACTTAAACTCATTTCCACTAATAAATTTTTATTCGGTACAAGTACAAATAAAAATTTAATTTTAAATAATCCCTTTCAATGGCGTAGACTTTTGTAAACCTCGAACTTTCAGCACTTAGAACAAAAGATGAGGATCATAAATTAACCGTCCGTCCTTTGGCTTATTATTCAAAAATAGGCAAAAAAAACATAGTTTTTTTCTTTTCATTAGATTTCGCAATAACAATACGTGTGACTAGTAACGTAACTTTTATGGGAGAGACGAAAATACCGGAACACATCCGTTAGCTTCGGCTGAACTCGAAATACCAAACGAGATGACTTAGGAACAAAATTGACATATACGAATGTTTTGTGGGTTTTGGTCATAGCTTCTTTTTTACCTGAACGTACGGGTTACTGCTTGTTGCGTTCCGGCGATAATATAGCGGCCGTATCACGTACGTTTGTATGGGTAGGGCGGTTAAGGCATTCAGGCATTTACAAACTATGTTGCAATAACTGTCCTTCGTTCTTCATGGGACATCCTCCAATGTAAATATCAGAATCACAGAATACTTAAAATGTTTAAATAAGAATAATTTTTCAGAGTTTGCCAAACATCTCATTTCAACCGATCATATTTTCAATAAATATAATAGGAATACAAATTCTTCACCGTAATAATAAGGGAAAAAATAGATTATTTAGAAGCACTGGAAATTAGAAAATCCCTACATAATAATTCAAGTATATTGATTAACCTAGTAAACTTATTCGACAGTCCTCTTTCCGATATTTTTCCAGTGAATCGCATTGTTCTTCCGAAAAAAAACCCTAATTAGCCCTTCCCCTTTGGTCGGCTCCCACTCCAACGCCTAATAATTTATGTATATCTATAATTATTTTATACCGTAGTTTAGTTTTAATATATTCCCGAAGAGGGAAGGGTACTTCCGAAACCGGTCTAGATTATTGAATTGAAGTGATTCAAAACAAATTTATCAGTTCATAATATTTTTCACTGAAGTTCCTTATTGTAGGTCCGGCCCTGTCCAATGGTAGTTACCTTAGAGTAAGCTACCTATTGGTGGCAACAAGTCAATGCATGACCCAAAAGCTTATTCAATTAGATCGGCCAAGTTCCAAGTTGCTCGGCATTAGTCGATAATTGACACTTCTGATGCCTCACAGATAGGAACCATTATTTGTTCACACTAAATTAGTTTCACGTCCCGAAGAAGAATGAACATTAGTTTGAAATTGATTTACAGAAGTGAAATGGTGTATTGCGGTTTCAGAGATTTTAAGTTCTTCCAATTACTTTAATTGAGTTATCTAGCAACTAGATCTAGATCTACGAAGATGAATCTTTGACAGGAATCTTCTTTCTCGTAGTTAAAAAATACTTATCTTCTAATCTCATATTTGACTTTTTTGGTAGATACAGTAGGAACTACGGAGCAAATAGTACATAGAGATGCCCTAACACGCAAGCGGAAGAAACAAAAGGGGGGCGGGGGCGAGCTTAGGCAGTTCACTGTCATTTGATTTGCGAATAAATGATAATTGTACCTGTAAATTAAAAAAAAAAAAACTGAATTTCAGTTTAATGAACTATTCGTGAATGAGACAAAGTTATCATATATCTGACTGTCCTAAAACGGGACAAACATTTTTTTTTAAATATTACATCTGTTTATTTTGTACTAAATAAATAAATGTATTAAAAAAATATATGTTAGACAAAAGGGGACCGGGTATTTAATATAACGAGTACCTAGACATCGGATTATTGAACTTTTTCCCGTCATTATTTCCTATTTTAGCCCATGGTAACTCCTGGCCAGCGCTTATTTGTATGTCAATGAACATAAGCAGGGTAGCACACCTGCAACGGCACCGATCTGGTACATTGACAATTTTGTCATACAAATCAGCGCCGGCCAGGAACCGGATGTCGTCTGCGCACAGGCTAAGCCATAAAATTGTTCAAAATATAATCTGTTCAAATTAGAAACGGTCGATATTCTTGTCTTTTCGTGAGAACCGGTTTTATAAGAACCGAAAAAAAATTATCAAAAAAGATAGGAATGAAATATTTTTGAGAAATTTGTCTCCTCCAGAATTTCTGGTTAGCCACGAATTAGCTAACCCCATGAAATCAAATAACCGGTTCCAAGAGACATATTCCTGTTTTTATTACATGCTTTAGGCATATATTTAGGCATTGAGAGTGCATATTTAGGCATTGAGAGTGCATACTCGTATTTAGGCATTGAGAGTGCATATTTAGGCATTGAGAGTGCATATTTTGCATTGTTAGTGCAAATAATCCGATATCTAATAATGAGTAATGAACAAGTGGCATGCAGTCCATGAAGATTGAAAATCTGTGCCTACCCTATGAAAAATGTACCATAAAATAAATTAAGACAAAACACCTACCTCTAGGAATAACGTTTTTTAACAATCTTCCTTCTAATCTTAAAATTATAGAAAATATCCACGAATTTCAACATAAATTAAAAACATTACCTCAAACTACTGTTTTATTTGTTATTATTATTAGATTTTTGTCTTTTTATTTTTTCCATAAACCTTGCGTTTATTTTCTTTTCTTTTCTTTAATAATATTACTATTGATAAGTTACTAAATTTACACGACTAATTCATATTTTCCTGCTATCATACAACAGTGTTTTAAGTTATGATCTAATTATTTAAGCGAAAATCCCTCACCAAACACAAGAACCTCGATTCTTTATAGTGAGGAACAGCTATATTATGTTTTTGTTACACTACAATCATGTTTTATTTATATACTTACTGTAAAAAAATCACATTAAATAAATAAAAAAAGAGATATTAAAACAAATACGACACATTCATACCTGATCAAACTGTATTTTTCCACGAATTTTGTAAGGAACCTGTACGCCCATTTATACAGTTGACCGCAACAGTCAGTGGAATGTGATAAACAAATCGATGGTCCCAAGGTAAGGTGTCGAATCTGCATTTTACGAGGTTTACAGAAGAGTGAAAACAAAGTTAATTTCTACGCCAGATGCATCGCACAGTTTCGATAAATTTCATTCTAAAAATGAGAATTTAGAAGAGAACTCAACTTTTTATAGCATCATCTTTAAATATAGAATAAATTGGATAGATTAAGACAACAAAACTAAAATCTAAATTTTGCAGAATTGAAATCTTACGTTGGGACCGTTGATTAATGGTCATTTTCAAATATTCAATGGACCATTGTTCATACCACAAATAGAAAAAACAACCCACAGCCTATACCTTCGGTAATAGAGCACGCCACTGGTAATGACTGACATAGGTAGCAGAAAAATACAATTTTAAAATATACTCGTATATATACGAGTACATATTTATGAATGCTTCTTTATTTTTAAAAAGATTGGCGTAAAAGATGTTTAGTACCAATTACCAACTGATTAACACAAATGTGACCTAATCCATAGAAAAGAATCACGATACTTTCAAGTTTACTATTCATAGGAAATTTTCATGAAAATGGCCTTGAACGCCGAAACAGCTGTCACAATAATAACAAACTAAAATACCCGCAGAACTTAATAGCATTATTAAATAAATAAAAAAATAAGTTCTACGAATTAACAACAAAAACAATTATGAAAGTTGTTGAAGTCAGCCATAAAAATAATTGAACTATCTTTGAGATGTTATGATCGCCTTGTTTGCAATGATTGATGGTGTTATCAATAAATAACACCTCTCACTGCATAGATTATTTTTCTCGTGAAATTATACTCATTTTATTCTTCACAGCCTTAAGCCTATTTGGCAATAGAGCCAATTAAAAATATTATTTTTTATTAAATGTCTAAACCGAGTTGTGGTTTGTCGCAGCTGTCGGAAAGAGTCGATGTTACCGTCTGCGGTTTCATATTAGTTTCTAGCTTTTCTATTCAAGAATGCAAATTAGATCAAAATCTGTCAGAGTCACCAACTGGTTAAACATAGTCACATTTTGAGGCCAAACTGCGTGTCCGGGATGGTCAAAAAAAGGTTTAGGTTTGAAAAATATTAGCTACGTCTATTTCGAAAATCATTATAATTTTTTTTTTCTTGTTTTGATATTTTGTTCTTTTTTTGTTTGTGCGTTTGTTTGTTTTTTGTTGTTTTGATATTGCCCTCGGAAAGTGAAATAGCTGTCACATATAATAATGCTTACCAAGTAGAACTTTAAAGTAAAAAGTAGTTAAAATTAAACTTGTAAAACGTATAATATTCAATCATTGAAGAAGATAATATTAACACATCCCAAATGAACCACGAAACCGAAAAAACAACAGAAAATAAAAAGATTTCAGTCGCATCTGGGACTCGAGCCCAGGACCTCTACCTATCCGGGGTAACCGCTTAACCAACTTAGCTAATGAGACCAGTTCAATTTACGCCATCTACACCGATATCATACTTCATGTTCAAGATTTGTTAATATTATCCTCCATTTTTAAATCCCATATTAGATGCGACTGAAATATTTTTATTTTCTGTTGTTTTTTCGGTTTCGTGATTCATTTGGGATGTGTTAATATTATCTTCTTCAATGATTAAATATTACAGTGAGGTTTACAAACTTCAATAAGTTATAAAAAATAAATCGTATAATATTCTTTAATAATAAATAAATAAAACTATTATACAACTTTCTTTTGTTTTCATACTTATCAGAGAACTATTATTATCCACGTGTTTTAGTTAATTTAAAATTGTTTCGTATTTTTCAAGTAAATTTAAATTTTATAATTACAGTGATAAGATGTACGCAGGTATTACTTAAATAACGTTATTTAATAATCGACCGCGTATAGAACATTGAATTTAAACTTACAATAAGAAATTTTATCAGAAGCATCACACCATGATAAGAAGAAAGACAAATAATGTTTAAATACAGTTTAGATTTCAAAGAGAACTGGTCAAAAAAAAATAAACGGGTTACATTGTATCTTGTCCATTATTAAATAAAAAAAATAAAAAAATGATCTATTAATCATATTTGTCGAAAACATCAACGTATCTATTCATATTTATGCACTATGTTTTGTGTATAATAATTATAATTATTATGATTAAGAAAATTTCATATCCACCAAATGCTCGATACAATTCTTTAAATATATGTATTTACTTAAAAAAAACAATATAAAGTAAATTTAAGATAACTATTGTTATGCAGCCACCGTACGTTAAATGGTTAGTGATTGTTAATAGAGATCAACCACTGAGGTAGGTGCGCAGAGTACGTTTTCATTGTGTTCTGATTTTTTGGAAGAATGAAAAGATAATGAGGAAATTGCAGTTTATATTATTTCTTATGACTCTCGGCAACAATGGCACTTTTTGTATTTAACGCATTGGGCGTAACCATTAGCCATTATTACGTTCCCTCGTCGTAAGACAGTGAAAAGGTGGTGAGTATTATTATATTCCTACATAAGGTTATATCATTGACATTTGTTGATCCTTTAGATGATAGATCAAAAATGGACCTCTCATTTCTATTATCTATGGTTAATACACTTCGAAAATTGATTTAATGTGTTTACTGAAAATGAGATTCCGAACAATGTCTATAATATTTTATGCCCAAGAACAAAGTTTGCCTATAAGCCAAATTTTATAATTTAGAAAATGTTTCTGAAAATTATGCTTTTTGTTGTTCTACTGTTACTGTTCATAACAACAACATAAAACATAGGTCATAAATTATCTCAACATTTCTAGAATAACATTTGACAAACCATCAACTTGACACAAACATTTGTAAAAAAATAGCTTTAGCGATGTTTAAGTTGTTAGGTAATTACAGGCCTTCTAAGTTTTAACTTGTAATTTAAGTATGTTTTCTTTCAGCCAGGTGATTACCGCTTAACCATGAAGGACTTCAAATGATTAGCAAATTGTGAAAGAGTACCTATCTCATTTCCTTCACTATTATAAAATAGGAAATGTAAGAAAGTTCTGTAAGTATAGGAATTTGTAGGAAAGTTCTACTCACCGATCGGCGTTTCCGGCCCTTCCTTCAGTCTTATAACGATTTCCGTCTGTCCGTCGATGAGAAACCTCGGAGGCTTGTTGGCGGCGGCTCCTCCCACCAAGCCTGCCACCAGGCTCAGCACCACGCATGTCACCAACACCCTGCAGCTCAGCGACGCCCTCCCCCACCCCGACAGTCCGTGGTGCACCGTCCCATTAAAAGGTAACACTAAACTATAAGTAAATTTATTTTCCGTTTGATTGAGCATTATTCCGCGTTGCTCTTGATCACTTGAGAAAGTTTCCGAATGGCGAAGTTTTTCCCGCATCTTTAATCTTACTTTAGCGACCGCGCCATCGGTCGTAAAAACCATCGAATTTTCGCACAGGTCCATCGTTTGACTCCATCACACATCACACAGCACCGCCTTTAGATTTCTTTTCCAGCGAGCATTGTCTGGCTGTTTACTATCTAGAATCTAGAGTAACTCGGGGCAGTGTTCGCCTGACGAGGCGCCCTTGTTGCTGGATATCATTTCCCATATTTATAATGGTCGGCATTAGCACAATGTGGAAAGTTACGTTAAGTCATTCGGTAATTGGCGTATGTCATGGCTGCGTTGAAGACAAAGGAGATGAAAGTTGTCGGGTGCTGATGATGCTCGCTGAAGTTGTGTAGTTGTGTTGCAGAGTTGCCTGAAACAATAACACGAGGTTAGATTGGTTATTTCTTCGTGCGCTTATGGAAAAATGCATTTCTCACGTACCGATTATGCGCATGACCGAGATAATGGATGTGGGTCAATGATTTTGCGAAATCTTATTAACTTATCGATTAATGTCGCAAGAAAAGAGTATTCACGATCTTTTAAATAATTTTCCAAAGTATTCGTAAACCACAATAAATTCATACTTTCATGAGATAACACAGAAATATTTTTACATTAGATGCTAACACAAGTATTATTTACACTTTTTGTAGTTTTGTTTTAGGTTTCATACATAAATAAATACTATTATAAATATTCATTACTTACAGTGAGATCAAAAGAGGCACGGTGAAATCTAATATCAAATATGTCGCGTGTTTGTGTTTTTTTCAGCTTCAGGTTAAACGAAACATGATACGAGCTCACAGATAGCACTAATTCAAATATTTTAGATAAAAAAACACGTTTAGCACCCAATGCTTTTAAATATTGAAATGAATTGTTTGTTGGCGGGTGTACATACAGAATATAAAATTGAATAAATTTTTATTGTAAGTTTAAAGCTCAAGCCCTTCAAGAATCTAATAAAAATACTGTATATGTTAGTTTTAAAATAATATATTGTATTTCATAAGTATCTTGGAGGTTGACCTTTAAATCTATAGTAACAATTTATTCCATTTCATATTACGTGTGCACATACGCCAACAAACAATTCATTTTAATACTTAAAAGCAATACGTAATGTTTTTTTTTCTTTCTAAAATATTTAAATTAGCGCCATCTTTGATTGCGTTTAGCCTTAAAAACCTACAATGTCATATTTCATCATCATCATATTTTATTAAAACTACTTTAGCAAACTTATTTAGGAATTTAGTTACCTATAGTAGTAATTAAAATAAAGATATATATTTCAATTTTTTTATTGGCAATATGCCCAAAACTTACATTCATGAATGTTTACAAAGCAATAATAATGAATAAGTACTGTTATGTAATACAATAAAAGAACCTAGTCGTTTGTAGAATATAATGTTCTAGCCGCTAGTTATAAAGAGTTCTAGCCGCTGGTTACCTTCAGGCTCCGACCAATAACGACACGTTTCCGGCCGGCCATCGTTGTTTTTAACCGGCGAGATAGGCGTACGGGCCATAGCTTGCGACGGCCATTACGGCGTGGGCCCCCCGCTACGCAATCGCCCGCTAGCCGTCATTACTAATCCAGACTTAGATTCCGGCAGCCGAGCAGTAAGGTGGATGTGGCGTGCCCTTTGGGCGCGCAGCCATCACTGCGTAATTGCTGGCGTCTTCGCCGAAATTGCGTGATGTACATAGTAATCTCGTTGTCTTTGCATTAAACCTAAATATTAAAGCCAGTGACCGATGCATTAACTCGCTGTGCCCTGCCTGACGTTGTACGTGTGAGATACAGAGTCCCTAGACATAACACCTTTTTACGCTGAAGGGGTCGTGACTCCCATCGCTGACCACCTCATGTAAGCAGAATTGTTTCACCCTCTTTTATAATAACTGTGCCCTTTTGAATATCATGCCCGATTTGAGATTTGAGATTCTGAGATCAGCCCCGCTTCTGGCCTCGAGGTGAGTTAAACTGCTTTCTATATAACTGGAGCCGTATCGTGGGGCCACATCCCCTTCTTTATGCTAGCACCCAACGTTTCCTTCTTCCCCTTCTTTACACTGACGACCAACGTGTTTTAACTGCCTTCTTTACACTGGCGACCAACGTGGATGGTATCGAGTCGTCCAATCTTTACACCGTCGCTGTATCGTGGGCCATATCCCCTTCTTTACAGTACATATAAGAATCCTATCTCGCAAAAATTATACTAATGCAAATTAAAAACAGGTGAAAGATTGAAAACATATTATGGGAAGGTACATAAGGTAATTCCTTACCGTCGCCGGTGCTGATGGTACACTGTTTTGGTTCTTAATATTGGGTGTCTAATAAAGTGCATCGTCACATTATCAGCTTGATATTAGTGATAGATCTTTTTTTTAAAATTGATTAATAGTTTCATTAAATATGTCTAATTCGTTGTTAGAGCACTGTATAGTGTTGTAATTTCTTAATGATATTGTTTGATCTGTTCGTATAAGATGAAATTTACCGCAGTGGCTCGCCAATACACAACTCCTTTACAAGTTTTACAATCTCCTCGTAGAGCTTGGCAAACAAGAGAGTGCGCCTGATGGCCGATGCGCAGAAACTGATTTTGGTAGGAGGCGGGGTCAACCGGAAAAAATCACCAATCACCATTGTGGATTTCCGAATAACTTCGGCAAAGCTGCGCAGTACCGGGCATTCTTTAGTTTGCCAAGCTACGCTGAATGGTGAATGTTATTATGGTTATTGCAATATTGAATAGCTGTTCTTTAACATAATGCTATTATTTTGAAGTTGCACAGCGTAAACTGTGCGAAATTACTCGAAGTGTAATTAATTTTAATTACTTTCCACCATCCAGGTTCAAAAGAAAAAACATTTTAAAATATGCGATCATGTACCGTGAAGATATTAACAAGTTCCTTCTTACTTGTACATATTTATTATGTAAATGCATGCTTAACTGAAACTAACGGGAAGTTCTGCAAAGTAACAACAATTTAACTTGACCATTTTGGTCCACAGAACATAATTGGAGCAGAAAGGACCACCTCTTGGACCGACAACGATTATATTTGGTCTAATACAGAAGGTAACCTGGTCTAGGCAGTCGATGGACAGAATCCAATTACACGATTGAATACCCATTAGCAACAAGAATATTAAAAAAATATAAAAAATAAATGGTAAGGTACCTACTGGGGTAATCTTTAATCTGTCAACTTTCATACCTAATTTAATTAAATAGTTCTAATATAATTGTTTAGATGTTTTTAAATCTTTACATTTTTCACTACGGGTGCCATTGTGCACAAAGGGAAGAGATGAAAAATTAAAAAAAATGGGCTCACTCAGCGACGGACTTAACAACAATCGTTACAACCATGTGCTATATTTGAATTTGAGATACAACATTTACCCAACTGATAATCCAGGTAAAAAATAGTGTAAAAATGGGAAAGGAGGTAGCTGCACCTCAATGGCTTCAAAACTTGTGCAGTTTAAGGAGTTTTTAGATAATAATATGTTTATTATATAATTATATAAAATAGTATATTATAATATTCATATTTTTATAACATTGATATTTTTATAATATTGGTATTTTTATAATGTTGATGTTTAAAATGTTGATATTTTTATAATGTTAATATTTTTATGATATTGATATTTTTATAATATTGTTTAAATCGGTGTTATAAAATTGGACTCTAGTATCTCAATAACAAAACTGTAATGCTTTTTTTCTTTATTTTTTTCTTTTTAAATTTTTTTTCCAATTTATCTACATTGATCACAACATGCACGCGCCTCTATATCCTAATTTTGCCCTACATTTGTATAATGTAGGGCAAAAATAATAAATAGAATAATATTGACAAATCTTGAATTTGAGATACGATATCGATGAAGATGACATAAATTGAACTGGCCTCATTAGCTAAGTTGGTTAAGCGGTTGCCCCGGATAGGCAGAGGTCCTGGGTTCGAGTCCCAGAAGCCGCTGAAATCTTTTTATTTTCTGTCGTTTTTTCCGTTTTCATGTTTCATTTAGGTTATGTTAATATTATTTTCTGCAGTGATTGAATATGATATTGATTGGTTGTTCGTTTGATATAAATAACATGAACCCATTTTCTTAAAATTAATTTCACAAATACCGCAATAAGATATGTAACGTGTTTACGAATTTATTTATTTTTACAAGTTGTTGTACTTTATATTTTTGTTGCACCGTATATTTAACTAAATAAAATAATAAACTGATAAAAACGCTGGATATTTAATATGCTGGGAAATCCTTTATCCTAAATCCTAATCATCGTCGCGTCGTATGTGTTGTTAGCCTGGGAGTAATTTGATATATAAGGTATTTAGGCCGATTCGGTTGAAATAAGCCGACGATTCAGTAAGCATGGTATTCTAAGCTTGTACTAAAGGCAATTGGATTATAGAAAAGTCTAGTAGGTAGTAGTTAATCTCAATAATCCACTTAATTACTCGTAAATCGACAACCTCTGAACTGAAATGAGAATGCAAAACCGCAGAAGAATGTTTTCTCCGGCTCATTGATGCAGATATTATTTTAATCTCTATTTAAAATTATACAAGAAACTTAAGAAATATTTAAATACAAGAGAATATTTTAGGTTTTTTTTATCAATAATGACGTTTTAAATTAAATTCAGTTTCAATTTTTCAAAGACCGCCTAAACGCATGAAAACTACAGCCGGTTGGTTTTGAGATTAAAATGTCAAATGTCAAAACGAGGATGAACTTTACCGTACATAATTTTATATTCTATGCATAGTAAACCATAACTAAGCATAGGTAATAAAATTATGTACCTATTTAGAAACTTTAACTATAAGAAAAATAATAATATTTACAATAACGTTGTCATAATTCCCGTATTGACAATAAGGAACTCCAGTGAAAAATGTTATGTCTTTAAAAATACATATTCGTATAGATCAACAAACGCCGATTCTGAATATATTACTTTTATCATTTATGCAGAATTTATGTAAAAGTGAATTAAAAACTATCTCATCAAAACACCATGTTCTGTTGGTACCGCTGCTTCCAACGTCACATGACCAGCTATCGAGCCCAACTAGAACTAGATAAGAGTAGTACCCACTGTTTATAGTGCTTATGGCTTATAGTTTTACTGTTGTGTTTATTTCGCTCGTAATAGTGTCCGGAAAATTTCGGTTTAAAATTTCGAAACATTTTTCATGTTTTGTCATGTCTTGCTATTTTAATAGTTTTTTTCATTGTTGACAACGATGGAATATTTTTTATTGAAATATCGGCGATAATAAAGATTTGTTAATATTAGGTAAAAATTAATATCAAATATATGGAGAACGGAATTATGAAAACGAACTTAAAAAAAAAAAAAAACTAGTATTTAAATCAAAACATTTATATTCATAATACATATAATAAATTGGACTGAATTTCCTTATTGATTTCCCCCTGAATATGCCCTATTTCTTTCAATCATGATGGTATAATCTCGAACAACAATTATAAAGGTTAAAGTCAGGCAAATTAAGTTTAAATTTTCGCCGCGCGAACGAGACCCGTAACGTCAGATGTCGAAAATGCAATCGTACCAACAGAACAGGGTGTTTTGATGAGATGATATTTTAATTCACTTTTAAATAACCATTTATAAATTGTACATATAATTTAATCAAACTTATATTCGGAATATTCAGAACCTGTATTCAGAATCGGCGTTTGCTGATCTATATGAGAATATATTTTTTTAGAAATAATATTTTTCACTGGAGTTCCTTATTGTACAGTTTTCCTTATGGCAATTTAGTTAGAGGCTTTGAAATTCCAATATTAGTTATTATTTATTATGGTATTAAAACAAATCCATGTTACGTTAAAAAGTCATCAAAATCATAAAAAGGGTGATATACGAGTATACATATTTAGATCAAAATCATAATATAAACCCGAGGAAAATACCGCAACTTTCTATGCCTGCGCGCTCTTCCTTCGACCATAGAAGCAGCGGTGCGTTGCGCGCGTCTATGGATTGGTTACTAAGAAAGAGTACCAACATGACGACAACAATAAAAAATATATTATAACGTTGTTGAGTGAAGCGCTGTTATGACCACTGGCCGAAAACAATCGGGGCGATTGACCGGCGCCGGGGCGGGATGTTCACAGTGCAGGACCGAGTAGGTACCTACCTACCTACCCACCAGCGAATAGGTACTATGTGCCCCGGTACGGTACCCAGCCACGGATGGGAAGATTCGAGCATTGGAACGGCTACGTTTTGGAATATTTATGAACACCCCAGGTTTCGAATGTGGAACGATTCGAAGTGAGATTGAAAACGAGGTTTGTATTAAAGACCAAAAGGAAAAATCAATGTCACTTTCAGAGGCGAGAGAGGTAAATCGATTCGGTTTTTAAAAGTAAAAAAAAAATTATGAAACGCATTCGTGATACAAAATAATTATATAATAAAAGAAACAGATGATTTATCATGTGGCCACAACTAGAAGCAGGCGCATACCGTTCATGTGGGTAGTAAAACTGTGCAACTCGTAAGAAAAAATGAAGGAATGCAAGTTCTCCATAAAATCATAAAACCGAACTTATATTTAATGTTTTCTTTTCTAGGAGAAACAAAGTTTTACAGCCACAATGGGATTAAACTTACGCCCTTAAGACTATGTTAAATGGGTACCTACTAATTACCATTCTTCAAGCGACATCTGTCCAGATTTCGCCCAGGTACAATAGAAATATACGTAACAATGGAAAAAAAACTAATCGTTTAAATATCAAGCGAATGTGTGCACGAAAAATGTAATACGAAATATATTTATACATAATTTTAAGGTCGCAAAGATCCATAATCCTCCTATAATTAAAAATAAAAAAAACAATGATTTTAAATCAGGTGAATATGCTACCCATAATTTATTGAGGTCCTCTTCTACCAATTAAAAATTTGAAATACCGAACACAAACAATATTTATTGTTGCGTAATGGCTTGAGGCTGCATCTTGATCACTGACGTCAGAATTCATTACTCTGTGATCTTGATGAAAGAAAGTGGACGAGCATTGGAAGGCATTAATTACAGGTAGCCTCTATCCAAAAAATATCTATTTCCCAACCATAGTTATTTATGCCTATGATTAGAAACCACCGGGCGATAAAATTACGTGTTCGTAATATTCTCATAATGACAGTTATTACCTGCTTTACCCTTCCAGACCTGACATAAAAATATATTTGTTTCTTGATTGTAGAATTTTTTTAAATGTACTTTTATGTTTTGTTTTCAATACTTAAGAACTTATTAATACGTTCATTTAAAATATAATTAGGTCGTAAAAGATGTGTCTCACTTAAAATGCCAAATTTTATGAATTGCCAAAATTTTTTTTTGCTAATTCGTAAAAATTAACACAAAACCAAAAAAAAAACAATATAACCCAACAAACCTTAATAATAAAATTAAAAACAATTTAAATCGTGCAAACGTCGACATTAAATACAAACTACACCTTTCGAAATATTAACATGGCTACCGCCTGAACGAGTAATTAGAATCAAACAACAAAAATAGCGTACAAAGCCAGTATTGCCAGAAATTCGGAAACGATTTGATTTTTTTTATTCTCTCCACGAAGAATAGAAAAAAAACGGAAAATCTATATATTTTCAAATACAAGTAAGGTACGAAAGGGTTAAAAGCTTGCGGATGACCTGACCATATGATTCAGTGAAATTAATAATGCATTGTTTTTCTTTAATTGACTTATATTTCCTACACAAAAACACGGTTATATCTACCATTGAAGTGAAGGTAGGAAGTTATTTTCCCCTTTATAAAGTTAGAATTGAAGACGTTACGAAAATAGCACAGCAGGAAGAGTGGCACCATGTCGTATTTTTTTCGATTTTCAACAATACATTGATTTTGTTCGTAATTTTAAAAAACCCGAATGTAAGGAGAGTAAAATCTTTTCCGAAAGAGAAATCTTAGTTCTAGGTAGCAAAATCCAAACAACCAAAAATATTTCTCGTTCCACAAAATTAAAAAAAAAATCATTAAAAAAAATATGCGAATTGATTGATCTCTCTTTAGAGAATAAAAATCCATAAAGAATTTAGAAATGAAACAAATGACAAATTTTCTTTCAAAACGCTGCAGCGATATTACTAGGAATACCAGGTATACCGCATACCGCAAAAAACGGTTAAACATTACTCCGTATGAATAAGAAATGAGAACGACCTAGATTATATTATGTCACGAGCCATACTGAATGCCACAATTTTTTTGCAATCGCAGAACCAAAATCAGCAAAAAAATTGCGATGGTGTATCTCTCCACCGAAAACAAAATATGGAGCAAAATATTAATCTTCCGCGTTGGAATCACGATTATCTACATCGGGACTCGTAACTTAATTCATATAGTTTTTTGCTAAACATAATCAAAGGAATCCTTTCTAAACCATCATTAAAGTTACATTACATCAAAAATTATCGGATTTGTGAGGCAAATTGAAAACTGAGGAAACATCATGTAATGTCACATCTATGTGCACATCACATATCATATCTACGTGCCTAAGTAGATGAATTTCGACATCTTTTCGACTTTAAAAGGTTTATTTTATTTTTATGTTACATAAAACAGGCAATATGCCCAAAACTTACATACATGCTTTGAGGTTTTGTGTTTTATATCCGAAAACATTTTCTTATTTTGCATTGGGAAAATATGGGGAAAACAATGAATGTAATAGGAAAATCAATACAATTTTAATAAAATTTTGGGTAAACCAAATATTTTTAATGTGTTTTGTAATACGATTTTTATAAAATTAACATACCCACTGACTTAACTAAACAAAACCCAAAGTTTCTATATTATAAAACAAGCTTTTGTAAAAAAAACTCTTATCATTGTGCACACTGTGCTGGAAAAGGGTAATTCTGAAGACAACTTTGACGGAAGTTTTCAGAAAAATCTTTCAGTCTTACCTAATTATTATTATGAGTTTTGATCTCAACGTAAAAAAAATATCAATAATCTGCAATTACGATGACCTAAAATATTTGTTACTGCATAGTTCAGGTTCACGTGAATTGTAAATGTTACATTACAGCTATTCATTTTAAGATATTGACTTCTCAAACCGTACATCACTTCCACTTCGTATGTTATGACAATTAGACAACTGTATGGTAAATTTGCAATCCTTCATCTCTTCAAATCTATTCTTCATATTCTCTTATAATCCAAATCAATTATTTTAACAAGATCTCCAACAAACTACACCCTTAATATCCCATTAAAATATACCACCCATAAACAAAGACATTTTAAATACTATGCAATTAAACTATATAATCACATGCCCACATCTTTAAAACAAACAAGAGAGAATACACCAACACATTTAATAGAGTGTATTATCTCGATCTGGATAAAATCAAAAGGAACAGTTGTTTTCCATAACTTAATTACACAAAATCAAACATAACAAGTTTACATTCAATATAAATAATTGATTAGCATTTTTGTATTTAAAAATTTTTTATTTCTATTATTCTTAAACAAAATTGTATAATCTTTCACAATAATAATATATCATAAATACGCGAACCCTCAGTACAGGTTCTCCTAGTGAGGCGTTCACGATACGCTATTATATATTAATAATTTACATTACATACACATCATTTTATATAATAATTGCTTATATTTTTTTATGTATAAATATTTAGAAACGAAAAAAAATAAATGAATAACAATTGACCATCTATTTATTATTAAATATTTGTGGTCAATATCGTAGTAATGGTGGCACAGAAGACGTGGTCGGAAAGTGTGGCATCTCGTTAAATCAGATGATTTTACCAAAATAAATCTTATAAAGGTGGTTTTATTGTAAGAAAAAACCTACCTATTGTGAAGAGAAAGCATTATTGTGATCGTGATTCGTGATGGATTCCTTCCAAATATGAACATCTTTAGAGGCGTACCTTTCCATTGTTCAACTTCAGAGGAGTATTCATAGATATCATAACTAGTATACTTATGATATCAATTGGAATATATTTCAAACTTTTGATACAACTTATGATACCTAATAATAAATACATTATATAAAACTAGTTTTACCGACCGGCTTCGTTGATATTTTTACGAAATCTTTTTTCCATATTCAACAATTGAAAATTATGAAATAACAAAAAATACACCTGGTTAATTTTTAATAGCTAAAAATTGACGTTTCGAAACTCCATGAAAATTTCATTGCAAGCTCAACATAATTCCTAGAAATCCCCCAAAGATAAAGTCGTAAAAATTTTATTAGTTTTTGTTTCAATTATTTGTTTAAACAGATATCTTCTTCTTAGACAAGACATAGTATATTTTATGGAGGCAACTCGAGGAGGATTTTATTCAGCAGTAGATGTATAATAACTATTGACGATAATAATTATAGTATATTCATTAATTTTTCATGTCATTGTCGGCAACCCGGGCGTTTTTTGGCATAAAATTTTAAACATTTGCATGTACTTTACCCGTCTCACTAGACGATGTCTGTTCTGAGACGGGTAACAATAAAAAATAAATGTATAGATATACAAATAAAGGATTATGAAGAAAAATGCTGAAAAATACATTAGGAAATGCGTAAAATATATGTAAAATTATATTTTAAATACAAAATGTAAAAAGCGTATATGCGAAACTACAAAATAAAAAAATTAAAAACCGTAAAAAAGGATTGTTTAAAAGTGCATGGTAAAAATGTTTAAATTTAAAAAAATATGTGTATGTAGAATAACAATATCAGATTAAGGAGAGTTTGCAAGTAATTTGGTGATGCAATTCCTTTTTTTGTTTATTAGCCATATGTTGATGTTTTTATATAAACATTTTAAGTTGTTTTGCGTTATATGTTGAGAGGTTTCTATTAGAACTAGTATGTGAAATATAAGAGGTGCGAGTTAGGATTCGTGTTTCTTGGCAAAAGTGGATTTAATATTGGGTACTTGAAAATGATTGCAAGATTTAGCTCTTGTGTTTTGTGAGTGAGATATGTAGGGAGGTGATGATTTTATTCATTTTTTTTTTAAAAATAACTTTCTTATATCAAGAATGCAATTAATATATCTATATGTATGTATGCAGTTAATTAATATAATATGTATATATTTAAGTTAAGAAAGTGAAAGAATTATGTATTTCTTTTAACTTAATAAATAATAGAAATAAATAAAAATAAATCTAATGTAACTAATATATCTCTACCATTTTATTTTTATATGAATTGAGCTGTCATTTATACACCCAGGAAAGGCTATCATTAGATTTAGAAGTGGCATGCAGTCCATAGAGACTGAAAAGCTGGAAAATGCACCGTACCTACAGATAAATAAATTTTTGAAAAAAATATTATTTTTTCAGAAATTAATGTATTTTTATACCACTATCGTTCTACCTTAATAACATGTATTTACTTAAAAAATTACATCTTTTCATTTGCTATCTGCCCTGTAGTACTTTTATAATGGTTCATGCATTATAAAAGTACTACATTCCCCTAAAGATAGAATTTTTAGCTATATCAAATGGGATACATCGCGCAAGTCACTCAAAAATGTACCCAGCCTATGACACACAGTTTTTAAGACCACCAAAATATTTAATTTCATGTAATTATCGAAAAGACTACAGCTTACCATCGGTCACAGAGCAATGCACGCCACTGAGATTTAGACATGCCAAAACGCAGAGGAAGTTATTAATATGTACGAGTAGATACAAAGAAACA
This sequence comes from Halesus radiatus, assembly GCA_022606495.2. NCBI lineage: Eukaryota > Metazoa > Arthropoda > Insecta > Trichoptera > Limnephilidae > Halesus > Halesus radiatus. The sequence continues at coordinate 61,692 of JAHDVE020008949.1, read as the reverse complement.
AGGTTATAGTCAAAGTATTCAATCAAAGAATACCTTCAACTATCATAAGTTAACGAAATTAGGTTAAGTTAAGTGTCAAGAAATTTTTATTTTAAAATATTTTTTTTCCGGCTGGTGATTGGTCAAGCTCTGAAATTTTTTACGAATATTAAAAATCATAACTGACTCGTGAAAAATGTAGCGAAATGCTACGGTTTTGCAATTACAGAAGCTGTTTTTCCCAGTGATCTAATGATTCAAAAGGTTTTTTATCGCATCAACGATGTCAAAATAATCATAACCCAGGTAGAGTAGGTGCGGAGTAATAATTGATGCAATCTTGTAAAAAATTACGAGTTATTACAGAGTATTTTATCTTAATTTAAGTCATCGTATTCTACCTGGTTTATAATAGAAAGTTAAAGACCTCAGGATTATCTCACAATCCTTAAAAGTATGGAAGTCTCCAACTTCGGGCTATAACATAAGAGATAAAGGGGATTACTTTAAAATAAAGTACATTATTACTAGGAATGTACGTATAGTATATGAACGAAGACCCCGAAATTTGGGTAATCCATAATTTATGGCTTGGTTTATAAAAGTACAAATATGACAATCTCCGTAGTTGAGTGGTTACAATCCTTTGATACGATTCCGGAGGTCGCGGGTTCTAATCCCTTGCGTACGCATATTGTAGCACACCCTCAGCTTGTATATTGCTCTGCTGAGTATCGTGTCGTTTGCTCAGATGTGTACAGGGAAGTGCAGTATGATTTGATTAAATTATGTTATTTTACAATTATTTAAAATAATATGTAGTATACTATGCATTTGAAGCACTGTGCTTAACCATTTAAAACTTTCTTTGATTTTCCTATGAGCCAACTTTGTGTTACCACTCAAAACCTTTTAAAATAACGCAGCGCCCTCAATTTTTGTCTGCTTTTAAGTATCAGACTATATTTTTACCTTGAAAAGTATTAACCTTGGGTCTAGGGAAATTATTACTGTATAATATAATATTTTCTGAAATTAAATTTCTAATTGAGAGAAGAATCAAAGAACGAAAGAACGAGCTATTATTTAGCAGTTGGTGCGGCCAATATTTACAGTAGCAATGCCCCCGACTGCACGTAGGCATTAGTTACACCTGCAAAACTTATTTCACTTAATAGCTCTGAAGAGATAAACACACAGATCAAATAATAAATAAAGATGCCCTAACACATACAGTGGAAGAAACCAAAATAACAGTGGCGCAGGCGAGTTAGGCGTGCCGCCAATTTAACTAAAACTGCAACTTAGTAAAAAGGTTTGGCTTGTAAAAACCTAAAAACTCTTAGAAAAAATATTTTGTTAGAGTAATTAGTGATCTTTTTTGTAAATGTTTTGTAATTTGCTTACCGCAGTCAAAATCACGCGAAACAAACGTGGACGGCAGTGAAGCAGGCTAGTGCCTAAATGGGTGGCACGTGAACTTTGCCTCCAGCCGTCTAAATCGCGTAATTATGAAGTCAGTGGAATAACGGTTATAAAAGTTTGTGATTAAATTTGCACAATACAAATAAGAACACAAGAAAATAAATATCATGAATTCAACACGGAACACAGGGAGGTAGTCTAATCTAGCTGAACAACAGGAAGAGAATAATGCTATTAGGTAAAATCGGCGACTATATAGGAAACGCAGATGTCACTACTGTCGCCGTGCTTCAGGTATTTGGCGGCTGTCGAAATAGTATTTTTAGTGGCTACTTCAGCAGGTAGAAGCAGGTAGCTACAATATATTTATAAATAACATGAAATTTCGTTGTTTAAGACAACCTCATTGGCGACATCAGTTTTCTTCAAAATCGGTATAGATCACTTCTATCGGTTAATCGTCTTAGTGCTGAGTAGGTACCCACTTCAAGTGTGGGTGCGGTGAAGAAGTCGTTGTTAGTCGTTATGATACGATAATGCCATTCATGGAACAATGTCGATGACAGAGACTGTCTTGTGTTATGGTTTACTTTGGGAAATTTATTTTGTTCCACTTAACTACTGCCGAGAAGAATAATGATAGCTGCTTCTTAGGCTCCGCGTTATTTAATTATGTTTTAATTGCCTTAAAACTCAATTTAATTTACATTGTTGTAATGGCGACTATTTTTGGGTTATCACGCTGAGTTAATGTAGATTTCTTAGCTGGATATCTCACTTGCCTACATAGATAGCAGTGGCGTGCAGTCCATAAAGATTGTTAATCTGTTACATTTTATTGTTTATTTTCCCAGAATTGTAGGGGTTTTTGTATGTAATAATCGTTATACACTAATAAATTGATTCTACGTAACAAATTTCAACTTTTCAGTCGCAACCTACCCTGGTTCATACATAATAAAAGTAATATCTACCTCAAGATATTATTTATCAAATGGGAAACATCGCGCAACTTGCAAAATTAACAAGTCAAGTTTCCCGCTCGTACCACTCGTTTCCGGACACCGCATATAGCTGGAAATATTACATATAAAATGGTAATTTTAAAATATTCTTCGCAAATTTATTTACATATATTTATAAAAATGAACGTTTGTCTGTCTGTCTCTCCTCGATTTTCTAGAGAATTACTCGACTGATTTCGCTGAAAATAGCACAGTTTGTTTTTATTAGTGACGAGAAGGTTTAGAGAGTTTGAATGAAATCCAATATGTAAAACTGTTGCTATAATGTTTTAAAATTAGTATGAAAAACATTGAACCCGACATGTTGAATTGAGGTAAGCCCATAGATGTACTACTATGGTTAGCCATAGATTACATATTCAAAAGGCGAAGGTTTGTTTGGGTAGAATATTTTCAAAATGCAAAAAAAACTAGGTACCTACTTAAGAACTTTATTATTTAGATATATTTTGAAAAAGTAAATATTTGGAATGAAATAAAATTCTCAAATGAATTTTTCTTTGTTTAGAGATAGTAATAGTCGTCACAAGGCATTAAGCGCCCTTGAGGTGATTTTCCCACGAAAACGGCGCTATAGAAGTAATCCAATTATTATTATTATTATTATTATTATTATTATTATTATTATTATTATTATTATTATTACTACGACAAGCAAGAATTCACAACTTCATAATTTTATTCCAAAATATATATATATATATATATATATATTTCCGAGCAAGGCCGGGTACAAATCAGCTAGTTTTCAATCAAATGCATACCCGCACCTGAAAAACTGCACACGGCTTGCCTTTGGTCATAGAGTAATGCACGCCTCTGCTACATAATTAAACAACAAAGTTTTCCCGAAAGAGGAAGAATGTTAAAAATAACTTTAACGTGTGCATTTTGATACAAATGCTAAAATAATCATGAAATGCACCTTTGGTTAACATAATGCCAAACACTTCAAGGCAAAACAAAGTACCTATTCCACGAACAAAACAGACTCAGAGGTCAGCGATGCATCATAACTGATTCAGAGATAGTAATAATAAAGCAAACAAACCAAGGCCGGAGGAAAGGGTCATTGACAACCACAAAGTTCATTCCAACATTCTCTCAATTTCTTGACCCCTGTATATATCGGTTGAATAATATAATAACTCGACTTCCTTCTCCTTTCCATTCTCAGTCCAGGTGTTCCTAGTTCCCAAAATACATTCCCACTGGTGGACTGGTCACTCCAGGATAAGAGTACTCCTCGCCAGGGCGGTACAGTCCTATTGTTTCATTTATTGAGTTATTTTTTAGCAAAATTATTGAGAAAAACGAAATGTAGATAAACGAAATCGTACTGATCCAACAAAAACATAAGAAAAATCATATAAAATGAAGTAAAACTACGATCAAAACTGTATTCATAACTTTAAAGAATCAAATTGATAGGAGTAGTGGTGACCTTTTACCTTTTTTGGGGCGAAATGTAGCCCAAAAAGTGTATGTAAATGAATTACAGACAAAGAACTGAAACCTTATTCAAAAAGTAGCAAAATGCTCCCAAACTCGATAATTTTCTTAAATTATTTTCGATTCACACTGAAGATTGTATGAATTTACTGTCTTTGAAGTTATTTATCGACAAAATCTAAAAATTTCCTTGTTATGTTAGTGTTTGGATGGCGGGCAGGAAACACATAATGTCAATATTTAAATTTTCTATTGAAATATTCTCACAGCTGTAAAAACAAACTGGAAAGAAGAAAGCATTTGCTACATATTGTTTTCAAGGGGTAAAACAGAAGTGCGGGCACATCATTCATGGAATAATTTGGTAGTTATAACATTTTACAGGTAGGCGGTAAATAAATAAAATTAACAGTTCTTAAATGCCACTATTAATTGTTATACTAAAACCACGCCGGTGCCGATGACAGTTAATGCTCGCCATCCTCATGTTTTCGATGCTTTGGACTGCCATCTTGGACGCTTCCTCACTGCATTCATTTGAAATCATTCATCTTCAACAGTTTTATCTTCAAAAGTTTTGCTCAAACAACGATTGTTGTTTACAATTGTCGTCTATCCCAATAACAACCATTAATCGCGTACTGTGACATTGTATATTCACATGCAATATTCTTTGATACTTTTAAGAGAAAATTGAAAGCTGTTTTCATATAAAAAATATTAAACAAACCAACTTCAACGAACAGTATTTAGAAATCGTGTACTTTTTTTTATTATTTCTTTGAATAACAATATTTTAAATTTAATCATTATTTTTTCCTTTACATTCTTGTAAATATTAAATTAAGTTTATTTACCTTTTGTTACTTTATTTAGCCATTGTGGACTGTTTCAAATTAAATCTTAAATCCTTAACCTGTCTGAATATTATTTTAAAGGTTTATTTATCTGTATCTTATTAATCAGTTAGAAATAGCTAGGATGCAGGCGAGTTCTCCAAATATTGTATATTGTTTTGAAATTACTGTCTGTATTTGTATTTTCTCTTTAAATAATAGCAAAAAAGTAATAAAAACCTGAGGGTTAAGAAAAGGTCACTCTGGATAATCTACATGGTACTTGTATAATTTCAATATGGTTCTTTGTTTTATAATGGATATGCCCAATTTTGATATGATTTTATGCGGGGAAGGAAGTAAGCTTCTAATCTCTATTTAAATTGGAAGCAATTTGTATGTTTGTCAACCGAAAAGTAGGTTCGTGAACACCGTCAAGGCCGAAAGAACTGATGCCTGAAAAACAAGAAGCTATGCAGCAAGACATAAAGGTGGAAGGAAGACTTTGCTCTATTCAGGGCCATCGACACTTTTATACAATAGAAATAAACGCATGCATACGGACATATTTTTCGATTTCATATACGATAAACTGCCTTTTATCTACTTCACGTGTTAGATTTAAGGTCACTTTAAACAGCGACAAAATATCTAATTGTGATAAAATATTAAAAAATGTTCAATTGTTTTTCTTAAGTAGGTAATAGTATGATGTGGCGTGATCATATAATTGCTCGCTTACCTGAACATTATTTTTGGATAGCGTAACGATCTTCACTTAACAATAGTGAGTTTATAAAATATTTACTTTATTTTAATAAAGAGGCGATTTAAATATGAATATTATCGTACATAATAAAAATAACTTGTAGATAGACAATAACAAACAAAATTATTATTTTAAAGCGCAGTTTTTTTAGTACATTGATTTCTCCGTAGGCAAGTTTTAAGACTCTGACCGGAAACTGTCTTTGAGAAGGAGATATGTTAATACGGGAGAGAGGGAGGGCGCTAATATAAACAACGCATGGGGCGAACGCTTAAAAAATATTTAATAAAATACGACACATTTAGAACCGAAAAAAAATCTCAAGACTTCTGATTAACGCAGCATTTAAAGAAACGTTGTGAATTTTTTCATACTTAAAACATATACGTATAACAGAACCACACGTGTTATTTATATTTTTTTCGGAGAATTCTTTGCAATTTTTTTTATCAAGGGTATTTCATATAATTACTTTTTCAACTAGACATCTGAATGTCTAAATAATCTTTAAAAATATCAAATATGTTTTTAAATGCATAAAATTTTCAAGTTTTCAAGGGAAGTTTGTAATAATATGTACATAGAAATTCTGAATGCGGAGAATCAAAGGAAAATGGTGTATTTAAATGGAGTGAAAGCAAAATGACGTTTTAGGATAGTCGAATACTTTATTTAATAGAATTTCCCGGCTAAAACGAAAAACATTTTTTTGAACTCCTGTGAAAAATATAATGACTTTAAAAATGTGTATTCATATACATCAGCAAACACCGATTCGGAATATATAACTTTTATTATTATAAGTAGAATTTATAAATCGTTATTTAAAAGTGATTTAAAAAAATCCCATCAAAACACCCTGTTGGTACCATTGCATTTGGAACATCTGACTTCACGTGCGCATTCTGTTTTGTATTAATTTGGGCATGTTTATTTTTCACTTTTGTTTTGTATTTTAAATATGTATTTATTCAGTTTTGCGAAATTTAAAATTAATTTAAGTGACTTTAAGCTCTATAATTGTTGTTCAATATAAAAAAAATATTAGTTAAATAAATCAGAGTATTCATGAGCAAACAAATTATCGATACCGATATTATGATAATATTAATGCTCAATACTATTATTATTCTGTAGTTAAAGTTTCTAAAAAGATACATAATTTTATTACTTATGTTTGGTTATAGTTTACTATGAATAGAATATAAAATTATGTGCGGAAAGCTCATTCTTGTTTTGACATTTGACATTCTAACCTCAAAACTGATCAAAACAAACCGACCGGCCATAGATTTGGAGCGGTTTGGAGAGCATTGAAAAATTGAAATTTTGAAAATTATTTTCACTATGAAACTTTAGAAAAAAAAAAACCAAAAAAACTGGTATTTGAGTTTGAACGCGATTATTAATAAATAAAAAAAAAATTTGGAATGGGGTTCCTTGTTACGGAAAGTAAGTGAATCTCACGTCTAAAATTTTACAAACTATTCATTCTTTGAGAGGCTCACTCACACTTTATACTGCCGGCTTTTTAAATGTGATGTGCGTATTACATTTAAAATTACATGTAAAACGCGTGAGAAGCCCCAAAGACTTATCGTCTGTCAATCAACATACTTTTATTTGGAGCAAGGGCAAACATTACCTCTTTTGTTAGCAGACACCTATGTGTGACATGTGAAAGAGTCACGTTGGAAAGTGTTCTAGAATTCCATCTGCATAATACGAGGACAATTATATACTGCATAGAATTAAAAGCTGCCTAGTTTATAGACAGGACCGCATCACTAACACACAAGTACTACTCTGTTTTAGGAACTTGTTCTGTGGGACTGTAATATTTTTATAAAGCCTCTAATACAATTGAGTTTTTTTTCCATTTGTTTACCCGAGGTGTTTATATTTTAAGCTGCACTAGAGGTTTGCCCGTTGCACACAACATTTTTTGGTGATTATTGATTACATTTCATTATTAATAAATATAAATTCATAATTTTAGTAAGTTTCACAAATAATGTTATATATGGAATTAATCGATAAAAATGTTCTCTGCTTGGTGCTAGTTTGAGCCTTGTTAAAGCAAGTAGTCCATTTCGTTTCGTGGTAATATAAAATAAGCTCTTTTGTGAGCATATGTGTAGTATACCTGACAATTTACTAATTTATTTTTTTTAAATACGGTCTATCTAATATAAAAACAATGCAGAAGTAAGTAAAATTTACGCAATACATTATATATAATAATTTTAAACATTAAATAATAAAGGTAGAAATACAAACAAACAAAAAATAAGAAGTAAACATACATAAAAATACAGATATAGTAAAACAACGTAGGAATAAATAATTTAGAATAAATTTACAAATAAATTAATTTAGAAAATTACTTTGTATTCACCACTTTATTAATATACACAGATATTAAAATTAAAAAAAAAAAAAATTCAACCGGTTTACAATTAGACAAATTTCAAATTTTTGAAATCAGAAAAAGCGTTAATAGTGAATTAAATTTAATAAAATTTAAATAGCTATCTCTTGAATTTATTTTCATATTAATATTAATTTCTAATATAAATTTGTTATTCAATGTTTTATAATAATTTTTGATTAATTACTTACCTACTTTAATCAATTTTTGTTTATGTTTATAATTTGTCTATTCTTACATTATTGCGTTCTAATTTTTATCATTTGTCTATACTTGACATTATTATTTTTAGTATTCTGTATATTCCTCATGAAGTGAGCATCGCTTTTGAAATCTGGGTATATTAATAAATTGGTGAATACAAAGTAATTTTTTAAATTAATTTATTAATAATGACGCCACAAAGTGAACACCAATCTTTAGAAGAAATTATAATTTAAATTTAATTTAATTTATGCGATGGTATGCATGATATTTTCAGCAACCGAAAGATAATTCATTAAAAGGTTTAAAAAATCTAATATTGAATACGTTTCGTGTACAGGGTATTTTTAGTTGAGGGTGTAACCTATTGTTAATGAAGGTACTAAGGGAAGTATGTGATCTTTGTCTGAATACAGTACGAGTGGAGGGTACATGCATAAGACCCATTGTTGCGCTTCTGGTGCTGCGTCCATGAGACACTGAATTTTTTGGTTGGGTCGTTCTCTATAGTATTTCAATATACAGTAAATAAATAATTGACGGACCGAGAGGACTTGGCATTCTTTACATAGTACTTCAGTGAGATGTTTGTAAGATGTATCGAACATAACCCTTTTTCGAGAGGCTGTAGGATTGAGGATGCTACACCCCCAGATAAATATGCAATATATGAAATATCATATTATGCTTGCAAATTGATAGGAAATTACTTAAATTATTTGTTCATTATTGTTCCCCTAATTTAAATCATGAGTTGTTAATTAGGTGGGGTAATGAAAAGGTAAAGTAAGTTTACTGAAAAGTAAAGCGGTTTGCCCGTTGCACCCAACGGAGATAATTTTATTATTATTCCCAAATATAATTCATAGTCTTATGCTTGCAAATTGATACTTGATTTATTATTTCTAAATAGTAAATAAATAAATGCAAACTAAAAAATTTACTGTCATTAAATTTTGCTCTATTATATCTAAAAGTGAACTGGTCTCATTAGCTCAGTCGGTAGAGCGGTTGTCCCGGTAAGACAGAGGTCCTGGGTTCGATTCTCAGATGCGACTGATACTTTTTTATTTTCTGTGTTTTTTTTTCGGTTTCGTGTTTCATTTAGGATAAGTTAATATTTATTCTTAAATTATTAAATATTACAATTAGGTTCATAAGCTTCAATGAGTTATTAAAAATAAATTGAACATAATTATATTCCTAAAACTTGAATTGGTTTTTCTTTTTTTTCCCCCTTATTTATACCTACGATTTCATATTTAAAGTTAAATTGTCTTAATTACTTGCACATTTTTTTACACAATTCAATCCGTGAACTAATAATTCATACAGCGTGTCATGTTGCGATCTTCTATGAAAAATGAAAGACCATTAAAACAGGTTCCTGCCAATAAACTATTGGAAAATGGTAGGATATCATCCTGATTACGGAATGTATTTTTAGTTCGGGGACCATATGCTTTTACAGTTGATGTATGTACGTATACAACAGTTTTAATAATATTATTAATATTCTTTTCAGGTTTTACATATATATTTTCACTTCTGTTGGCATTACCAAATTATAATACATGAAGACCAAATACACAGGGCCACCGAGAGTGGGGTTCGGGGAGGCATAAATCACCGGGCGCAGGGTTTATGAGGGGGCCCGGGCTCGAAAAATCGCAGTACCTAATATTAATAAACAACCCTTGAAATGATTTTTTCATGAAAACGGCGTTGTACAAATAAATAAATTATTATTAAGGTACATACAAATAATAGGTCACTGGAAACATAACACTTTATTAAAATATTTTTTTCATGCACGAATGTACTTTAAGACTTGTGCGGTTACTTAATTCCCTTAAAAAAATGACTCTAAAATATTTGTTTCCCAATTAGCGTATCGCCCCTGGAATCTTCTTCTAAACAGTGGCTAGTGCTGACAGAAAGTCTTCTGCTCCGAAATGAGTCGAGAATGTCCTGCGGTGCTATATATGATATATTGAGAAGAATGTTTGTGGGTTTGTTTGTTTTTTATACAAATCTACAGCTTTATTCCGAGTTTGATGAAAGTTTGTACACTTGTCCTCAAAATAGAGGAAGGTCAACGTCTATAATAAATTTATGAAAACCACTCCCAACCCCCTTCCCCACCCCTTAAAGTAGAATTTTGGTAATTCTTGATGAAATTTTGCACACTTCACGATTAACATATGATGAAAAATACCGGGTAGGGTTAGGGGTAACACACCATAACCTCAAAGCTTTACTCCAAACCATTCATAACTCCGGGTACTTCATCCAGTCCTTAAAATTGTAGTAAATCAACATTGTAAAAAAATATGATTGGTGGGGGGGGGGGTCAATATTGAGCAATTCCAGGCCCGGCTCGGGCTCCCGGGAGCCCTGCCAATACAATTACCCATGATATATCAAACAGAAAAAAAACATTTCTAAATATCTGTTGTTTTTCTTGTTGGGTCTATGAACGTAATAGAATTTTAAGCTTTAGAGACAACTACAATGTAGGTACAGCGGATACCATTCTCAAGGTTCGTTCTGTCTTCAGACAATGTAGTGTTTTTGTATTCAAGGTTCTATTTAAATGAGTTTGCGTGTTCCCCTCGGAACGTGGGGGACCCCAAAGTGGAAAACATTTAGAATATTTACGTATTTTCTTCACCTCAGAAGTCAAAGGTCAGTTGTCCATTTGATTCGAAGATAAAATGTTCGCGTGAAGTTTTTTTAGGTTTTTCATCATTCCACGATTTACGACAACGTTCAACGAAGTTCTGTCATATTAAAAGGTCTGATATCCTCACAGAGTTCAGAAAAGATAAATTAATCTATTGTCACGAGTTTGTAACATTAACTGAGTCCAGTGGATAACCAAACTGACATTGTCCTTATTCCTATGCTTGTTATACGAAATAATAAATAAACATTGGTTGTATTAGACAATCGCACGAGAACCAATGCAGATTTATAACGTAAAATTACCTTAAATTTTATTTTTTTTTAAATTCGTCCTTTAACTTTTGAGCAACAGATTAAAATATCGGCAGTCAGTGGCGGTTATTCGATAAGGGTACTAGGGCAAGTGTCCCACCCAATTTTTAACAATTACGTCTTGAAAATAATACCGTAAATACAAACAATCGAGTTTATATTTAGCGGAAAAGTTACAAAGCGATGTGTAATTTTGCAACACGTTCTCTTAACACGTTTTATTAACAGGGACATTCAGAGACTGATACGTTCTTACAGCTAGCGGGGCACATCTTAAATGATGGCCGAATATTGGGTCCTCTGCGCATGCGCATTCGGTATTGGATTATTTTTCTATGAGAACGTTTTGTATGGGAACAGGGCTCAAGTGTATTGTACCCACGTATGGAATAAAGCAGCAGATAAAAAAATCTTGTTATTATTACATGAAAACATTAATACATGGATAGGTAACTTTTTTTGGTAACTCATGTATTATACTCGTATGATTAAACTATATTAGAAATTCTGTTAAAATTACGTTGTTTTTTTTTCATATCAAAGAAATTTGTTATGTTTTTATAAGTATATTTATTAATAGTGTATGGGGGGGGGGTATATGTGTGCCCCACACACATTCAGACCCATGAGCCGCCACTGGCAGCAGTTGGCTACAATTGAGCAATGATTACAATAAAACACATATTAAATTGCAGCTTTAGAAAGGAACCTACCTACCAAAGTAAAAGATTACCTTCTGAAGAAAATAATTAATTTAAACCGGTTAACTGACATGACACCTGCTGACATCTGTGTATAATATTCAAACTGTGCGGGCTTATGGTGTATGGCGGGGCAAAGTGTAGCGTAGTATGACGTGTCCGCTTGGGCGCCTCCAGACCGGAAGTTCCTCCCCGGGCGAGACCGGAAATGACGTCAGTGCACTTCCCCTTTATTTTAGTGCCTGTAGGTGATGGCGATATTATTCACCCTCTGGTTCACTCCCTAACAATGCGTAATTACTACCAAAGTTCCGCTAGCCGTGTGATTTATCGGAACACTACTAGTGTTGATTCCTAACCTTCCTCTTTCACAACTACTTCCCTTCCCCACTTTCTGCAGCCTTACAACATACGCAAAAATTGAGGATGCCATAGATCTGGTTAACTGGTTCCGGGCAGTTGGGGCTTTGGTGCGGTAGGAACTCTCTTTGTTAAAAAAAATGGTCCTGCCGCTGAAAACCCCGTTGTACCCTTTCGTTCTGTTACGTGAGTTGCTTATGAGAAAGGCAGAATAATTTGATATCCCAAATGGAGATGTCATGGTTCCATTGATTTAAGTATTTTAATGTAACAGTGCCTAATCTGTCATAATATCACAGTTAAATATTTTTTTTGTACATCCAGTCACCTACCTTAGAACAGCTTTCACCTAGTGAGGTAGGTAATGTAAACCACACAATTATATAATTATGTAACATATAATATTTATCTTGTATTTATATTATATTTATTTATATTATAATTTATCGACACTGAAACTGAAACCGATTCTGAGCAGTTGGGACTCTTGTGCAGTATTCACATTCAAATCGAATCAAACGGCGATCTGCCTATAGTAAAAAGCGTGAACTAAATATTGGGTATTGGTAAAAAAATGGCATGGTGTTGCAGTTCTATTTCTGGCAAAGTATAAATAAATTGATCTAGCCAAAAAAAATGGCAATGACGTCACTATGCAATCGGAAAACCTGAACAAATTATAAAAGATAATATATAAAAAAGAACGATGTTGCAGATCAATTTCTTGCGATTTGCAAATAAATTGGCTTAGGTAGGTAATTAATTGGTTGTATTTGGATTTTGTCCTGGGTATTGTGAAACGTGGCTGACTTTGCGAATTGAATTAAATACAATAAGTTAAATGCTAAATTGCATAGTGCAAAATAAGAACGGCAGAAGCTATTTTCGCTACCCTTTTTTTGAATTGCATTTAAAGAAAAAAAAATACTTCATGCTTGTTCTGCCAAGGTAACGTAACTACTAAGTAGACATTTTTATTCCGTTGCACGCAAGCCATTTATAAAAAAGAGACATTTAATAATCTTAGGCAGATCTTAAGCAAATTAATAAAACGCGTTAGCGTGTAAAGCTGGGGTATAAATGAGGTCGATGCGTAACAGCCGTTTTCATCAAATCCTTTAGTAAGTAATAATATCAAATGTTTGTTTCTTGCAATATTTGCTTGCAAGTGAATTAGTTATGTAAAAAAAACGTAGGGCAGTCGTAACCATTAACATGGGGGAAGTAAGTAGCAAGTCTGGTCCCTTGGTTACGTTTATTCAAAACACGAGGAAAATCGATACAGGTAAATACTTAATAGCCTGAAATTAACCACACATGAAATTATGAAAATAAAAAATACGCGAAAATATGAGTGGAGTTATGTCAAAATCTAAGATCTTCGTGAGTGAAATATTGCAACAAAATCCATTTGCAATGCAAACAACGGTTTAAAAAAACTTTTGTAATGACAACATGAACGCAAAAAAGCGTTGAAATAAAAACTTTTGTAAATCCAAGATTACGGTACCTACGTCAATCTGATAACGTGCCCCATCAAAGTGTAACTATTTTCAAAACCCTTCCGAGAATGCAGTTGTTGTTAATATTTTACGGATATTTTGCTGTGTGTTTTTGCTTTCTATAAATGCGGGTCCCCACCGTTACCTACATTCCCACCGTTTACGTCGTGACGTAGGCTCTATAACAAAAATGAAACGTGAAACACGATAACGTTACATCTCGAATATGAGCGTGCAATAAGAAATTATGTTTTTTGTTTGTTTTCGTGTCGCTTTTACTTATGTAATGCCATTTTTTTGTCACACCCTTTAGAATCGCGCCCGGGGTTAGTGCCACGGTTCCCAGCCCTTAATTCGGCCCTGAATCTCAGTACGCAAAAAACGATAGACTTTTATTTTTAATTTGCGCACTGCGGCATCTAACCCATTTGTTGCAAATATTGTGACCAAAACCAGAGACAATTATCTTTAAATCCAATTGCTTATCCACGCTGGTAGAAACTTTCGCATGACCGTATAAGACACGCTTTTATTCAAATAGACAAAAGAATTTTCGCGATGGTATTTGATGATATTTCTATTTATTCGACTTGAAATTACGGAAATGGACGGTTATTGGGTAACAATAAAAACCACGCGTGAGAAATCTTTTTTTTCCGGTTGAAAATTTGATGTTTTCCTAATGTTTGATGATTCAACGGGAGAATTACTCGACTTTATTGATTCTAGGTAGATATTTATAATATTTTTGAAAGAAATCAAATAAAGCTGCAACTGCATATACATTTGTTGTACTTTATTTGTATACCCACTTGCATTTGAATATTGAAAACATTACTTTCTAACGAGTAGATGCCTCTGTAATACGTGTAATAGTGCTATTAGACTAGGAGCATAAAAATAAACTGTTATATGAAGAATATATAACATAAAACCTAGTGCTATTATACAACACAGTGTACATTCTGATGTAATGGTAATGTTGAGTGCTCTTAATTTTTTGTCTAACTCTGAAATATTATGCCCTAAGTCGTGCCGTGATAAATGATGATTAGTTGAGGGGAAAAGACACTCATCATTCCAATCTCTTTGGGAATATACGAAACGTACAATATTCTGTTTGAAGAGTTTTATCCGCTGTGTACATTATGTCTTATTAACTACGTATCTTACATGATTAATTCCCAAGAAATACAAAAAATTGTAAACGTACAATGTGAACTAGTTATAATAAATCAAAGTTGGTTTTGGGACTCTTTTGCACATTATGCATTCTAACATGTTCCCAATAAATAGAGTAATAACCGATAATTCTTGTAGATATTTTTTAACTCTTATGAAAAACCCACATACACCATACACAAAATCATTATGGTTTCAACGTTTCAGGAATCATAACATCTCTAACGGTTGTTCTTCCCAACTTTTCGAGTGATCAATCTGAGGCAGCGATCAGCCAAGTGTTTTGTTGAGCATTCGCTCTGTTTGCCTGTTTCCAAGCATCTTTTATCCTAAATTGTCTATAGAGGTTCCCGACCACTTTCATTTGACGCTTCTCTGTCTTGAAAAACAAGATAAAATATGGCTTATAATAAGTAAAATAAGTTAGGTTCTCTTCAGTTTTCTTTGAAACATACAAAAACATGCTTTGACATTCGAAAACGGAAATAAATCTTTGTCATTCCATATTTGAACCGCGATAAATAGATCGCGAACCAATAATGACGTTTGATATTTCGCTAACACTTGTTCACCCTGTTGGCACTTTTTATAACTAGTCCTCTGTTGAGGGGAACTTAATCCACAAAAATCGATGTCCTAAATTGATCGTAAATTTGATCGAGAATTTCGTTAGCATGAGCGTATTTGTGCATTTGAACAGTGTTGACGAAAAATTTCAGCTCAACAATTGCTCAGTAAGGTTGGGAAGAACGGCTGTTAGTGAATAATCCCTTTCCGCTTGACATCAACGCGCTTAAACCCTTACATAAAGAAAGGCTTAGATTAAATTTACCAGAACAACTAGAGAAAAACAAACGAACAAATGATCCGAAAATAAAGTTAAAAAATGAAATAACAAAAATTACATATTCTCCCCTCCCCAGTATTTTCACGAAACCTAAACAAGATAATTCCTTAAAATAATCCAGGGATTTACAAAACACATTTAAATTCATTGTTGAGTCATAATAAAAACAATTAGGAAAATCCTGCAAATCAATGATAGCGAAGAAAACAGATTTCAACTACCTCACACAATAAAGAATATTAATTATCATAATTACTTTATGAGTAAATCGGCTTTTACTGAAAATATTAATAAATTCAAACACCATAATAATTAAAATTGGGTAGCGGTAAATAAAATCAGTAAGTAAATCGTCTCAATGTGGCCTAACCACAATTTTAAAATGGCTTTGAACGCCGAAACAACTGTCACAATAATAAAATACTTCCAGAACTTAAAATAAAAAAAATTGATTGCTGGGTTATTTATTGGCAGTTCTTATTCAGACTTTCGGAAACAATGTTATATTAAACCTATGTTGCAAATTCTGCAATAACGGCTGACAACTATTTATAGGTATTATGAACTATTGGCTGACTTTTCAAACGTGATGGTCCTGGTACTGAGAGCTCCGTTGTAACCATCAAGGTGTGGGCACAAATGGTGGATCGCCACACAAATCTGCATTGACACAAACTCCTTGCTTCATTCACATTCACACACTCCATATACCGACTCTTGACGGCTTAAGAGGAACGGCTTCGCGACTTGTTTCATACAAAACTTAATTTTAACGTTGGAACATAAATTTGCCGCACATATTTAAAAATATCGACCCGAAAAAATGATTTTTTTTTAAATGTTTTGTTTTTGTATTTTTATTTACGTAATCATATTTATATAGCAAATACGATAATTAAAAAAAAAAACGGTAAACCCGGAAATAATTTTCTAAGTTGCCTCTAAAATTACCAAAATTGATTTTTTTTCATGGCATATACGTCATAGTTTAAAATAAAAATAAATAAAATGCTTCTCATCCGCACTAGATATTTTCTAAGTCTGTAATTAAAAAAATATATCATTCAGCTTGGATGGGTATTTTGACCTCAAATCGAAAATTAAGTTATGTATTAAACAGGCAGCACATCCGTTCCTCTTAAGCATTTCATTTACTTAATCGTGCCATGTCTTATCAGGGCATCTTCGAGTAGTCGACCTTATTGACCCCGCACTTTTAATGTGAAAATGATTATTCACGATTGCTCCGAGTTCCAAGCAGAGAAAGGATCATAAAGTCGATGAAGTATACAATGGAGTAGACAAGCAGTATATGTATATTCCTATGAGTATGACGAAAACCGACGCTAAAACCACTAGGTATTGCATGTAGGACGTAGGTACCCACTATCTATATTTACCACTGACGTCAGAATCAATAGACTTACCCCGAGTACGATTTCGACAGCTGGAGGCAAAGGTCAAGTGACACCCATTTTGGCAACTGCTGAGTTAGCTGTCATCCACGTTTGTTTGACTGCGGTAAGTAAATTACGAAGCATTTATAAAAATGGTCAAACTAAATACTCTATCAAAATATTCGGTTTTTGTAAATAAGTCGAACCTTTTTACTTAGTTACGGTTTTACTCAAATTGGCGACATGCCTAGTTCGCCCCTTCTTATATTGATTTCCCCTTACGTGTTATGGCATCTCTATATATTATTTGCTCTGTGATATTTCCTCATATCTGTAACGATTATATTCAATTACTTAAGTGCATAATTTTTCACAAATTTACGACACGTATGATCATATTTTCATGAAATTAAGGAGTTTTTTTTTCGTTAAACAAGGAGAAATGAAAAGATATCTATAAAACAATGCTCGGGGATCAAGTCTGTATCTTTTGCGTTAGCTAACGCAAGTTAAATCGGGCATAAATAACACATTTTGACAGTTTTCGTAAACGTAGCGTCATCTCCTGTGATTGCGTTGCGGATTTGTATCGTAACGTAAATGCAAACTTAGCTTGTTAGCGCGATACGGACTACCAAACTGTCAATGTGTGTTGTTTATGACCGATTTAACTTGCGTCAGCTAACGCAAAATATACAGACTTACCCCCAGACAAGCAGGAAACTTTTCAATAGATTCAAATCAATGGACTGACTGCGTGGGAGAGGATTGGAGCTCGGAGTAGGGCGGGAGGTCTGAGGACTGGAGGCGATCTGTGATTATGACGTAATAAATAATCACTATAAAAAATAATAAATTAATTAAAAAATATACTTAGTATTCACCACTTTATAAATATTCATAGATATCTACATGTTTCGAAAGCGATGTTTTCTTCATCAGGAATATATGAATTGTATTAATATATTCCCGATGAAGAAAGCATCGCTTTCGAAACATGTAGATATCTATCTAGATTTATAAAGTGGTGAATACTAAGCATGTTTTTTAAATTCTTTTATTAATAATGACGTCACAAAGTGAATACCAAACGTTTGAAGAAATTATACCATAAAAAATAATTATTACACAAGGAAGTTGAAATGCAGGTATAAGTTAAATGCAGTTTGAAGAAATGCAAACATTATGCATATTTGAAAACGGCGCAACTGTTGAGTTAACCGGAACGACAACATTCACCAGATTTTATCTTATTCAATCAAAATGGTATCGTAACATTCTGGGAAAGCTGAAATGAACGTAATAATGCAAATTAATTCATAAGAAGGAGAAAATGTCCGATGTTTTATTTGTGTACCAACTAATCGACTTTAAGGCATTTTTTTTGGACTAAACTCGGATAATATTAAATGTTTTATTCAGTTCGCTTCACATAAGTTTACCTTCTCCCGCGGGAATTGTTGTCACACAGGCAGATAAAGATGTGGTTACGAATCTATGTAGGTAAAAGCAGTATGGGTCGAGACTAGTTAATAATAAGTGCGATTGTTTAACGCAGTAAAGCTTGGCGAATGCGGATGTTGTAAATGCAATGGTGTGACCAAAGAAAAGATGTTAGCGTCAAGACAGCCAGAATAAATTGAGAAATGATCGGAAAAAGAAACAATCAACGAACGCGTGCCAGTGCGAACTGCTGACGACCTACGTGGCTTAACGGTAACCTTCTTGGCTCCGAATCCAGAAACTAACTTTTTTTTTTATTATTTCACTTTTTTATGGCAGCAATATTTTGGTGTGATTGCTAAGTTCTACCAAATTAATAAAACATAATATATCATAATGTTAGTAATTCTCAGAGGGGAGTATGAGATTGATCAAAATGACCAAATGCATCGAGGTCTCGATAGCTCAATCGGTAGAGGTAGAGGATCTGGGTTAGAATCCAGTCGTGACCGTTACCTTTTTATTTTCTGTATATTAGTCTATTTCATATTTTCATTGAGAGTTGTTAATATTATCTTCTGCAATGATTAAATAAAATAACATGAAATTTTTCACAAAAAATCAATACTCCGTTCCAAAGCGATGGATATAGCCCTAGTAATTAAGAATCGAAGCGTTGTTTGAAATGACTTTAAATCATTTCTTCAAACGATTGGTATTCACTTTGTGGCGTCATTAATAAATTAATTAAAAATACACTTTGTTGTCACCACTTTATAAATATACGTAGATATATCTACATGTTTCGAAAACGATGCTTTCTTCATCAAGAATTATATATTCCTTATGAAGAAATATTATATATACGTGTTATTATGTATTAATATATTCCTGATGAAGAAAGCAACGCATTCGAAACATGTAGATATCTACGTATATTTATAAAGTGGTGAAAAAAAAGGTATTTTTAATTCAATTATGGACTTTAAATAAGTTTAGTGACCAAACCTGGATAGTCAGGTACTTCTCTAATTCTCCTATCCCCTAATTTGGGAATACAATAATTCTATTGGCCCTGGGCAAATGGGACACTTTTGGGGTAATTACTGTAATTAAATTTTAAAAAGTGTTGAAAATGGACGATATGATAACAACGTTTTATCCATTTCCAATCCTGCATCTATATAATATGCAAGTCTCGTTTTAATGAATAAAATGCCCATTTTGGAATCAAATAACTCGTGAGAAGATCACTTTCATTCTTTATTATTATTGAATGCCTGTGAAACAAATTGGACGCCGCCAAACAATGTGTTTATTTTCCCTATTATTGTGTCGAAACTGAACAAAACTGCTCATCACGCTAACTCGTACCCGCCAAAGTACTGGAATTAAATGTTTTATGTGATTCTGTATCACCGGTCGTTTGATTTGATCGGCCCATGTGAAAATATTTGAGTAAATCTATTGTTATTTTCGTTTGAACCCATTAATTATTCGATGGATCTTTCGCAATTGATTTTCTAAGAGAAAGCACACGAAGCCAGGAATGCGACGATCGTTCATCTATGGGAACGTTCATTATGTTCAAGAAAATGATAGGTGTTTAAATAATGTTTTTGAAAAATATGTAATCTTCAATTTTCATTAAAACATCTATGCAAATGACAACTTAATGACGGAAAACGAGAATAGAAAACGATCTTGCAAGCTTTCTAAGCGATGTTTCTAAGGCTTCACAAGCTAGGAGGAAGATTATTGTTTGTCGTGTTGGCTATATCGTTAATCTCATATCTTATTACTTGGTAAATAGGTATCTATTAAGCAATGGCGTGCATTGCTCTATGACTAAAGGTAGACGTGTAGTTTTTCGAGTTGGAGTATGAATTATGCATTGAATATTTGAAAATGGACATTTTATTATCATCTTAGACTAATTGTCGTGGTCAACTGAATAAATGGACGTACAAGTTCCTTACCAAATTCATAATTTTTTTTAATGTCTATTTACTGTACGTTTTTCTCAGGGTAGGCACAGCTTTTCAGCCTTTATGGACTGCATGCCACTTCTATTAAAATATAAGGGGTATCGCGTTACCCATATGATTGCCAACAGCTTATTCTTCTTCACGGGCGTCCGGCGCGCGTTCAGCTTTGGACAGGCCTCTCTCAAATGTCTCATTTTTTATCTTGGTGGTTCTAAACCATAAGAAGCCTGCAGTTCTATTCAGATTATCAGTCTTGTTCATGTGCAAAGGATCTCAGCTTTTCTTTAGCAACTAATGATGGCTGTCGATGGTATTATATAGATATCAAATTTCATGTGTTAAGCTCTATTCACATCTACCAGCACCGCACAGTGCAAACGCATAAAGTGGCTGATATGGCTAAATTAGTCAATTACATTATCTATGAACGCATTCATGCACGGTGTAATGTGAATACTCCCTTCTGTGCCGTGTTTGAAACTGTACGTGTCGGCACTGCGCGGTGCTGGCAGATGTGAATATACCTTTCGTCGGGCCACGTAACCAGCATAGTCCCATCTGGGGTTGGAGAATAAAATGGTAACGTCGTTAATTCATCTTTGTCCTGCTCCTTATCCACTAATTGGACTCTCAATCTTACGAGGAAATGATACATATAATGGCTCGTTCTATGGCATTTTGGGTGTTGGCAATTTTTATCACAATGCTTTTGGTGAGAGTTCATGTTTGCGCCCCAAACATTAGTACTGGTAGTATGCAAAAAGTCTTCAAAGTTGTTGAGGTGCAAAAAACTTCAGTCCCTATTATTCCCTAAATTCTGTGGTAATTTTACTGGAAACATTGGACATTTTGGTTTTCTCTGTATTTTCGCAAGACAGGGTGATAATCATTGAAGAACTTTAGTATGAAGATACAATGACTCATGATGTACTTCTGATGGGATCGAATATAACTTCTTGTTTTTGAGGAGATTTTGATAAAGGCAGTTTCCAAACCAAATATAATTCCTTGAATTAATCTATTAGTCTTATATTGTTAATTTATTAATTGTTCCATTCAATAATTTTACTAGGAAGTTCTGAAAGTATTTTAGTTTTTTATTATTATTTTTTTTTTAAAGAAAGACACATATTCCCTGGTTACAAATAACCTGACAATATTTGAAAATCTCCTACTAATCTAAATTTTACTAAATCTACTAAAATAAATAAAAAAAAGTATTTGGTAAATCCCTGAAATAATTTAAGGAATTATAGGTTTCTTGAAATTACTAAGTGGAGAAAAGTTTTTTTTTATTTGTCTGGTAATCTCTTCAATCTTTGGGTGATATACATATAGTCATTCAAAAACGAAAACTCGCCATCATTTGATCACCAACACGTAAGATTTCTTCAAATAAGTGAAGTTTCGGTCCAGCGACGTTCTTCATCAGAACTGTTTTAATCGTATGCAAGTCTGTTGGTAATTGAGTTCAAGCGCCTGACGGTTTAATTGTTTTAGAATTCGGCACAAATACACCGGAGGGTATTTCCTGTGAGTTTTGCATTGTGCCAGGTGTAGGTGCGTGTGTATACAATACATACTTCATCATTTCACCATACAATTGTTGAAACGCACACCTTTACACGCCTGTGTTCGTATTCACGACTGGAAAATACTCAATACATGGAAAAACGCTATTACAATGTTCCCACGAATATCGCAAACTAGAAAATCCAGTAAAAGATTGGAGCGAACGAAGGTCATGAAGGACAGGTATTTTTATTATTTCAACAATGTTAATTATAAAAGTTCCCTTGAGTAACTTTTACTTGGTTACCTATGAATAAAGGATTGTGAGATTATTTTTTACCAAACTTAAAATCATGACGATATATCGATGATTACGACTTTCATAAAATAAAATAAGCGGACACTTATATTAATGCAACAATGAAATTTACAACAAGTTTACAGTTTCAAAAATCGAAATACTTTTATGAATGCCTTCACAATCAATGACATAATAAATGTCATTGTTCACTATATATCGTTTTAATGTTGAACAATAAAAACTGCATTTTTTGTTTGCTTCCAAGCTCCAAAGGTATTTACGGAAATAATGATACCACCTGAAAACAGTGGTGTTAGCTAAAAAATTCCAGACAGAAAAATATATATAATTTTTTTAATGACACAGCTAACTGTTTAAATAAATTTTCGGTTTTATATCTAAAACTAAGTAACAAATTCGAATATGGTATACTAGGACGGGGATCGGCAACTACTAACCACATGATACCAAAAGGGTATTATAAAGGCCACCATAAGAAAGCCAAAAAAAGAAATTTTCAAATATTTTGCATACCTAACATTCAAAATATGTGTGCCAAGAATGTCTTAATCAAACGTTTCAAAAGATCAAAAAACCGAAGAAACTTAATTTTCACCACACAAGAGCGAACCAAAATGACATTATGGATATTCCTAAATTTAAAACTGCTTTCTGACAAAGGAATTATAAATATTTCTCTGCTAACCCATATAATTCACTATCACTGGCCATAAAAATAAAAAAAACAGAAAAGGAAAACGATTTCGAAAATCAAATCAAAACCTGGCTCAAAGAAATCAAAGAAGTCGAGTTATCCAACATCTTGAAAAGAAAACTTCGTAGGAACTTAAAAACAATCAGTTTTTAAATAAAACCCAGTCCGCCTCAGCATATGAACCCCTAGTGAGGAGGACTAAGAAAAACATTACATATTGTCTTATTAGCTTTGTAAAATTTTATTAACAAAATGAAAAAAATATGTATTGAACTAAATAAAAAAAATAATAATACTAATTTTAAAAAAAAATTCTCTTCCCGACTTATCTACATTACTTATATTATTTTTTATCCAAATACATGCTTAACTTTAGATATATTACAATCACCAAACTATGGTCGTATTCGTAATACTCTAGTCGCATTATATTGCTGGTTTTATTTTAAGGTTTCTATATGCGAATCCTATAATACTACACTCTACACTTTCTTTTAAGTGATACCGACACCGACGCCCTACACAAAGCTCAAACGTCATTTGCCTAGACTCATTTAAAAAGATGGCTCAGACATTTGTGGGGAGCATCACGAAGCATGTCATATTTGATCATAAAACCTCGGGCTCTCTCCTGTGACCAGTCTGCGTCCAGCGAACCGTGAACCTCCAAGGGCAAAGTCCTGCCATCACTGAACTAACCGAAAGTCTACTGCGGTACCCGTTAAAGTTGTCTCAGAACGATCGAGAAAACCAACCACTTTTAATTGTTTTCTTCATACATAAGGTAATAATTATTACATCATTGTTTCTGTTATCAAAAAAAACCGAGGGAATCTGTTCGTGAATTATTAATTTCAAGTGCATTACTTTTACAAGATTCATTTTAACAGATTGGACAAATAGGCAGACATGGAATTAGTTGTATTATTATTAAAATACTTATGATAAAAGCAAGCCACATTCTGAGTAAGTATCTAAATTTAGTAAAACAATCCTTTCATTCTCGTTCCAAATAAAGCTAAAGAAACCTGCACCTTTCTTTTGCTAAAGAGCTCTTTTGTTCCTGGGGTATTGATTAAAATGCGGGGACCGATTATAATTAACCTCCGCTGGTCAGCCATATGTTTTGAATTTTTGATAAATAAGTAAATAATTGTCGATAGGGAATAGGGACATTATTTCATGTCCATTTTGTACCTCTGAGGAAATTTGTGGCAACACAAGATTTTTTTTTTCTCAGAAGGTATTTTGTCACGTTATTTTAAGTCAAATGTTTATAAATTTACTCGCAATTGGATTGAAGTTGCGTCTGTCGGGAGATTGGGCACATTTATGGCTTCGTAAAAGTGTAAAATATACATTGATATTTTTCTAAAAACCTCAAATTATATGTCCATTTTAAATCAATAAGCAAGTGCGTACGTATAAACAGTGGTATTGTCTAATTTTTGTAAAAACGTGTTTCCTACGAAAACATCTTCCATAAACACTTGCTTACAAAACCCATTTTTTCAACGTATGAAATCAAAACTTCAGACAAATTTTTACATAAAAAAAACAGCAAGTTTCACTTTAATAGTGCTACATAAAATATTTATATATTTTAACCTATGTAGTTAAATAGAGATCACATGATAACATTAAACAAAGTGTCAGAAATAAGCGTGATAGAAATAATCAAATAATAGAGCCCATTATAGGTATGGATACACAGGTAAATATAATGCGATGGGAAAGTGTTATTATTTTGTGTTTGTATTGCCCATGAATACACAAAAGTACAGTTATTCGAACGTACCTAGTCTATAGAATTAGTTATTATTTTATAGTAATTATTTCAACGGTATATTTTGCTTTTATTTGAAAGCATTTTCCCACGTGCATGCAAACTTCAATAAGTGGTACCCGGTCGGTGATAGCGAAATAAAAATTAATAATGTATTCCCTCATCTGGGTTAATCTCATATTTCACTAATCTCGACAGAAGCGAGGAAATATTTGTTCATTCAAAATGCAGGAAACAAATCATACACTGCATTGTCTTCATTATTAACAAAAATGTGAAGTGTTCGCAGAGTCTGAATAAACGTAAAATGCGGTATTGAGAATTTATTTTGGAAAAGAACACATACTCTTTCACGGACTATAAAAACCAATAATATGCTACATAAAGCTCCGTTCAAAGAGTTTTTTTAAGAGCGTTGCAATTATTGCCTTCCCAGTTTTGTATAAAATTGAACACAAGTGTGATTTTACCGAGTGGATCCTAAAACCTTTTGAGGATAAAACTAACTACATTCGTATTATACTTCTCTACCGGCGACTGTTAATATTAAAATAACGTATTATTAATTTGATAAGTCGTTGAAATTTTTAGAAAATTATTTCTGTTGGAAAGTAAATAAAAATAAGTATTTTGATCATACAAAAATGAGTCGTGCATATTAGTATACTCAACATGTAAATGTCAAACTGACAGCATAATTTGTAACAAACAACGCGTACGTGATCTTTTTACTCCCGGTGCGAACGAGGCATAAGGCCAAAATCATCTAACGCACTTTCCTCGTAGACACGAGGTCGTAGAGGTGATTTAAAAAAAAATCTAATTTATAAATATAATTCCACCGTAGCAAGGCTTGGCGAAATTTAAAATCAATTGAGTAATATTAATTCATGCAATCATTTTTTTATTCAATAAATAATTGGTAATAAAGTGTATTATTTAATTGACTACATACTTTAGCAATAACGTCATAAAACTACAACACACGAATTATTAAAAAATCTTAGTAATTAATATGTACTTATAAAAAATAATGGATGAAACACTCGTGTCTAAAAGAGTCTTACCTTATTTCGTTGTTTAGATTTCCTTATATTTAATAAAATCCGTAAATGATAAATTAATATTAATTCGATTAACAGACACAAGCTTACATTAAAAATTAAAATTGTAAATACACAAATGTTTACACAGCTTATAAAACCACTTCACAAAAAAGTTACACACAATAAAAAATTGTTTTATTTAAAATAATATTGATTTCATTCAACAATGTAGATCTGAATGTTGTGGGTATTATAATATTATATTGGATGCGACATGCGCACACGCAGTTCCCGGCGTACGCGCAACTGACACCACGGTCCACAGCGGTCGGTCTACAACTGAGGAACTGGGGATTGGGGAAATGGGAGTGCGGTGGGCTCGAGTATCGTTTACCCCGTGTTACGGATATCACCTGCATATTATTGCTTACAATGGCTTATACAGCACGTCAAAAGTCCGGTCATTTATTTAAAAAAATCTAATTAATCACAGTTACGCTTCTGAATCGTTAAATTGCACTATTATTTTTACCACAAATTTTCAAATATTTTTTTCATCTTTAATCATTAAATTTAAACTAGGCACAAGTCTGTTTAATAGTTGTACAACATTTAAAAAAAACTTTAAGTACCTGCTTACATACTGATTAATATGTAATTCACACTGTTTGTGGCATAACTGTTCAACACAGAAAAAGGTATGCAAAATTTACTACGTCAGAACTTACCGCGCGAGAGATTTTGTCGCTACATAACACAGAGTTCACCTTTATAGATGAGACAATAAAAATAATTTGATTCAAATGTTAGAAAGATGTTAATACTTAGTATGTATATAATGTAGAATAGACGGTTAAAATGAACTATTCTTTCAGTGTTCGGGCATGTTCATTGTTCGAATTTCATTATTAATAAGGAATTCCACTGAAAAATATTATCCCTATAAAAATATATATTCATATAGATCAGCAAACGCCGATTCTGAATAAATAACTTTTTTTATTTATATTTATACATAGAATTTATAAATCGTTATTTAAAAGTGAATAAATAATCATCTCATCAAAACACACTGTTATGTTGGTATCATTGCATTTGACGTCACATGCGCATTCTGTTTTTGGATTAGTGTAGACATTTTTATTTTACGATATCGTTTTGTATTTTTTTAGTTTTGTTAAAATTTAAACTTACTTTGGGTGACTTCAAGCTATTGTTAATGATACAAATTAGAGTATTCATGAGCAAACCAAATATCAATACGACTATTATGATATTGTTATTGATCAATACTATTATTATTCTTTGCGTTAAAGTTTCTAAAAAAGTACATAATGTTATTGTTTAGTTATGGTTTTCCATGAAAAGACCACAAAATTATGTACGGTGAAGCTCATCCTTGCTTTGACATTTGACATTCTAACCTCAAAACCGAGCGGCCATAGATTTGGAGCCTTTTGGCAGACTTTGAAAAATTATAAAAAGATAAAAAAACGATACATACTGACTGGTATTTACGTTTGAACGTCATTATTCATAAAAAAAATTGGACTGGAGTTCCTTATTGAGATGAATGGGGATTGTGTCATTGACTATAGACTATATAATACTATGCACGACCTACCCGATAGATTTATGAGCTTATTTGGTGTAAAAAAATGCAGTTGGCATTTTGTGGGCAGACTTCACGTATGTATCCAGTAGCAAGAACAGTGATAAGTTTAGTGGCAACTAAATCGTTTAGTTAATTAAAGTCACTCTCCGCGTGTGGTAGGTGACCGTTAAGTAGTAATTTAGTTGAATCTTTTCTGCAATTATTCGGTTAAGAAGCCCGCTCCACAACGCGGGCACATCCTTGTAGCTAGGTGGGGGCTATTGTCGCGCTGTTTGTACATGCACACAATAAAATTTTACTACAAATAAAAGAATTTAACAACTCACAAATTTATTTATTTTGATAATTATTTTAATATTCAATTAATTTTACTGATCTTACTGAAATCCACGTGCAGACTGCACTTATCACTTTTCTCAGGACAGTAATTTAGTTACCACTTATTACTATCCTTGCTACTGACTAGTGGCTACGTGTAAGCTAACCATAACTGTCCATTGCAGTGCAATGCTGTGCGACATATTGTGACAGAAACACATATTTTTTTGAGTTTTTACATAAAAACAATTTTCTCCAGATATCTACTTTTATTAATTCAAATAAACTCAAGAAATGTAAGTACCTGTAGTAGTATCTGTAGATATTATGATAATACGAATAATTTGAAAAAGATGGCATGAGTTTCGATACGCCTGTGAAAGGAGTAAGCGGCTTATTATTTATACGGAGGTAGGCGAGCACGTAATAATCCTGGTACCGAAGTAATGTCCGTAGATAACCCCACTCAATACTCACTACCGTACAAGTGCTTTCTCACCACTCGTGTATTATTTGTTTTATTGATTCGGAGATGGTTTGCATAACTCTTGTGAGCACTCAGGAAATAGGCCCATTGTGTTATCTGCCATTTTACCTTATTCCTGTGACAGTAACCCGGTCCCTCTGATAAAGTTCACTAAGGTTATCTTCTTAGAAACAAGAAGCAGGGGCGGATTAAGGGGAACGGCTGCGGTTCCTGTTTCATACAAAACTGAATTTTGGATTGGAGGCCAAAATACCCATCCAAATGGAATGATCTATTTTAATTAAAAATTTAGTAAATATCTAGTACGGATGAGAAGTATTTTATTTATTTTTGTTTTAATTTTTTAAGTATGTGCCATGAAAAAAAATAATGTTTAGGTTTATCGTTCTTTAAAAAATATATATCATATTTGCTATGTAAGCATGATTACATAAATAAAAATATAAACATAAAACCTTTAATAAAAAAGTTTTTTCGGGTTGATATTTTAAATTCTGTGTAACAAATTTGTTTTGCACCGTAAATAATTTAATTAATTTTAATTTAATTTAAAGTCCACCATAATGCTTATTTTAATATTTAAAAAATAAAATTAATTTCATTATATTTTCAAATCAGATGGGTTAATTTTTTTTTTAAATCACCGTTAACCCCTAAATAATTGTTAGAGATGCCTATAAAATCGCGAAAAATCAATTCCTTTAATGGCCGATATTTCATAAGGTAAAACAAAAATAAATAAAATGCTTCTCATTCGTACTAGATGTTTACTAAACCTTTAATTAAAAAAAATATCATTCAGTTTGGATGGGTATTTTGGCCTCCAATCCAAAATTCAGTTTTGTATGAAACAGGCACCGCAGCTGTTCCCCTTAACGGGGAGAGGGACGTCGGGGAGTTATTATTTATTCATTCAAAATGATAACCCGCATTACAAAAAAATTGTTTATTTTTATTTTTTTGTAATGCGGATTACAAATTTTTGTTTACGTTTATTTACAAAAACGCAACGACAAATTATTAAACATACTTTTCTCCACTTTAAAAATCATATTCGTATTTTAAACATTTTGTAAAACATGCAATGGAACGGTTAGAAAAAAATAATATTTCTGAATAGATTTTGATAAATGCTAAGCCTATGTAAATTTATAAAATATTTAACAAATATTTTTCTGTTTAAAAACATTATGTTTATCGTATTGCGTAATAACACTATCATTATTTTGAATTAATAAATAATAACTCTCCGACGTCCCTCTCCCCCTTAAGCAGCAGGCGGACCACGCGTCCGCCAGGGGTCTCGAATCTCCAAGGGGCCATGAGCTCAATAGATTCGTACTTAAAAGAAGTTAAAAAGAATCGAAAGATGCAATATTAAAAATAATATAATAATATCATTCACGTATTCAACACATAAACGCAAAAGCAAAAGACTCGTAACTAAAACTGTCAATAGTCCAGTATTTCAGTGAATTATTTGTGAAGTAAAAGTATCAACATCAATAATGTAATTATAAATATTTTCTTGCATAGTTTTTGGGATGTTATGCCGTGTTGAGCTTCCTCCTCCTTTAGCCAATGTTTCGGACAGCATTACAGTGTCCATCATCGGGGCAGCTAAATGAGAAGGAAGCGCAACACGGCGTAATATCCCAAAAACTATTCAAGAAAATACTTTTGGCCGTGTAAACCTGAAAACTTACCGAATTATGGATAGTTTATCTACATCGCTTTTAAATGAAAATCTTAGTTTCTGTTTTTCAGTAAACAGCCATCGATTGTATTTTTGGTCGCTATGATCAAAATATTCAACGATTCCAGTTCTGTTTTGAATATACAAAAGGGTTTTGAACAAACTTCAGTAAGTGTTTTTAATCACCCTTCCAAAATTACAAGCTTTTTTTCACATGATCTTTTATACATCGAGTTGATAAAAACGATAACATTTTTTTATTTCACCTTAAGCATAGAAAAAATTTTGCCTGTGGTGTTTTTTCTTGGTAGGATCCACGTTACAACAACATCAATAATGCGTTTTTTCAATCTTAGCACTCTAGTACACCAAATGTCACAAGTCGCCACTAGCTATATCCCTCAGCTTCGTAACATATCCCAATTGGGGATTCCATAATCCATTGGCTCCGGTAAATTGGGTCAATGTGCGGTATTGATTATGTAATTTTGTAAAAAGATTGGGAGCCGCTGGTCTAACGACCCCGAAATTTTTGCCGCCAGGGGCCTCCAATCGGCTTAATCCGCCTCTGGGCCAAAAAGGGTAAAGAGGATTACATTCACAAATCAATACGAGCCTTAGAGTAATAATATACCTTGTTGTTACTCTAAGATACGAGCTTACCGAAAGGTACCTACCTCAGTATACTTTGACCACCACCCGTCCTCTCCTTAGAGTAATATATATTGTTACTCTAAGGTCCTCTCACTACTTCCTTCCTGGAATGATATTGTGGACTGGTTCGAAGAAATAGCCAACAATAGCAACGCATTGTTAAACTGTGTATTTATTCTTTTTTCTTCCTTTCATCCGACCCTCTTCTTTGGTATAATGGCCCAAGGATCTTGAAAAAGATATTTTTTCTTTGTGTACACGAATTTCAAAAACGCATTGTGTACCTACTTGGAATGAATATAATCTATATATACAGAAGGGAGAGTGTTCGTGGTGTGTTTATTTTTAATACATTTTTATCAAAATTGTATTGTTAATAATAAGTGTAGCGGAACTAAAAACTTTCGTTACTATGGTAACACCAATTTTAGAACAAAGATGTTATATTTGACTATCAAATCTAACACGTTGACTGGACGGGAAAAAAGGCCTTAACTCAATTTTTCGCAACGTTTTTTTTTGGAAATGGGAAGGTGTGCGCTTCATCCACACTGTTAGTTTGTTTTGTTTTAACATCTAATTGGCTTATTTAATACGTACAATTAAAAAGTAACACAAAAAAGCAAAAGTTTTCCATGCAATTATCTCGCTTAGTGTCAAAAAATAACGACAAATTCAAATATTGAAAAATGACGTAGAATAACCTCGTTTCAGGAATTGTCACTATTTTCTGAACACCTTTTAATATTGATGTGAAAAATATAGAACACTCAAAAGTGCCCCTAAACACCACCTTTTGAAACCTTACACATTTTACTAATTACCCGTATAAAATTTACAGATAAATCATTCGTAGAATTTTTTGAGTTAGCAACTGCAAAGTGTGTATTTTTGGGTGCTTACCGTTAAAGCATAGTGCTTTTTTTATGTTTCATCATTTTTTATTTCAACTGGTTTCAAACAACATGGGGCCAATTGGCATCATAGAGATAACACGGGCTTCAGTCGATTACAAGCACTCGCCCGGTATGGCTCTCCAATACTGCAAAATGCCTACATGACTGACATGTCGTTGTGGAAAAGGTAGAAAAAGGAATGATGTAACTTTTTATCGGTTTTACCGTAATCAATATTCGTGTAAATTAGTTTTTTAATGTTAAAAAAACTTAAGGAGCAAATGAAGTAGGTACGCCGGTAAATCAAATCCTCCGGGCCACGGCGGCCAGCGATGAGGCTATGATGACTAGCCGTTCGCGGTGAGGCGACTCCGTTCATTGAGTTCGTTCGCGGTCGAAAGGATTCGGGCGACATCGACAGCCGCCTCACCCCCCTCTCTTCTTCACGCGCGGGAACAATATTTTACACTGATTCTGCAAGGAACGTAGACTTTGTTTATATACCTCGATGGCTTGAAATGGTTTTAGTCTTGTTTAGTGTCCACATGTGAATCGCCAGGTATTTCTCAACCTTCCTCATCCCATCTCCCTCCGTTCATTACTTCCTTCAGTCTCCTAATATGTAATGTCATTGCCATTGCCATTGTCATTGACTCCGGGCAGCTGGGGCAGGGTGTTTTACCCTTCGCTCTGTTTTACTGAAATAAATATCATTTTTTGTTTTCTTATTTATTATTAAGTCGCAAAATAATAAAAGGCTCCCCGGAAGGACGAATTACCTGCTACCGAGTACTGCAACACAGGAAACGAAAGGAGTATGCACATAAAATACAATGGTTCAATTCCCAGTGGTAAACAACTTAATTTTTATGCATTCATTCTCGTGGAAGAGGCCATATTCGTGACCCTCGTGCGTCAGCACTCCGTGATCAGGGAGAAGTTTTCCTGCATTTTATCCTGTCTGCATACCCCTAAGGGGATATCCGTGCATAGTAAAATAACTGGGAAATGAAGTTGAATAAATAATAGTTAGTCATAGTTTCTTAACTATCTGTATGCTTAAGCAGAAAAAAAATCTTGCTATGAGCAAAAAAAGACTTAGAAAACTTGCAGAGTAATAAGGAATTCTGGAATAAGGAACCCCAATAAAAAAATATTATGGCTTAAAAACTATATATTCACATAGAATATAGATCAACAAACGATGATTCTGAATATGTAGGTTTTATAATAAATAATTTATAGGTAGAATATATAAATCGTTATAAAGGGAATAAAACACCATTTCATCAAACGTAAATTCATTCTGTGTAACCGTATGGCGCTTGTGAGCAGTAACGCCGTCTCCGTTCGGATTCCGACCGTTTTGGTGGGCTTTAAAAAGATCAAACTTTGAGAATTAATTTAACTATGGAAAAAAACTAAAAAAATGCTTGTATTTTTAGTCAGAAGGTGAACATTGATACAAAAAAATTGACTGGAGTTCTTTATAATGTTTTTTTTTTGAGGTCGCAACGTCGTGTTTATCATGAAATTTCCATTTAAATGTCAAAAAGATGGACAAGACGCCATATTGTTAGTTCCATATTTTTCAAATAATGTTTTACAAAAGCCGTATAAATCCGGGTAAGTACCCAAGTAGGTGGGAACTGGTTGTAAAATATTATGTTATAGCGCCATTGTTGTGAAAAACTATCGCCTCAAGGGTGCTAGAATGTCAGAAAATAATTTAAAACTCCTCAATTCTATTAATAGAAAACATTTACTACATGGATGTAATGAATGATTCCCACGTCATTCGATGATGGTATTATTTTCAAACATAATTTGCTTGTTTCCCACCAAAATCGGTCCCTCGTGTTATGGTGGGTCGTGTTAGAATATAGTTCACGACTTTTGCTTCGCACGGTATCTCTATTATTATTTTATTTAATACGTAAACGCTCATTTTTCCTTTCTTTTTCGCTTAATTCAACGCTTTTTTTTTATTTTTCGATCGATCTATGTGCTCAATTAATTTAGGGCATCTTCGTTTGGCATCAAATTGTTATTTCAGCATTTGGACACAATATCAAGCATAGGTATTAGAGAACGCTTCAAGGCAATACGAAACGCAATAATAATAAGGAACTCCAGTCCATTTTTAAAACCTCTTTTATCAATAATGACGTTCTAACTTAAATATCAGTATACACAGTCTGACATTTAAAAGTAGACAAAGATTGGGGGTGCTGCGATCGTTTAAAACGTTTCAAATGACAACACGAAGATAGCTCATGGGAAAAATAAAGTAACTTTAAAAAAGAACACATGGATATTTTTACTTTAACCAAACGGTCTTCAGAAATACTTAGTATGCTAATAGTACCTTTCGAAAGGAGATTTTCGCGATGATTCTACTTATTCTAAGATCATTTTATATTTTTAAAAAAATATTATTTAACGCATTGCAAGGAAGATAATTACATGGAAATGGGTTTTTTTTGTATTTTTGAAATGTGTGTTTGAAAATACCCATTTATTAGATGTTAAATCAAAATAAAACAAAACCTAGTTGACAGATGAAATTTATATATCTATTTTTACGCGACATGTTGTTTTGGATTGATTCCAAAACGAACTGTAAAAATTCGAATGTGAAATTTTTTATAGAATAAATAATGTAGAATAAATTTTAAATACAAATTTGAATAGCTGGGTGGTGCCACAGTAATGAAAAAAATTAGTTCTACTTTATTAAATGTCCACATTTTATTGCCAAGGTATAAATATCATAATTAAAATAATTTTTAAAGTTTCAATATTTCAAGGCTCGCCAAAACGCTCCAAATCAATGGCCGGTCGATTTTTAAATTAGAATGTCAAATGTAAAAACAAAAATGAGATTTACCGTATATAATAAATTATTCTATTCATATTAAACCGTGTATCCCTTTAGAAACTTTAACTCAAAGAATAATAATAATATTTAACATTGGAATTATGATGATATCCGTATTGACAAATGGTTTGTCCATGAATATTCTTATTTATTTCATTAATAATATTTTGTTTATATATTGAACAGCAATCATAGAGATTAAAGTCACCCAAATTAAGTTAAAATTTGCCAAAACAAAAAAAAATACGGAGGTACTCAAAATACAACACAAAATCTCCAAAAAATTTCCATACAAATCCAAAACCAGAATACGTGCGGCGTGACTCGTGACGTCAGATGTCCCTAGAGCAGTGGCGGCTCGTGACTTTTGAGTGAGCTAGAGCGCTAAGATTGAAAAATACGATGTTTTTGATGTTGCTGAAGCTGAAAATGATTTTTCAATTTTTCAAAATTTCAATTTTTTGTATGGAGATTTAGATGGTAGGTAGGGCAGTGTCCTACCAACATAACAGGGTGTTTTGATGACATGATATTTATTCACTTTTAAATAACGATTTATAAATTCAACGTATAATAATTACATATAACAAAACGTATATTTTGAATCGGCGGTTTCTGATCTGCTTGAATATACATACGAGTATGTATTATTATATAACGTTCGAAGTAAATAATAATATATATGTTTTGCAAATATTTTTAAGTAGGTGAATACATATATTCATAGGTAATATACAGAGTAACAGCACGTACCCGACAAAGGTTAACCAGTGATTACTGAGCATATTTAGAGTAAAAATTGAATATGGCATTTTGGTCCCCGGAGATTTTTTTCACTTGAAAATATAAAAAAAAACAGTTGTTATTGG
Organism: Halesus radiatus; assembly: GCA_022606495.2. NCBI lineage: Eukaryota > Metazoa > Arthropoda > Insecta > Trichoptera > Limnephilidae > Halesus > Halesus radiatus. Next base: position 26,375 of record JAHDVE020008949.1, on the reverse strand, counting down.
ACAGGTAGGGTCGGGGTTAAGCAGTTACTCGGCAGAGTGACTGCTTAACCCCGTATATTTTTGTTTTGGTTGAATATGAAAATAAATAAAAAAAATAACCGGTGACAAAAATTTCATTAGACATTTTTTACTGCAAATAAAATTGGGAATCACTGGTTAATTAAATAAAAAATATTATTTTACTCTCTAGTAAAAGAGACATATTTTTAACAATTCAAATTAATTGTAACTCAAGTGGATAAATCCTCCATCATTACACAAGCAACATGTTCCGCTTATAATGATGGTAGTAGGATAATTTCATATATTATCAGGTTATTCGTAACCCTGGAATGTTTGACTGAAAAAAAAAGTATTATTCCAATAATATTTTAAATATATTCATCAAACTACAAAAATAACGCCTGGCAAATCTAATTTTCCGCAATATTGCAAATAGAAAACTATATTTATTGTAGAATAAGAAATCATGTGGCGATTTTGAGAACTATAAATAAATTCAATAGATATTTAAAAAAATATTGATTTTGTTTGTAAAAATCATTTTTGTATTGTATTTTTCTTTGAAATAATATCGAATATGTAAGATAGGTATTATTTATAAGATACGTAATTAATAAATGTGTGTAATATTAAGTAATACGATATATTATTATATGGGTAATAAAATAAGATAAGAATAATATGTACGTACTGAAGAAATGTGTATTTCTTTCGAACATTTTTTTTTACACTTTTTCACAGTTCCTACCTACGTATTACATTTTACTAAATCTATGGTATAAAATGTAGAAATTAAATATTATGATTTATGATCATCGTACTGTGTAAAAATCTGTGGTCAGTAATTTTGACAGTTGAGCAGATATTTAGCTTTTTTATTATTATTGAGAATAAAACCAGGACATGTCGGAAAACAACAAGAATTTTTTAGATGTAGTATTTAAAAAACTTCACAAACATTTCGGGCACGAAAAATTCAAAAGTCCTTTACAGGAAAAAGCTGTCAGAGCAATCGCGAAAGGTACTGTTTCATAACCATAATATAATTTTAATAAAATTGTTTTGTAGTAATATATCAAATTCGTATTTTGGTTCAGTTTCTATAGATAACTACATTTAACATTGGTCTTTATCAGATATCTTTTTAAACATTTCCTAGGGATAAAGTAAGGTTAAGGAGGCTTATTGTAGATGTGGATACCATTAAAGTATTCATATAATATGAACGGTCAATATTTATGAGTGCCGTTTACTGACTAAATCACATCAAGGGCGCTTTACATCTTATTAAAGTTTGTAGCCCCTTTTAAACAAATATGTTTTTAGACTTTTATTAAAGGTTTCGAAATTGCTTTCTGAACTCAAACCAAGTGAAAGGTAATTCTAAGAATGTGGACTCAGTACATTGAAAGCTCTGTTCCCAAATTTAGCAGCATTCGTGCGAGAGGGTTCAACCAGTCCGTTCGACACATCAGATTTGATAGGATCTGGTCGGTTTTGGGAGGAGGTTGTATTAAACTGATTTGTTCCAATAATTTGGAGATATAGGAGAGTCCAGATATTGGTCAATAATTATTAGCTATGTCAGTTGAAAGGGATGACTTTTTTAAAATCAGAGTGGTTATTCACTTTTTTAATGCATTTAGTACCTCCGCATAAGTGAGTGATTTAGCCAATTAATACGGAGCAATCTCTGGACAGCTCCTTTCTTAAAACATACTTCTTTCTTCTAATTTCTGATTTCCATTCGCCTTTAATTAAAGCTGGCTGATATATGATGTGCTTTGTTTTTAGGTAAAAATGATGTCTTTGTGTCCATGCCAACAGGCTCTGGAAAATCACTTTGTTTTCAGTTGCCAGCAATGTTACATGATCATAAACTGGCCATTGTATTTTCCCCGTTACTGGCCTTGATAAAAGATCAGCTTGATCACTTAACTAAGCTCAAAATATGTGCAGAGTCCATCAACTCCAAAATGGGTGTAAAAGAAAATGAAAGGGTGATTAATGACCTAAAAAGCTTAAAGCCAACGACAAAATTCTTATATATCACACCAGAACAAGCTGCTACAAATAAATTCAAAAATATTTTGGAGCATTTAATCAAACATAATAAACTGTCTTACATAGTTGTTGATGAAGCTCACTGCGTGAGCCAATGGGGCCATGACTTCAGGCCAGATTACTTGAAGCTAGGTTCGCTCCGCACAGAATACATGTCGGTCCCATGGATCGCTTTAACAGCTACGGCTAGCAAAGAAGTGGTTAAAGATATTGTTGCTAATCTGAAGCTATCTCAGTCATATCTGACGTTCAAGACTCCATGTTTCAGAAGCAATCTTTATTATGATGTTTTGTTTCTTAATTCAGTTATGAAAGAATATGATCATTTGAAAGATTTCATTTTTAAGTGCCTTGGTGAAAAGGAAGAAAACACAAAACCCGTAAGTAGCATTTAACAACAACCAATCATTAATTTATTCATAAATACTGTAAATTCTAATACCATTTGACGGCTCTTCTCTCGGAGAAATAAAATCAATTTTGGTGTTCTTTGATTTACATATACAAAGTTCTGCCGATGCATTAAAATGCATAGTTTTTATAATAGCTTTTATTTCAGTGTTAATAATCAGGTAGTTAACATAATGATTAAAGAACCTAAAAGATAAAAAAAATAATAAGTGCAATATACCGCCTGCTTGTTTACTACGGAGGCTGTGCAATTAATCAAAAATTGATAGAACCGTTAATGTATTTTGGTGTTTTCACTAATGTTTGTAGAAAGACAGAGGTTGTGCCATCATATATTGCCGAACAAGGGAAGCAACTGAGGAAATGGCCAATGTCCTCACCAGAAAAGGATTGCACACAGTTGCTTACCATGCAGGTTACATATCATCCTATTATTTCATTTCAAAACTTTTCAGTAATTCTAGAAAACTCATCTTTTTGCCTTTCTCTACAAAAATATATATCTAGATTCTATATTTATGGACTTTGGATGTATAATACTGGTTGATATCAATGACGCAATAGTATACTTTATATGTATATTCTCACAATATCAACAAAACATGTGGCAAAACAAAGATATATAGGTACTTATGCTTAACCTTCTGAAAGTCAGGATTTTCAGCTGAGAAAACCGGAGTGTTTGCTGCACCGTGTACCAGCTGACTGTAATTTCATAATAACTTACTTGTTTTTTTGCAAAATGATGTTTTTGTAAATGGTTCCGTCTTACCAGATAATGTGTTTATGTATTTATAAAAATTGTATGCATTATATCATTAGTAGTAGTTTCCGCAGAATAGCTTCATATATTTAGAGAAATGATTTTTTCTGTTTCATGTCCCAAATAAAAGATAGAGAAATACGAAAATATTTTTTGAAGTTTTACTATATTTTCCATAAATTTGAATAAGTGTGCCTTTCACATAAAAATAAAATAAGACTTGGTTTTCCTCTAAATAAGTTCTTTAATATAATAATAATAATGTAATAAATAAATTATTTCTTTAGTGACGTTTTTGTTGGAAAATCACTTCGAAGGTGCTTTACAACATAATTTATATAACCTATAACTGTTTTTGTTGGAAAATCACTTCGAAGGTGCTTTACAACATAATTTATATAACCTATAACTGTTTTTGTTGGAAAATCACTTCGAAGGTGCTTTACAACATAATTTATATAACCTATAACTGTTTTTGTTTGAAAATCACTTCGAAGGTGCTTTACAACATAATTTATATAACCTATAACTGTTTTTGTTGGAAAATCACTTCGAAGGTGCTTTACAACATAATTTATATAACCTATAACTGCTTTTGTTGGAAAATCACTTCGAAGGTGCTTTACAACATAATTTATATAACCTATAACTTATCACTTAGACTTATATCTAATAACTTGAATCTAAGATTTGTTACTAATTCCTTGCAGCTAAGATTTATAACTAGTGATCTAGAAACTAACTAGTCGAGACTTGTAAATAGTGACTTGCATCTAAGACTTATAACTAAGACTTATATGACTTTGAAAACAATATTTTTCACGGTGGAAGGATATTATTTATTTTTTCAGTACGTGTATGAAAAACGAGAATATTTTGAGAATAAGATTATTTTCATATATATTTGATTTTGAAGTATGTTATTTCCAACACTAGCGCAATTTGGAATGCGAAAAAAATTCCCTTTTTTATGAATTAAAGGAATTAATTAAATGAATAAATTCACAAGACTAGGGGAATTATATTGAATGGATTCACTACTGCGGATAAATCTGCCCATGTCTAGTTTATACTACTTTATTGATTATATTTTTGGCCAATTCTCAAAGACCATTACTAACTTATTTATCATTTATTCTCTCAAAGGATTAAAGGCAGCCGACAGAATGGCGGTGCAGGATGAGTGGATGCGAGGGTTCTGTCCCTGCATCAGCGCGACTGTCAGTTTTGGCATGGGAGTGGACAAGGCGACAGTGAGAGCTGTAGTCCACTGGGGGTCACCACAAAATGTAGCAGCCTATTACCAGGTATTTTAATAAATATATATTACTTTCGAAATGCTTTACATTTACAATTTAAACAATACAATATCTCGTAATTAATATGGATGGTTTGAAGGTTCCCACAATATTTCAGAAAAAAATAGAGGAGTCGACTAGTTTACACAAGCTCCTGGAGGCAGCAATAACAAGAACAACAAAAAACCTTTTACCCTCATCCACAAATGCTTTTCACTAGGAATACCCTCACTATTTGCCTCCAGCTCTCAGTCATTCTTGTTGCCTTGTTGCTCCGATCCTCTTCCACACAGTCTGTTCACCAATTATTATTATTTATTACTGATCATATTTTCTGTAGGAATCTGGCAGAGCCGGCAGGGATGGGAAGCAGTCATTTTGCCGAGTATATTATTGCAAATCAGAAAGAAATGCAATTGATTTTCTCCTGAAGAGTGATATTTACAAAGCCCACAACCCCTCACAGGAGGCCAGAGCAAAAGCTGCTTACAAGAGTTTTGAAAAAATGGTCAACTATTGTGAAGGTGTCAAGTAGGTCCAATTATTTATTTTTGATCAGTTATCTCTTGGTATGTCTCTGATAAATGATAACAAACAATCATCTGTTCACATATTATTTATTGGCCATCATCAACCAACAATATCTAGAAAGGGCACGTGGATCTTAAAAATGATGCCCGAACCAAAATAAACTGGTTTTCGAAAACATTTATCAAAAATAAAGTGCATTATCTCACAGTCAAAAGATCGCAAGAAGCATTGCTTTTTACGCTTTGTGCGCCTACATGGAGCAAATTTGTTTCCCAGCAAGTTTGCATCAACAGAATGGCTAACTTTATCAAGATTTTTTATTTTATTTTATTTATTTTTTAATTTTTTTTTTATTTAATGTAAATCAAATTTAATAATGTTATTATTAAGTTCTGCAAGTATTTTTAGTTGTTATTATTGTGACAGCTGTTTCGGTGTTTAAGGCCATTTTCAAACTGTTTAAAAATGGCCTTAAACTTAAAAATACTTGCAGAACTTAATAATAACATTATTAAATTTGATTTACATTAAATTTAAAAAAAAAATTAAATGGAGTTCTACGAATTAAACACAAAAACAATTAATAATTTATCAAGATCATTTTTCAAACACAAAATTGAGACAGAGATATTTTAGATAGGGGCTATCACGGATTTTATTATTGATAATTTAATTAGCTATATGAATACTTCAAAAAATATATCACTGAATGTTTTGAGCGAGAGTTTTCAAAAACTAAAAATTGACAAAGTGTTAAATTTTCCAAGTCGTTATTTGTATGTGAATATATGGGTTAGTGACGTGTGAATGTATTCAAGATGCAACAGTAGTTTTGTCACTAACGCTCAACAATGGCTTTGCGTACAGCGCGGTGACAGGCGAAGAAAGTAGGTTCTTATGTTTCAACTTAAAAGTTTTTTCAGTTTCCTATGATATGCCCAAATTACATCATGCAATTTGGAGTTAACTTCGATCGCTGTTTTTTTTTTGTAACGAAGCGTGCTAGTTTTCAAAGCGAGGCTACTGTATTTGATGGGGAGTTGTATTATGAAATTACTCATAGGTGGGCCAAATTCGTCTTGCAAATTTTAATGACACGCTAAATCTAGTAGTTCATATATCAATGTTGGCCATACATAGATTATATCTGTAACACGTACGTTATTCAAAATGCAGATAAAAGGTAAATTGTAGGTTCACATCATTATCACAATTTTTTTTGTAGAATTACAATCTACAAGCTTAGCAGTGATTATTATAAAACGTAGCTCCGTGGTTAGATTATGATAAATATTGTTGCCTCTATTTATAGGGTGCATCTAAATTTATGCTCTTTTGTCCTTAGGTGTCGTCACTGCAGTTTCTCTGATCACTTTGGAGATGAATCAGCCTCATGTGTGACACAATGCGACGTGTGTACTGACCGTAAAATGGTTGAGAAGAACGTAGAAATGTTTTTCAAACTGTCCATGAATGGACAGTTGCAAAGAAGTGGTGGATTTATTTCAAACGGTGCAATGGACGAAGATCTATACGGTGGAGGCAGGAATGGAATTAAAAAGTATGTGATTTTAGTATCTCTGTGTCTTAATTGAAGAAATAAAGGTTCCTTTCCAGTTTTGCATAGTTTATCAAGTTCATTTTATAATATTTCAGGGCTTTAGGGTCAGAGTGACCTATTTTGCAAATAAAATAGACCCCTGTTATTCTAAGCCCCCGATTTCATAGTTTCAGAGATACCAAAATTTACTCAACTTTAATACTAATAAAAAACCTTCCCTGAAAACTTTTTCAACCTCATCAAAATTATATTTCTCATCAAGAGAAAGATTTTAAATATTGTTTTACCAAAAATGTTTACTTCATTCTTGATATTATGTCCCTGATTCAATGACCATGTTTCAGAGAGTTCAATGATCCTGCTGCAGACGATAGTGATGATGATGATAGTGAGCAAAAATCCATAGCAGTTAAAAGAGAAACCACTTCTTTAATCCTCAAGGAACTGGCTCTACGAAGAGGTAGCACGGACAAAAATAAACAAGACACTAAAGAAGTGACAAGCAAGTCTCTGAAAGTACGCGCCGCAGAAAGCACCGGTGTCAAAGTGAATGGTTTAACAGTCACAATAAGGGAAAACTACCATTCTCTTTTGGCTGAAGCTTTGTCCAGAAGTGTGGCTACCTGTGATGGCCTCGATAGTCCCATTAATTCATTGACAAAACATGACTATGAATGCTGTGCTGCAGATATGGAATATGAGGTTTTCTCTGCAAACAAGGTTGTCAGCTTATACAGGCGGGGAATGGCTAAGGCGGTGAGTTATAATCTACATTGTATATTATACTAGCTGATGTGTACCCGGCCTTGCTCGGGATTTTTTTTGAAATAACGTTGTGAATTCTTGTTGGTCGTTTGGGCACCAAAATTGATTTTACAGCGATCTACTATCTCTAAACAAAGAAACATTCATTTTAAAATTTTATTTCATTCTCAATATTTTTCTTTCAAAATATACCTAAATAATAAAGTTTTTAAGTGAGTTTTCCATTTTTTAAATTTTCTAATCAAACAAACCTTCTTTTGAATATGTAATCTGTGGCTAACCAGAGTGGTATATTTATGGGCTAACCTGAATAGAACATGGCGGGTTCAATGTTGTTCATACAAATTTCAAAATATAGCAACAGTTTTACATACTGGATTTCATTCAAACTACTCTCTAAACCTTCCTTATACCAATAAGAACAAATTGTGGTAATTTCTTCTCTGTGAATAATTAATAATATTTTTTTATATATGTATTTGCAGATATCTACAGTCAAATCTAACATAAATACACTTCACCCCACATTGAAAAATTTCCAACCTAGGAAGAAGGAAACGTTGTCAGAGCTTATTAAAGAAGCTCAGAAAGAAATAGCTGATAAAAAAATTTGTGGATTTATAACTGCATCGGAATTTTCAGGTAATATGAATTCCAATGAATTGGATTAGTAATGTAATCCGGTAAATTTAGATACATACTATTTTTAATTTTTAAAATCTGTTTTATAGAAAATGAAAACCGAACTGTTAATTTATCAAAAAGTGATAAGGCATATAAAAGAAAACCCTTCAGTATGAAGAAAGAGGTGATGACACAATCGCTGTTAGATGGATTTTGTGTAAAACCTGACAAACAAAAGTCAAATTTACCAGAACCGGCCTGTGATAAAAACAGTATGGAAGAAAGTGATTCGGACAACGAAGAAAAATTAGTAATAGATGAAAGTGATACTGAAAAAACTACCACCACTGATATAAAGTCTAGGAAAGATTCAAAGAGTAAAGACAAAAATAAATCTGACCATGGAATAAAAAAGGAGAACACTTCTGCAATTAAGTCACCTTTAAAAACGCCATCCAGTACCAAAAAAAGGAAGAAAGTGGTGGACCTCTTCGGAGATTCATCTGATGATGAATTTGAAATAAAGAAAATGAAACAATCAAAATCAAACCATGTTGAAAAATATAAAGAACAAAATGATAGTTCATCATCATCCTTAGTGGTTAGTTCAGAGATTACCATTCTCAAGAACAATGAAAAAGCTGTCCCTAAAGTAAAAACATTTAACACTTTGGAGGTCAACAAAGAGTCAAAATCAACTTTTGAAATTAAAGTTTTGAATAAAACGTCAACAGAAAACAGTAAGCTACAAATAGCTTCAGAATCCAATAATCCTTCAAGTAATAAGCCCAAAACAGCTCGAGAAGCCAGTGATACTTCAAATAAAGCAATGGAGATTAATAATCCGCCCAAAGTCACTCCAGAAGCCAGTGATACTCGGAATAAAGCAATGGATACTAATAAAAAACCCAAAATTCCTCCAGAATCCAGTAACAGTTCTAGTAAAACAAAGGTGATAGTAAATAAGGAGCCCCAAAAAGATCTAGACAATAGTTCAAAGGGTAAAGTGAAAGTTGACATAGCTGGATTTGTAGTTAAACAAATGACACCTTATTACAAAAAGGGAATGATTGCATCTCGAGAACTTTTTAAGGCAACCGCTAGACATATTGTCCATCATTTATTAGCTGTCAATAAAACAGGTAAATGCCTTTTTAATTCTTTCAGAAATCAGATTTCTCTATACTTGTGTATCTTATGACACGTTCCTTTGACACATTCCTTACATTGCAGGTGATGCAGACATTAAACTATTTTTAGAAAAGACATTTTCAAGAAAGGATTTGAAAATTGAAAAGAAAGAAGATTACAAAATGCTCTTTACAGTTTCATAGTACTTACTATTATGTTATCACATATTACTTATTATTATGTTATCACTCCCAAAACCACGAGGGGTAATTGAATAACCCCACCAACACAATTCTCCTAAAAACAACGCAATCCATCCCATCACGCAGCACGTTTTGACACATACATGTTTTATTCAAACATTAGTGATCACAAATGCGACATCTGCGTACAGGGCTAACCGTTGATGAATCACATATGCGACAGCCACATGTATCAGGTTAAATAATAATTAAATGCGCGGGAAACTCGGTGACTTGTATTTTTTTTGCGATATTGGTTAGCGCAGTATTATTTCTATGTATTCCCTTGTGCCAATTCAATATTATTTTTTAAAATGTGAACGCAGTAAAAATAAAAACAATAATACTTATTTTTTTGGTCACAATAAGTGAAAATACATTATTCCTATAATTAGGCATAATAATAACAATCATTTATAATATTTTTCCTTTAGCAGATATTAAAAAAAAACATATAAAAATATTCGCTTTCTCCTACTGCATATATTGTATTTTTTGTTCAAACTTACGTTAAGAAAATGTATCTAATATTTTTAGATAAGAACAGCATTGAATTGTTATAAATTAATTTAGTTTTTTTATGCTCTTGATATTACGTATTTGAAATCGGATTTGTCTTGTCTGTAGCTTATTTATTATTGATGTGTTTTATGACCACTTTTTCCTTAACCTTGAAGCAATGAAAATATGTAACAATAAAATGACGCCGTAAATAGTAAATTAATTGCATTTATTTTTTTAAATGTTGTACCAGTGCTAAATCTTGTCAATAAATATTTTTTATAACTAAACATTTGTAGCGAATACGGTTGTTCTCAGCTATTTTTTCTCCCGGAATTATGTTTTTTGCATATATTCAAAATTAAATACTGAATACATGCATTTTTACGAGACTGATGTTCTTAATATTATGATAATGATTTAAATTTAAAATTGCAACTTTAAAACTCCCAAAAATGTGTACCCTATAATATGAATGTGATACATAGCAGTATAAAACATTTGGTAAAATATCTTAGTTCTTATACACGGGATACATGTTCTAAGGAATAGTGATTGTTTTGCTCTAAGGCTTTTATATATTCCTTAGTTTTTAACTTTATGTAACAAGCTGAAGTACCCGGCGTTGCCCGGGGTTATGAATGGTTTGGAGTAAAGTTTTTTGAGGTTGTGCTGTGTTGACCCCGGCCCGGCCCTGTTCCAAATGGCGCCTGGCGCAGTTAAAATTTTTGCCGCCCCTTTTCAAAAGCTAAATGCAAACACATCACATTTAGATAAACTTTTTGTTACGTGGGGATGTTTTTCAAGTTTTCTTTTCGATGACGTCTAAAAAAATCTGTGTAATTGTAATATGTATGTAATAATATCTTATTTTCCACGTGGACACATGTTTAACAGTGGTGATGTTTTGCAAACTAGATGAAAATACCTTTATTTATTTACAGGAAGTATTTAATAAAATACATTCTATATCTACTCATATTATTGCTTAAAATTAAACCGAGTTTTAAATTAATTTAAATGAATTATTTTGCATTTCCGACGATGTAAATACGTAGTTGATTCTTTTTATAATTAAGTGTTATTTTAATAATCTATGCGTATTAGGAGCGAGTCAGACTTGTAAAAAACTTTAACCGAAAATGTTTTGTTTTGTTAAATTTGCAGAGTAATATTTTGAATTATGAAAAATAATGAAGCGATGCTAACCAACGAGCTTAACAAATTCCATAAAGTGTTTCTATTGCATTGTCTATATCCTAACTATTAAAATATTTATCGTAGTATGCAAATATGACCTTTATGTTCATTATATATACGTTTCAAATTCGTGTGTATTTATCATGTACGAAACAAACAATGTGTGTCCAAATGGCTGGCCTGGAAAAATTCGGTAGGACTACAAATCCGTATATCCGTGTCCCATTAATTCATTACTTTATTTTTTCACCTAGCTTCATATATTGGGAATATGCATTAATCTGTGCAGTTTTTTTTCGAAAATTAAGGCTTTATTGTGAAAAGATGGTTATACATTCAATGTTCAAAGTATTGTCCATGGGAAGCTACGACATCTGTCCATCTTTCTGGCAGTTTGTGGATTCCATCCCTAAAGAACTTCTCCGGCTTGGCGGTCAAGAACGAATCGAGCCAATTTTTGATAATCTGTTCCGAAATGAAGCGTATTCCGGTGAGGGCATTCTGCATTGATCTGAACAAGTAGTAATCAGAAGGGGCCATGTCTGGGCTATAAGGCGGGTGAGGTAGAACTTCCCACCCACTGTTTTCCAAATAGTTTTTAACCGGTCTTGCAACATGTGGCCGAGCGTTGTCATGATGAAGAATTATGGATTCGTGTCTAGTCGCATATTCTGGTCGTTTTTCCGCGATCGCTCTCTTCAAACGAATCAATTGTGTTCGGTAGAGGTCCCCTTTGATCGTCTGACCCGATTTCAACAGTTCTTAATACAACACACCCTTGTGAACCCACCAAATACAGAGCATTACCTTGGCGCCATGGATATTCGGCTTTGCTGTGGATGTTGATGGTTGCCCGGGCTTCACAGACGATTTCTTGCGCTTGGGGTTATCGTAATGAATCCATTTTTCATCACCAGTGACAATCCGATGCAAGATGATTTCTTTTTGTGGCGTTCAAGCAACATTCCGACATGCAGAATCGGCGTTCGACGTCTTTTGGCTTCAATTCATACGGCACCCAATTTCCAAGCTTTTGGATGAATCCCGATGCTTTTAAACGTCTGGAAATGGTTGCTTGATCAATTCCCAATGGTTTTGCAAGTTCTTCTTGCGTTTGGCATGCATCTTCATCGAGCAATGCCTCCAATTCTTCATCTTCAAACTTTTTTGGCTGTCCGGGTCGTTCTTCATCTAAGTCGAAATTGCCACTTTTAAACCGTGCAAACCACTTCTGGCACATTCGATCAGCTAGAGCATGGTCACCATAAACCTTCACTAAAATACGATGACTTTCGGTAGCACTTTTCTTCATGTTAAAGTAATGAAGAAGAACTCCCCGCAAAAACACTTTATCTGGCACAAAGTTCGACATTTTCAAATGAACAGAAAAAATTGTTGTTTACGCTTCAACCAAATGACATATACTGAAAAAGATGCGCAAAGACAGTAGCTTTCAAATGAATATAGTCACGGATGAACACGACGCGAAATAGTACTAGTAACGCTCTCTCTTAAAAAACCACATGAATTAATGCATACTCCCAATACCTTTCTCATTTTGCACTGCGTATTCTATCTCCTTTTCTCACCCCATGTGACTTTTTCGTTCTAACAAAATATATCTACTTATAAAATGAGAGGTGCAAAAGTTTTTTCTGCACCGTCAGTAATGTCAGTATATCAGACCACTTGTCGTCTATATTGACTGTAAATAGGGGTTGGTCTTCCAGTCTGCGGGCTGTGAGGTATGTAAGGCCCGGTCCAGTTTATCCAAAGAATAGAGAAGAGGCGTTGTTTGAAGGAATTGCAGAGTCAAAGGCGGTGTAGAGATGTCCAGGTGGGAAGAGAGTCAAGAAGAAGCGGAGTGGTCGAGTTTGTTGTTGTGTGTTCGAGTGATGTGACCGAGTGACGAGTGGTCGCTTATTGCGCAATATTTATAATAGACGATATACCAGAGTGGAAGATACTCTCATTATCGCCCTGGTGAAAGACCACCATTCAGAATTGAAATGTTGCTTGAAATGGCTTTTAGCCGTGTTTCGTGACCAGATCTGAATAGCTAGGTATTTCCCCACCTTCCTCTCCCGCTTATCCTTCCCCTCCTCAATACCTTCAGCCTCACAACATTCCCCAATTATGAATGCCATAGTATCACTGGCTCCAGATGGTTGGGAGCAGTTGGGACTCTTGTGCGGTATTCATATAAAAAAGAAATAAAAATATTGCCGTGTGAATTTTTTGGAGAAGAACGCTCGAGCTGCCCCGTGTTATCGATGTACCTCTTTGTATAGCGTTTTGGGTTCTTATGTCTTTAATTTACGAACATCTAAAATTATGCAAGCAACAGAACTCTCTCGACCGTTTCCTCTCATTTAACTCCCTTCTTCCAACCATTTTTATTAGGATTACAATCAAATATACAATCTTATTCTGACAGTCCCAATCTCGACAGTGTGCGGCAGAATTCTTACAACTTCTTAATACTAACATTTATATAAATTAAAATAAAATAACTTAGTTTGAATACCACTTTTTATTTTTATATGTTAAAAACATTTTTATATATTTTTGTATAACCCTGATGAAGGTTCAGGCTGAACTAAAACCGGTTGGTTAACATATAAAAATAAAAAGTGGTATTCAAACTAAGTTATTTTATTTTAATTTATAATTATGTATACCCACAAAGTGTTTGCTACAAGTGAAAAACTAACATTTATATACCTAATTTATAAATAGGAATGTTATCGAGAGTCCCGCCGTTTAATATATATATATATATGTTTATTTGTGATGAATACAGCGGGACTCTCGTAAACCTAAATTAAATTTTTGGGTAGTTTGCATTTTTCCAGGAACATTTTGCGCATTCCCTCTTGTCTTTAATGGGTTTGGCCAATCCCGTTTCGTTTTTCCCTTGGACGGTGGGGAGGGGATACTACGTAAATACGGCGTCTCGTGCCCCGCCTCTGTCAGTCTAGCGCGCGGCGTGGAGGGGATGGTACGTAAATACTCCGTAAGTAGTTTCATCTTGGTCATAGGAGATAAATCGTTGCGTTGGATAGTCAGTATGGTAGGGATAGGGCACTTGAATCATAGAACAATAATCTCTGGCCGAGTTTTACGGGTTCGATTATCGCCCAAGTAAGTATAATATTGATTTTTCAATTGTATAGGTGCTGGGCGTCGGGCGCTGGCTGCTGGAACGGAATAAGTTCTTTCTGAATCATTGGGAATAATATAATACTATAAACAATGTAAATTATTAATTAAATAAATAATTAAAAATTAGGTACTATCAGCGGCCTTGGTAATCCGCCGCCTGAAGCAGACTGCTTCAATTGCACCATCATAGGACAAGCTCCGGTTGACCCCACCCGGTAATTTTCCTCTTATTGTGAACGTTATGTAGATGATTTGAAAATAAATAATTATGTGTGCAAAATTTCATCAAGAAATACCAAAATTCTGCGTTAAAATGGGTGGGATACAGAGGCGTGCAATCCATGTAGGCACATAAGCACTGCCTGCCTTACTCGCATAAAAATAAAATTTGATAAATTATTATAAGAATTCAATCTACACTTTCAAAAACACGCGTAAACTATTAACTAAAAAATGCAGCGTGCGCTGCATTATTTAAGGTGTTAAAGGCAGTAACTAAGTATGCAAAATGACACACACGTAATATACATGTACATGTGTACGCGATACTCATTCAAGGGACGACTCGTTTGTGTTTCGGTACAAATATGCAGCAATCAGTGCCATCTGTTGGCACCTCTATTAATTAGTACAATTTTACTAACGAAATAATAATCACATTATGTTAGCATTCTTTCATACAATTGTGTGATAGAAAAAATATGAAATTTTTATAAAGGTACCCCGTACTTTTAATGTGGATATTTATTATGGCTTAGGTAATCTCAACCAACATCGGCTAAAACCAGCAGTTTAGCCATTATTAGTGAAAACTTGCCACATCCTACTGCTTACCCTGATTAAAAACTATGTGAATGCCAATGGGTGGGAAAGAGGAATGGTTTTTGGAAATCTCATGTAGACAGTGACCTTCCTCTTGTTTTGAAGGTCAAGTGTGCAAAGTTTCATTAAGCTCGGAATAAAACTAGTTTGTATAAATAACAAACACCTAGACACTTCTTTATATGTATACTAGCTGAAGTACCTGGAGTTATAAGTGGTTTGGAGGAATTTTTTGAGGTTGTGATGTGTTACCATTACCCTTACCCCTTCCCAGTAATTTCCCTCTTATTTTCAACGTCAAGTGAGCGAAATTCCATCGAGAAGTACCAAAATTCTGCTTTAAGGGGAGGGAAGGGGGATGGGGGTAGTTTGTAGAAATATCACGACGACAGTAGCATTCCTCTTATTTTGAAGGTCAAGTATGCAAAATTTTATCATGCTCGGAATAAAACTGTAGATTTGTATACAAAACAAACAAACACCGGTCCCCGGGACTTTATTTTTTATATAATAGAAGATAAAATAGATAAACAATATTATATAAAATTCTCAAATGCATAATAAATACACATTAAAAATTATATTATATGAAAAAGCTTTGTTGCTGTTACCGGGATTTGAACAATAGGATCCTCCACTAACCGGGCGATTTAACTACACCGCTGAGCTATTGTTAAAACCCTCCGGCCTGCCGTGATCTTCCAATACACATAATTATTAACTCTTTCAGATTTGTTAGTTTTAGTTATTTGTTAGTCAAGGTCATCGCGTTATGCCAATTTAATCCTATAGCATTTTTACTTGTAAACAAAAATTCTAATTGATGAATTATCATAATGAATTATCTAGTATATATTTTTTGTATTTAACAATGTTTGTATCCTCAATTTTTTTAATTCCTTAGAAAATCACATTATGAAGATATTTTTATTATAATAAAAACTGTTGATAATTTAATTTGTTTTTATTGAACGTATCCACATGTTTAATCTATTAGCTGGTGTGTTGTTAACAATATACTTAGTTCAGTTTTGTCAAAAATATACATCAATATCCACTCTGTGGATAATTATTGTAAAATTTGGCATTTTTCAGAATGAAGGCAATCAAGCAACGAGCATACAAAAAACAACTGAGATATGTATATGAAAAAAAAATTGTTAACCAACAGAAGGAGGAACAATATAAAATACTGTTCCTCCGAAAAGGGGAAAATGTCAAAGATTTCTATTTTATTTATCCAGGTGTGTTATGTTATACCATTTGAACAAATAATAACCAACGTTTTATGTAGACACGTTAGGAGAGCGGTTTATGGTTTTTCTAATGTTGATGTCTCCAATATTGAATAACTTTGCATATTTTATGTCAAAATAATGACAAATAAATAAATTTCCTTTTTTTTTAAATATTTATTTGAGATTTTAATCCAGCAGAACTGGGTAAGTAGTTCAAACCCAATCTGCCATATCACATGAAATGTATACAATGTAAAAAGAGAAATGAATACAATAAAAAAAATAAAAAAAATAATGATAATAATAAAAATAAAAAAGGTTAAATAATAATATAAAAACATATGAGTAGAAAATGTGAACAAAAAAAAAAAATTACGAAAAGATAATTACATCAAAATAAAAGAAATAAAATGAAAAACTTAATAGATGATAGTAACGTAGAATAAATTTAATTTAATAGATCATCTTCAGGGTGGCAGTCGCATCATCTGCATCCATCGCTCATTGAGTGGAGAACTGATCCACGCGGATGCAGCCACGACAATGGCGTTGGTTGACTTCCGTGTCCTGCCCCAGAAGCTAGCTAGTCGGTGGCGAAGTAAGGCGGGAAATGAGTGAACCCTCCCTTGAGTAAACATCGTCGTGGCACTGCAGAACCTTGGAAGTTGCCTGTATGCGTTGTTGTAGCACACCCTCATTGACCCATTGCGCTGCTGAGTATTGCGACCACAGCTCAGATGTGTATAGGACAGTGCGGTATGTCTCAAAAAGCTGTTTCCTGACATCATCGCTACAGTGGTAGAACCGCCTTGAGAGCATTCCGGCGCGTATATTGATGGCTCTTCTTTGTCGTTCCACATCTTCCATATCGTTCATGTCTTCTATGCCCCAGGTATATGACCTGCGAGGCCACAAGCAGTATATTTCCTTCTAGTCAGATTGGTGGAATATTTAGTGGCTCCTTCTTGTGTTTAAATACAACTATAAGTGATTTTTTGGAGTTGTACAGCAAGTTATTTCAGTTTGCGTACTCTTCACATATTCGCACAAGTCGTCTCATCGCATTAATCGATGGTGCGAGCAGCACCATGTCATCGGCGTAGTTGATGTTATTACTCCTTTCTCCGCAGATATGGCAACCAATCCGTGAGTCGTTAAGCTCTTGTAGGAGGTCATCAATGTATATATTAAATAGAGTGGGAGACATACTACCCCCTTGCCTGACTCCGCTTTTAAGGAATAGGGGTTTAGAAGAAGCTCCTGCCCATTGGATGAGATTTTTCTGTTGCCCATACCAAGTAACCAGCATATTGACTGCCGCTGGTGGGACACCACGTTTTATGAGTTTTTCCCATAATAAGTGGTGCGACACACGATCGAAAGCCTTGCATGTTTTTACGTTCTACTAAACCGGTGAAACCTTAATTTCAAACAAAACTCAAGGGTAACGAAATCACCCCACCGCCCATGGGGGTGAAGTCGATCACACTTTAATATTTTATATTTCAGTGATAACAACGAAAAAAATATTGTGGGTACCTAATTCGAAAATGAAATATGTAACTTGGATAAATTTTTTCACATTTTTATGAAACTATTTAACGGTAATTTAATAAAATACATTATTTTTAGATAGACCTCACCCCGGATTACGGTAGCATAAAATACAACCAATTTGTACCGGAAAAAATGTTCAGTCTTACATTTTACGCTTCATACAAACAGATTTTTTGCTTATCTGGGTCAAGTGGTTCTATTTCTATTGGTTTCAAAATTTTTTTTTGTAAATTGGGAAATGTTTTCGAGATGTTTTTTGACAACATTTACTGTGAAACTATTTTAAATATAAACTTCTGAAGGGGAGAGGGATTATTATTACTTCTAAATAATGATAATGTTATTACACAATACAATAAACGGTTCCATGATAATTCAACACACGTATGAATCGACACACTTTTTAAAAGTGATATAAAAACATTAAAAGTTTTTTTTTTAAATAATCTGAAACCTAATCTCTCCTAACCTAATTAATAATTTTTTTTTACCCCTTTTCGTACTTTTAATGACTTTATATCACTTTTAAAAAGGATGCCGATTCATATGTACGTTCTTTTATCCGGTCACCACGATAAACATAATGTTTTTAAAGAGAAAAATACATATTATATCATTTCTTCGAAAGACATGTAATGATTTTGTGGTGCCATTATTAATATAATTAATAAGAATAACTTTGTTTAAACCACCGTTTTTAATATATAAATATCTGCATGTTTTAGAAGCAAAGCTCCCCTCATAGATAAACAATACATTAAAAAAAAAATTATGTCATACCACACAAGAGTCCCAGCTCCTCTCAACCGTCTGGAGCCAGGGAGACTATCGCATCCCCAATTGGGTTATGTTGTGAGGCTTAAAGTATTGAGGGGAAGGAGATGGGAAAGAGGAAGATGGGGAAGTACCTGGCTATTCAGATCTGGTCACCAAACACGGCTAAAGCCATTTCAAGCAACGTTTCGATTCTGTATGGTGTTCTTTCACCAGGGTGTATGTATACAAATAATCGCAATCCTTTCCAGGTATGTTTTAAAAAAAAAAACCTAAGTGAAATACACAAGAGACTAACTTATCGAATTCATTGAAGTTAGTGTTTATGAAAAAATGACACTACACCCTATTCTTTTTTTTTTAAGATTTCTTCTCGCTATTTTAAAGAAAAACCTTTGAAGATATTCAACATTTTAAAATATTTTGTAAAACGTACGTATGACAGTTAGAAAGTCATATTTCTGATTTGATTTTGATAAATGCTAGCCTTCGTAAATTTTAAAAATAAGTATTAAATATTTTTCTCTTTAAAAACTTTATGTTTACCATATCGCATAATAATAATACCATTATTTCAAATTAAAAAATAATCCCTCTCCTCCATAATCATTGCAACGCTGACCTTTTCAATGCAATCTTATCCATACCACGTGGTACATTTTGACACAATGCATGAGTTTTAGTGAAACTTCATGGATCACATGTGCAACATCCGCATATGGAGATAGCCGCCGATGGATCACATGTGTGACAGTCACGTAGATAAGGTTATTGGAACCGGAAAAAACAATGTCTTACAAGGAGACAACCTTACATACGGGTTTAATTAGGTCATCTTTAAAATTCAGTTTTCATGAGACCAAAGAACTTTTTATGTGGAAACCTAATTAGAGGGTTTTGCAGTACATATATTCTTCATATTTTTGCAGCATTTTCAGTTTGGCAGTGATTTTTTTTTTCTTAATTTGTTATAGGAGTTGCAAGGAAGTTACGATTTCAAGCATACCATCAACAGGAAAATACCCCCCATTTGGTTGATTTTACGAAAATTAGTTGAATACATATTTGTAAAATCACACAAAATGTTAGTTGTGCTTCAAGTTGTAAGGTTTTTATAGGAGTTGCAAGGAAGTTAAGATTTCAAGCAAACCATCAACAGGTAAATACCCCCCATTTGGTTGATTTTACGAAAATTAGTTGAATACATATTTGTAAAATCACACAAAATGTTAGTTGTGCTTCAAGTTGTAAGGTTTTTATTTGAGAATATACATTGTTGCATCTAAAACGTATTTTTTATGTTTTAAAATACAATCCGTAATTCTCAAAAATCACTTTTTAGTTCCGCCTGAACAATTTACATTCATGACAGATATTTTCCCGTTGAAGACAATATACAAAACAATGATTTAATTTTGATAATTTCTTTATTAAATCTAATTTTGTAGTTTTATCACAATAAATAAAAAGGCATTAAGTTGATTTGGATACAGCTGGGCCTTTATTGGTGAGGGAGGTATCTTCATAGACTTCCAAAACATCTGCCAAGTGCTCGTTGTCTCTGGGTTTCTTGAACTGCCTTTTCTTTTGTGAAGACTTCTTTCTCTTTGGGGCTAGGGGCTTCTTGGGGCCGTGGTCCTGCATGGACTTGATGCCCTGCTTTTCTAGATATTCCTCAATTTTAGCATCGTCCATAGCATCCACTGCCGTAGCTCGCCACAGCTTTTGGAATTCTTCATCGACCTGGAATTACATGAGTTTTTAATCATAAGAAGCCCGTAGATCCGAGATGGACTTAACATCGAACCTCTGCTACTCTTCATAAAAAAGTCGCAATTTAAGGTGGCTTGGTCACCTGCTAAGATTGCCAGAAGATCGAATTCCACTGAAAATAATGAGTGCGATTCCAGAGGAAAGACGTCTGGTGGGTCGCCCCAGACATAGTTGGGAGAAGCAAGTCCAGAGGCTAGGCCTGCTATGGACAAAGGCTGCCGAAGTAGTGCAGGCCAGGGACGCCTGGAGGCACCTTGTCGACTCAATGGTTCCCCATCCCGATCCTAGGTTTGAGTCCCAGCTGCTACTCTTATCTTTTCTGTGTCTTTTCAGTTTCATGTTTCATTTTGCGAGTTGCTAATATTATCTTCAATGATTAAAATATCTTAGAGTGAGGATTAAAAGCTTCAATAAGTTATTCCAAGAAATTGAAAAATATGATGTTTTGTCAAATATTTTACAACATTTAAATTAATACATATTTTAAAGTTGCATAGCTGGAATTAGATGGAAATGATATTGTGAGCTGAAATTCTGGACAGAAAAGCTATCCGAATTTCACGACACCAGAGTTTTTGGTGTTTCAGAAACAGATTTTCTACTTCATCGATTAAATAAATTTTTTTTATATTAGAATAGAAATAGTCTGCTTATCTTCGGCTTACTTAAAAAAGTAAGTACTTAACACATTGTCGTCGGGACACGGCATTTGCCGTTTTTCGCGGACTGTCGGTCAACTGCGGGACACGGCAAATGCCGTTTTTGTCGACTGTCGGTTTTCGGCGGGCAACGGCATTATACGGGTTTGTTATCAGCGTGAAATAAAACGCCTTGTAGGGTAATTTGCT
The DNA here is from genome assembly GCA_022606495.2 of Halesus radiatus. Taxonomy (NCBI): domain Eukaryota; kingdom Metazoa; phylum Arthropoda; class Insecta; order Trichoptera; family Limnephilidae; genus Halesus; species Halesus radiatus. The sequence continues at coordinate 5,104 of JAHDVE020008949.1, read as the reverse complement.
ACCTGGGTGCTAGGCGACAGTCTGTCGACGTTATTTGAGATGCCTTGTCGGGATTGGCTAGTGTGCCACTTGTAAAGGCGTCGCCAGAAATTTTGAGTTTTTATGCGATCTCAATCTCCAGTTTAGTTTGAGTCATTTCACGTATTGGACTATTTTTCATACCGCTCGCACTGTTTTGTTTACTGTTTGGTATTTTATTATTTGAATATATTAGCATTGTATAGGACGTTATCCATACAAAAATGTCTCTAGAAGCCAATGATAGTGACGATGAAGTGTATGCCGACAATTTATCTAATTGTTCATGGAATGATAATATTGAAGAGTTGTCAGACAACGAACCGAGTGATGATGAACAAATACCAAGACCTAGAACGTTTCACCGTTGCACTATTGAAAGTGATTCTGATTCGGAGACGAGCTCAGATGAGGATGTGGACGAGTGGTCATCCTTTGATAATCCTCCAGTTTTGGAATCGTTTTTAGGGCGCCGCGGTTTGAATTCAAATGTCCATTGTCCTCAAACCGTAAGTGATGCGATAGAGTTATTTATCGGTGATGATTTGTTTGAATATTTTGTAAACGAATCTAATAGATATTACCACCAAAACTCACATAATTACAAATTATATAAAAAAATCGGGAAAGTGGAAAAATATTACTTTGAAAGAAATGAAAAAGTTTTTGGGGCTGATTATTTTGATGGGACAAGTTCGAAAGGATATAAGGGACGAGTATTGGTCTACGGAACCAACAACCGAAACTCCTTATTTTGCTAAAAAGATGTCCAGAGACCGGTTTCGGCAGATTTGGCATTTTTCTAACAATGAAGATATCATAGATAGTTCCGACCGATTATGCAAAGTAAAACCAATTATTCACCACTTTTTACCAAAATTTATAAACATTTACAAACCCCACCAAGAATTAAGTTTAGATGAGGGAATGATACCTTGGAGGGGAAGACTATTTTTTAGAGTTTACAATGCTTCTAAAATTGTGAAATACGGAATACTTGTGCGAATTTTATGTGAAAGTGATACAGGCTACATTTGCAACTTTGAAATATATTGTGCACAAGGACTTAAATTACTAGAAACTGTAAAAAAACTTGTGTCTCAGTATACTAATTTATGGCATCATCTTTATATGGACAATTACTACAACAGTGTCGAAAATTGCAAGGCTTTATTACTAAATAAAATAAGAGTTTGTGGTACTATAAGAAAAAACAGGGGTCTACCCAAATCATTGCAAATGATTAAACAGAAGAAAGGTGAATCTATTTTCAAAAGAAAAGGCGATGTACTTTTGCAAGTTTGGCAATCTAAAAAAGAAGTTCGAATGATTTCCACCATTCATTCTGCTGAAATGAAAGAAAGCCAGAACATGGATTGGAAAACGCGCAATAAAATCATAAAACCAACATCTGTAATCGAATACAATAAGCATATGAAAGGTGTTGACCGTGCTGATCAATACCTCTCATATTATTCGATATTGCGTAAAACAACAAAATGGGCAAAGAGGGTAACGATGTACCTAATAAACTGTGCACTTTTTAATTTATTCGTCATATTTAATTCGGTTCATCAACCAAAGATGGAATATAAAAAATTTCTGCATGAAGTAGCATTGCATTGGATAACCGACCGAATACCTTCTGATGATGAATTAGATAACCCGGAGCCGGGACCATCGACACAACCTACGAAGCGAACACCAAAATTCGATCCTCCCGGAAGATTGTCAAAGGACATGAAAAAACATACATTAGGTAAAATTGTGGGTAAGGGTAAGAGAAAAAATCCCCTAAGACAATGTCGGGTATGCGCAGCCCACCAAAAGCGAAGTGAAACATGTTTTATTTGCCAATTTTGCTGTGTACCACTTCACCCTGGAAAATGTTTCGAACGTTACCACACCGTAAAACATTATTAGTTTATAAAATAAACATTATACCTATTTCGTTTTTTTTTTGTATTTTGTTTTATTATGTATAGTCATATCATGTTGCCAAAGTTTTGTAGGGAAAAGTGACAACCGACTGTTCCACAGTGAATCAAGTGTTCCCCTATTTTATCTACACAGGAGAAATAAAATCAAACCCTTTCATTCCACACAGATAGACCAGTTGTTTGCAGACTTGACTGCAATGATTGTACTGTAATCCTTCCAATGCCAGTTTTTCGTAAGTACTTACCAATCATCCACTGCTTTTTACATGTATTTTTATTTAGTTGTTTACTCAATTGTCATTGTTGTTATATACAAGCATATACTTGGAGGAATTTATGTGATACATGCACTTATAGTGTGTGATGGATTATCAACATATCAAGTGTACTGATTCCTTCAAAGAATAAATACTATGATTCATAAGTGGAATGGGATCTTCAATTAGGCGAGGCAACCGCAAAAGACTCTTTTTTGACAAGAAGCAATTAAACTTACGAGTTATTGAGTGTTCGCCTTCGGCCTTAGGCGACAATGTTCAATATTTACGCGATCAGATTTCACACATCCAGCGATTGTAAAACTGCGGGCATGGCAAATATATATTATTATATAACTATATTATATGAATAAACATGTTATATTTTACATGGAATTTTCAAATATTGAATATTGAATGCTAATTACTAAATTAATATCAGGTTTTTATATACAGCTTTGTAATGTGGTAAAATTATGATGTAATCAAAGCAATTATAATTTATTTTTGATGATCAAATGTCATATATGATTTCTTTGAAAATTTCAATCGAAAATATTATTTGGTTTAGAAATTGTGTCAATTTTAAGAAAGCGATATATTTTTGCGCTAATCGCGAAAAACACCCGCTACAGGCTAGAGTCTATTGTTCTAAGCGCCCGATTACAATGTGTTAAGTCCAAATTACAAAGAAAATCTAGAGACAATTAAAACACTTCGATAACTGTGTATCAAAATACGTGCTATTATTGGCTGTAAATATTTTTTCTGGCAATTTATGAGGATTTCTATATTATTTTCTGACATTGAAACATGCTGATTTATAATTTCTAAAAATGGACTTGGAAGGTTTTACAAGTAAGCCGATGATATGCTTTCTTTTTGATGATTCAAGCTTTACAGTTTATTAAGTTCCGAAAGAACATTGTACCAAAGTTTCAGAAAGATCTCACTTCTTATCATCTAATTGTACTCCTCAAAAAGACCTCCCCACACAGCATTCCAAAAGATAATGTTAATATAATACATAATAATAAGAATGAAAACACACACAAGAAACTAGAATGTGTGTTTTTTGGTTTGATATTTGAAAGATTTCTTGTAAATTAAACGTTGATAAACTTAAACTTACCGGTAAATTGGCTGTTTTATCATTGTAGAACAGTATTTTTCTCTTGTCTGTCGGCCGAATAATGTAAAGAACCTCATTGGCTATTTGTTTTAGCGCCTTTTCACAGTGCGGGAGGGACTCCTGAACATCTTCTAGTAACACTCCTCCTAAACCCTTCAGATCGTGTTGTTTTAGTAACCTGAAAAGTATTAAGGTTGGGGTGTTTCAAATTTCCATAAAATTCCGTATTTAATTTTTTGACATTTGAATGGTATCCATTTGTGTGCGCCAGGAAGACCTCGATCAGCACAAGGTTGTAAATCTTGGATTTTCTAATAGATTGAATGTGTCGAGAAAATCCTGATGCGGATGGGTAATAGTTACTCATTAGATTAAAACACTATGATTATTAACACTGATTATAATTTCTGATGAATAATACAATGGTCTAGTGAGGCTTGAATATCTCTACAGTAAGTTAATTAAGGGTGCTGATTACTGAGAATTTTGTGAGAGGAAGAAGAAATAATGCGGTTACAGTTGTTGCTGATTCTCGGCCTGTTTTAGCTTTTGATCAAATTGCGATCAGCTGTGTAAAGCATAACGGTCACATCGCTATGCTTTTCAGCTGATCACAATTTGATTAAAAGCTAAAACGGGCTGAGAATCGGCATTAAATGATTATGAAACCAGACGATTATGAAAAATTCTAAATGGAGCTGAACATCGATTTGTTGGACATCAAATGTGATGAAAATTTGAAACATAATGTTACAGAAAAATTAAATTCATTTTCAATAAACTTATATGGTCCTGCCGCTGAGAGCTCCATTGGAAACTCTTTTTCTGTGATGCATGCGTCGTTTATAAAAGAGGGAGAGGTTACAACAGAGCTATCAGCGAAATGCTATTATGTATTATATTAGAGTCAACTTTTTTCCTCACATGCAAAATTTACCAATAAATGATATGTATTATAATATACATATATGATGTAGTTGTAACAAACCTTAACAATGCTTTTTTATCCTTAATTTTATATACAGCCTTAAAACTGAATTTGCCATCTGGGCTTACTTCTATTTTAGGATTATTCAAAAGTGCTTCGGTCTGCAACCACTGTAAACAAAACAAAAAAAGTTAATCAACTTCAAATAAAAAAGTAAACAAAATAGTCATAATTTTCTATTTGCTTCTATTTATCTCTAACAATTTATTTCAACCTTTCAACCTATTAAATAATTGAATATGTTGTACATTTTTAAAACACATCTTTGGGTAAGAATCAATTAAAAAATAGAACACTTTGTATAATTTCAAAACTTACCTCTAGGTAAGAACTAGATAACAATAAGTAATACATTTATTTGGAATGTTTACCTGCTTCACTTTATTTCCAACATCCAGTTGGTTGGTTTCATCAAGAACTTCATCCAAATTTAAGGGGTGGTCGTCACCCTGCTGGTGCCTGGCTTTCATGTGGCGAACTATTCGGGCCAGTATTCCAAATCTGTACGCCGAACTTCCGGACATTGATTTATAGCTGAAAAAAAAAAAAATTTCACTGCCTGATTCTGATCGACACTAATAGTAACATATAATTACCCTAATCTTCTGTTGAATATGTAGAGAAAAAGGGACAAACGCAGCACTCTTACGATACTTGCACATTTCCTTTTAAAACTAGAGCATATAGATGATATGTGTGAAGGCAGGAATTTTTCAGTTAGCGGTGATTAGATAAGACGAAAATAGAGAATGAAATGTTTTGTGAAATT